>CM076580.1:1641741765-1642315857 GCA_034641835.2 Pinus albicaulis
AGTTTTGGTTAACCAATCTAGTTGGATAATAGAAATGGCACAAAGCAATGCTTCTAACTCTTTATCCTTTATTGAGAGTGCATCTGCAACAACATTTAGCTTCCCTTTTTTGTATTTTATTTCAAAGTCATAACCCAACATCTTTGTGACCCGTTTTCTCTGCTCTTTTGAAGATAGTCTTTGTTCCAAAAAGTGTTTAGGAATATCGTGATCAAATTTTATGTTGAAGTGTCTTCCCATTAGGTAAGGTCTCCATTTCATTAGTTCATGTAGTATTGCCGACATTTACTTCTCATAAATAGACTTTTGTAAATGATTTCCTTTGATTGGACGACTGTTATAGCATCATTTTTCACCTTCATATGATTCATGATTGCTTTTATGACTTTGGGCACCCATTCCTACAGACTTGAACAAATTCACTAAAAAATAGTGTTAAAATTCCCATACGCGGGTATGCCCAGACTTTTCCGCGTGTATACGCGAGTCCACATGTACTTTTCTGCATATGCCATTAAAACCATTAAAAAATATATAATTCCCTATTTTCGGACTGGGTTGATGGTTACTCCAGTAGTTCAACCACCCCAGTATGTGGCCAACTGTTTCCAACTGAATGAAAATACTTTGAGGGAGTACAAAAGCCCCTCATGTGCATGGCCTAAGGGGGAGAGAAATTTTATAGATATTATACTCTGTTGGAATCCCAGTTCAAGTCTGATTCCCCGTGCCTCTTGCACTTTCCCAGATTTATACAGGAAACCCTTGTTTCCTGGAGATGTTCATCCATTTATATGCCATCTCGAGTGCACAAGTATTGAAAGTTTCTTAGCGAGGCAAGGGCGGGACGAATCCGGACGACGATCTGCTCGAAGATCGTGGAAGGATTCAGGTGATCTCTCCACTCTTTATTTCTATACATGCTATTCATAATAATGAAGAACCGTCTTGTTCCTGAACTCCTGTGTTAGTATCTATTTGTATATGTGGAAAGATTGATTATTAAGCAGTTATTATCATTTATATCATATTTCACATTGATTACACTAACGTTTAGGAGAATTATATGTTGTACAACTAGGTTTCCGTGCAAGTTCTTTCTTGTTTTGCAAGTTGAAGGAGGAAGGAAGGTTGCTGGGGGTTTGAACCTCGCGGGATCTACATCAAATGTAGGACTACGGGTGAGTCCTGCCATTGTTTTTTTCTAGTTTTTTGCATTCAAGTATGGTTGTGTGTGAGTCCTTCTGAATGGCATGCCCTGCTCTGTGGAGGTTTTGACCCAACAAACCTGTAGGGTGATTTTCCCCGAAACAGAACTGGCGACTCTGCTGGGGATCACGTTCTTGTGATTCCCCTATTGGGTGGTTTCAGCTGTTTCATAGGTTTCCAACAGTTTTAACTTTTATTTCCAGTCCAGTTTACTCTTTCTCAGTCAGACTGAAGTCCTGGTTTCTTATCCAGGCTTGATCTTTTTTTATTTTCATTATTTACCTTTATATACGCGGGTTTGTCTACACGCAGTCGCGTATACACGCAGTTTTTGTTAAAGGGAGCCGCGTATACGTGGGTTTCCTTTAGCACAGTCGCATATGCACGCTTGTTTCTAAACTGTCCTGTCGCGTATACCTAGGTCAATTTTGAAATTTTAGGTTTTTTGTCTTTTTGGCCCTGTCTGTCTATGGAGACCTATTCCTGCAGTGTCTTTGTGTCCTCTGGATTGTGTAGAAAGTGGTCTTTGGTCTTTTCTCTCTCTTGTTTGATTGAAAACTAGCTTATTTGGCAAAGTCTTGTTTCTTGTGCTCGCATTTCTGGTTTGAGTACCAAGATCTCTTTCTGGGGATTCTTGGCTGTTCTACTTTATCAAAACAGAGAGCTTTTTCTCATTTACTCTTTCCTATCTTTGTGTCTTGCTTTGCGTCTTGATTTTTGCCCATTTCTTGGTTGGTTTTCTTGAGTTCAGTTGACTAGGTCTTGTGGCAACTTTTGAAGAGTCTTTCTTGGTTCTTTGAAGCTTTTGTTTGCTGCAAGGTTGTACTATTCTTCTAGGCTGAGTGACTGAGTTTTCTTGTCTTCTTGTGCTCATATAAATCTTGCTACTAGTTAGCCTTATAAAATTTGGAGCGTTTTTGAAGTTTTTGCTTGAAATTCAGTGTTGTTTGGCTTGGGATTTGATAGTTTTTCTTGGTCTTTTCGAACTCTTCTTTTATAAAACTCAAAAGCTCAAAAAACATTTTTCTTTATTGTTTGCTTTTGTTTTTGCATTTTTGTTTTCGTTTCACTATATCTTTTGAATCTTTGTTGAGGTTTCTTGCCTTTGGATTTTGACTTGATTTTGGAAAGAAATTGGCATTGATTTCTTCCTCTTGTTTTTAAGCGTTTTTTGGGGTCTTCATATTAAGAGTTTCTGATTTCGGGAACTAGATTTCTGGACAACCAAAAAGAGATAAAACTGAAGGATCTTTGGGAAATTTCGCTCTGCTTTAGGAGATTTTGCATCTTAGAATTTGCATGCTTTTAGTGATTTGCATCAGGTGCACTTAAGCATTTAGTCATTTTCGTAGTTTTTACGAGTGTGAGTTTGTTATCTGAAAAGAAAAATAATTTTTTTTAATGTCGTAGAACCTGTGTAGAAGTTGCTTTCCATCGAAAGACAATAACTACATTTTCATGTAGTTTGGTTTTTATTAATTTCTTTTATGCGTCAAAACACCATAATTTTCATCTTCGTATCCCTTTGACTTAACATAACAGCCGATTAAAATAAGCGATATAATTTAAAATCAACTAGCAAGTTTTCTAAGTGTCATACACCAAATAGCTAGGTTGTAGGGCCTTGGATTAGGTGAGTGGAGAGTTAACTCTCCAAGGCCGCTCAAACAAAACATAGAAGTTGATTAATTGAGTGAAATCCAACTCCGTTAGGTGGACCGGGAAAGCTCTCCTCCAGAGAGTCAAGCGTGAGGGGAAGTGAAGGCTAAGAAGAGAGATACCACCTCTCTGATTTGTTGAATCTGACCTCAAGACCGTTCCGCCTGGCTTCTGACATGGATTGGTGCCCTTAGTTTCCACTCCTAGGTTCCACATAGGTGACTGCGGGGGGGAATACCCGTGGTACCTTAGGCAGATGTCGCATCACTTTCAGCAGTACTTCTGGGGGGTGCCCTTACGAAGCTTGGGTGCTTGAGCCGGCAAAGGCTGTCGTTAGGAGGTCGGCGTAACTGTTTCTGATACCTTCGCTAGTAGGCCTGGGCCGTGATTATCCCAGACTACTTTCGGGAGGTCCTATATTTTCGCTTTCTTGTATTTTGGTGTCCGGTCCTAATCACCCGGAGCGGAAATACCTAAAGGCTGTTTGCTTGATTGTATCTCAGGGATTATTTTTTGTAGTGGGTGCTCTTTGCTCCTAGCTTGCCTAGCTTTATATTTTTTGAGTCTAATTAAAATATGTTAAAGTGGCTGATCAAGTGCCTCTTCGATCGAGGAGAATCTGGGGGTTATCTCCCGAGAGTCCAAAGCCTTCTTCAAGAAGGCGTAGTAGTGATTTAGCAGGTGGTTACCACCCTGTGACGTCTGACGCAGTGGAGAGAGATCCTCCACAAGGGTCTCAAGGTTTCGCAGTTGATTCTGGTGTTGGTTGCGAGAGGAGTGTTCCGCTCACCTCGCGAGTTTTATTTCTGCAGGAAGAAGAAGTTCAAATAGAGGAAGTACCTGAACCATCATTGTCACTTCCATCTCCACTTCCTCCTGATTATCCGTTCTTTGTTGAATACATCAGACCTGAGTCAGAGAGACCGGAAGATCCTCCGTATTATACATACCTTTTGATGGCCATGACTGGGAACGCAACTTCTGCTGTGATTGCTGCAGGCATTCAGACTCCTGCTTCTGTTGAAGGAGGGGGCACTATTGCTATATCTTTGATTGCCTCTAGTGCTACTGTGTTTGGATCTGGTTTCACCCAAGAACATGCTTCTCAATCTGGTCTCTTCTGTTTTGGAATGCCCACTAGTGGGATTCCTTCTTTTTCCTTTTCCACTGCTGCAGCTGGATCTACACCCATGTCTTCCATGGCTAGTGGATCAACTTCTCTTCAAGGGTTCCCCTTCGGAACTGGACACATTCATAATTCGAATCCTTCTTTAGGGTCATTTCCGTTTACTTCTCAGACCCAGAGTTTCAACTCTTGGTCTGGAGGTCAAATTTCGACTACTTTTACAGGTTGGAGCCCTGTATTCACTAAAGCGGGGGCAGGGAATCAGTTTTACGCTGGTCACCAAGGGAATGCTTCTTTCCCTTCGTCGAGTGCTTATCAGAATTTTTCCCCTCTCTCTAACGCCTAGAACCCCTATCAGGGGCTTTCCTCTTCATTTCATACTTCAATAGGGGGAACTGGTCTGGTCTTTGGTAACTCGGCGTGGGGAGGAGGTTCTTCTCCTTTTGCTACGAGTTCTTTCTGGCAACCTGGTGCCTCATCAAATCCAGGGTATTCTTTTTAGAATGTTGGGAATTCATCCTATCAAGGATGGAATCTTCAGGCTCTGCCTCGTTTACCTTTTCTGGCAACATTAAACTTGCCAGATTTGTCGAAATTGACGAATGATCTGATTCGGTACAGTCCGGGGTGGCCTCCGGTCCCGACCAAACTACCTTGAGACATTCCAAATTTTGAAGGCAAGAATGGAGAGGATCCAGCTGACCACATCACCAGTTTCCATTTATGGTGTTCTTCTAACGCCCTGATCGATGATTCAATTAGGTTGAGATTGTTTGAACGCACCCTAACTGGAAACGCTGCCAAATGGTATATTGAGCTAACTGGGGGTAGTTTTGCTACATTTGGAGAACTGGCTGTTACATTTCTAAACCATTTCAAGTTGCCTATCCGATATGACGCTGGGACTGAAATCCTAGCTAATTTTAAGCAGGACGATGCAACCCACATTTTTGATCACATTCAAGAATGGAGGAGAAGGAAGAGGCTTATTAAAGCTCATATTCCAGGAGAATTCCTTTTGAAATGGTTTCTGAAATCTCTGCAGTCAGACATTTCTAAAGATGTATCCCTGTCTGGGGTATTTTCTGAGGAGCAGGCCATTTTTGGGGCCCATCAGCTGGAACTGATCTATTCTCAGTCTGGGGTCCTCCATAAATATTTGCCTAACGCTCCTCGCTCCAAATTAGATTTATCCAAAACTAAGCCTGGTCCGCATGGCGATTGGCTTATCGGGTCAATCAATAGTGGTGCAGCCAGCCTGCTTAATCAACTGCAACACTTGTCTTTGCAATATGCTCCTTCTGGTCAGGCTGTGCCTGCTGAGTCATCGCCTTCCCAGTCTTTGTCCATAAATGTTGTCCAAGCTTCTGATCCCAAAGGAAATCAACAATATGAAGGGAAGAAGAAGGGACGAAATAATAAGAAAAAGGGAAAGAATGGGAAGGGTAATGCGAATAAAACCAACGAGCATGTTGGTGAGGGGCCAAAGGAGAAAAAGAAAGTGAATTTTCCATGCAATTTATGTACTGAAGACCACCTTACACAGCTTTGCCCTAAAATTCAGGATGCGCAGCGCTTGTTAGCTCAGCAGGGTTCTTCTAGTTCCCAGGCTGTGTTAACAAACCCTTTTCCCCAAGGGCAACAGTTAGTTGTTGGCGCGAATCAAAATCTTGGGGCTTCCTCAGGGGGCACCGAGGAAGGGGAAATTCCATCGAACATATTCATGATGAGTGCTCACGCGGATATCGCTACGAGATCCCGTGATTATGGCAGAGAAGAGTCTTCGAAAGCTAAGGATACTCCTGATGCTACTGAGCCTCTTCACATTACAAAGGCTACTGTTGATTCTATGCCTCGGATGCCCAAAGCATCTACTAAGCGGTCGACGATTAATCCAAATGCTAGGGCTGCCCAGAACTACTCTATTGTGGAAGATCTAGCGCAGAGTCCTTGTGCTATGTCGGCTTTAGAGGTACTCCAGTCTTGTCCGGCTCAGCGCAGTGCTTTGCTCACTGCCATTGGGGCTATTGATCCGAAAAATTCTCTTCTAATTACTTTTGATATGTCTAATTTTAAGAAGAGACTCCCCCGTCATATGGATTTTCATATTAAATCATCGTACCGGAAGTGCAACATCTTTCGGACGGTTGTTGATGAGGGTGCTTCCACATGTGTGATGTATCTCACATGTTGGAAGACGATTGGATCTCCCAAAGCTGTTCCATCTACCACTTTTCTGATTGCGTTCGATGGTCATTCTCACAGACCGCATGGTATTGTCCCAGCTTTTCCCATCTGTGTTGGGGGAAAAACTGTGAAATAGAGTTTGAGGTAGTGGATGCAAGCTTGGACTACAACCTTCTGTTGGGGAGAAACTGGATTTATGAGATGGATGCCATTGCATCCTCATTATTTCAGATTATTTGTTTCCCTCATGAAGGGAGGATCGTTACAGTGGATCAACTGGACTGTCCTCCTGTAGACCTGAATGCGTCTACTGACTCATCTGTTCCAAAGTTGGATAACACTAAGGCGCCTGTTGAGAATTTAGGAGTTGGAATGTATTCTTCCTTGATGGGTACTTTTGATATTCCTCCTCCTACGGTGCATATAAATGCTATTTCATCCTCCAAGGCTCCTCTTCGAAGAGAGTTCTTCAGAACTCATTATTTTTCAGACCCTTGGACCTTGCCTTCCCCTACCACCACATTAGCGGAAGGTCAAGTGGGTGGAATGGCATTTCCGATATCTACAGCTGAGATTGCTTATCAGTCTATTGTTGACTCTGCAGAATCCAGTCCAGCTCCTCTTTCACTGGAAGAGTTGGATGGAGATGTGGCTCCAGCTTGGACACTTAGTTCTTCTTTTGCCCAGGATTGCCTTGATACCACTCTTCCATATGAAGAAGCCATCCTGGAAGCTATGACTGGTATAGATAGACCATGGGATGACTTGCATCATCGGTCTTACTTTTTACCTGATTTGAGCGAAGTTGAAACAAGTTTTCCAAGTCCTCAGTCTCCTGGTCCTGTTCACCCAGTCCTGAACCCTTTAGCACCAACACAGGTTTATGCTGAAGGGAACATGGCTGTGATTTCTCCTACTATCCTGGTGAACATTTCCAGGGATCCCAATATTATCGAGAATGTCTTCATTGGAGCTGAATGTTCCCGTGAAGAGATTCAAATTTACACCGAGCTCTTCAAAGAGTATAGGGATGTATTTTCTTGGTCTTATGAGGAAATGCTTGGCATAGACCCATCTATTGTCCAGCATGAGATCAAGACGTATGAAAACGCTAAGCCGGTCAGGCAAAAACTTCGTCCGGTCAATCCTAGGAAGGTAGCAGCTATCAAAGCTGAAGTTGAAAAGCTGCTTAAGGCGGGATTCATTTTCCCTGTTCCTCTGACTGAATGGGTTTCAAACCCCGTTCCCGTAGATAAAAAGCAAGGAATGATTCGAGTGTGCATCGATTTCAGAGACCTAAATAAGGCATGTCCTAAAGACAATTACCCCACACCATTTATCGATCAGATCATTGACGAGTGTGCCGGTAATGAGATTTTCTCCTTCATGGATGGTTTCTCCGGATATAATCAAATTACTATCCGTCCTGAAGATCAACATAAGACTGCCTTTATTTGTCCCTGGGGTACTTTTGCATACAAGAAGATGCCTTTTGGTCTTAAAAATGTTGGGGCTACGTTTCAGCGGGCCATGTCATATGCCTTCCACGACATCAAAAAGATTATCGAGGCGTATTTGGATGATTTAGCTGCTCATTCTCGAAAGAGGATGGATCATCCTGCTCACCTCCGGCAAATATTTGAACGATGTCGTTTCTATAAGATTAGGTTGAATCCGAACAAGTGCATTTTCGCGGTTACATCCGGTCGGTTATTGGGATTCATTGTGTCTAGGGAAGGGATTAGGGTAGATCCCTTCAAGGTTGAGGCAATACTTCAGTTGCCTCCCCCATCCTCTATCCGTCAGCTTCAAAGTCTACAAGGAAAGTCTAATTTTATTCGGAGATTTATCGTAAATTATGCTGAAGTTACCAAGGGATTTATGAGATTGTTGAAGAAGGGAGTTCCTTTTCTTTGGGATGACTTCGCTCAACGCTCATTCGATGCTTTGAAAAGAGCATTGACCTCTGCTCCTTTATTGAGTCCACCTAATTATAGCAGGGATTTCCTTTTGTATCTGGCAGCAGCGGAATCTACCATTGGTATGGTTCTAGTTCAGGAGGATGATGCTCTTGCAGAGCATGTTATTTACTATCTTAGTCGAGGATTGGTAGGACCTAAACTCCGGTACACTCCGATAGAAAAGTTAGCTTTAGCAGCAGTTCATGTTGTGCAGCGACTCTGGCATTACATTATTCTACGAAAAAATTATGTTTTGGCAGCAGCCAATCCATTTCAATTTCTCCTCAGTTGGCGAGTTATTGGGGGCAAGTACAATAGATGGATTGTGATTTTGCAGGAATTTGATCTTGAATTTATGTCTCCCAAGTCCAAGAAATCATTGGTTTTCGTGGAATTGATCTCGGAGTTTCCCTGTGGAGAGGAGATGATCTATGATGAATCCTTCCCGGATGAACATTTGTTTCTTATCTCTTCGCAGGATCCTTGGTATGGAGATATCATTGTGCATCTTCAGACTGCGAAGTTTCCCTCTAATTTTTCGAAAGATGAGCATCGTAAGTTGCATCACTTGGCCAAGAATTATTTGATTATTGGTGATGCTTTATATCGTCGAGGGGTTGATTCAATCCTGAGACGCTGCTTAACTCTCGAAGAAGTTGAGGCTGTGCTGAATGATTCCCACAGTGGAGCTTGTGGTGGTCATTTATCTGGGCTTGCTACAGCCCAAAAGATTTTGCGTGCTGGGTACTTTTGGCCTTCGATTTTCAAAGATTGTATGGAGTCGGTCAAAAAGTGTCATCCGTGTCAAGTCTATACTCGAAAAATGCGCGCTCATCCAGCTCCGCTTTTTCCAGTCGTTACTGTCGGTCCCTTTACAAAGTGGGGTATTGATTATACTACTTGTAACCCGCCTTCGGTAAAAGGTCACAAGTACATTATCGTAGCAGTAGACTACTTTACGAAGTGGGTCGAGGCTATGCCTACTTTTGGGAACGATGGTGAGACTGCAGCTTTGTTCCTTTTCAACCAAGTTATCGCTCGTTTCGGTATTCCTAGAGAGATTTTCACTGACCATGGCAGTCATTTTCAGAATAGTATGATGGCTAAGTTGGCTCTCAAATTGGGTTTCCGGCAGGAGCATTCATCTCCATATTATCCTCAAGCCAATGGGCAAGTGGAAGCCGTGAATAAATCCTTGAAGAAAATTCTTCAAAGGACAATTGATAAAGCTAGATCCAACTGGCATATTATGCTATATCCTGCACTTTGGGCATACAGGACGTCAGTGAAAACTGCAACTGGCTTTACTCCGTTTCAGCTAGTCCATGGGTTGGAATCCGTATTTACCATTGAATACGAGATTCCTTGTCTTAAATTAGCTGTTGAAATTCTTCCTGACACTTCTAGTCTTGAAGAACGACTCCTTCATCTAGAACATCTCGATGAGCAGCGTCGGGATGCCGCCACGATGAATGAAGCACATAAAAACCGAGTTAAAGCTCAGTACGATAAGGCGGTCAAATCTAGGGTTTTTTCGGAAGGTGACCTTGTTTTGGTCTATGCCCAAGAAAAAGATGCCCTGGGGGCAGGAAAGTTTAAATCTATGTGGTATGGCCCCTTCATCGTTAAAAAATTCCTTAAGAAAGGAGCGTATACCTTGGTTGATTTCGAAGGGAACGAGTTGCCGGAGCCCCGAAATGGGCTCTATTTGAAGAAGTATTATGCCTAGGCTTTGACCTGGCATGTTGCTTTTGTATATAGTAGTTTTTTTCTTTGTACATATCTGATTGATTTTCGATTTTTGATGAGTTGGTGATGTTTTTGATCTGCTTTGGCAGGTTGTGTTGGATGTCATGAGTCATTTTGGTTTCACCGATGGTGCTAGTAGACACACCCGGAACTTAGCTTCCGCGGCTTGGGTACTTCATTATCCATCCGGTCAGCTGTTAGTATCAAGAGGGGTCTGCATTGGTCCTGCTTCCAATAACATAGCAGAATACACTACAGTTGTTTATCTACTCTCGGAGGCAATATCTTTGGGTGTTCATTCGTTGGTAGTTTTCTTGGACTCTCAGCTGGTGGTGTCGCAGTTGAACAATACTTATCGGGTTCGAGATCCATTTTTACTCCGGTTGTTCTTGAGGGTACGTTTTTTACAAAGATCATTTCAATTTTTAACTTTCATTCATATTCCTCGAGCTGACAATTGGTTGGCAGACTCATTAGCTAATCAAGCAATTGATTGGCATATTAATCATTCCATACAATAAAATTTAATCATCAAAAACATCATACATTTTGATACATTTATCACATCACATCAAACATCGCTGTATATATATCATCAGAGTGTTCAAAAAACTTTACAAATTTTGGATCCATAAAGTCATACAAAATTGGGCTTATGTCCGATCATGTTCAATCTCAAATAATATACAGTCATCTGATACATCATATCTATCTACTCCTGAGGTCCCTGCCCAGAAGTTGTGTTCCTATAGAACACGACCGCGGTGGCAACTCAGCGGAATAACCGTACCCAGTCTCGGGGAACTCCTACCACCCGTCTCTGGATGGCTTCTGGCAGATCTTCCACTGCAGCCATAGGTACTTGGCGGGTTAATCCCTCCAAGTTCCCCTGTACAGCCTGGAGGGTCCTGTCTGAATCCATTGTATCCGCTTCGCCTCGGCGACGCTTGTGTCGCGGGAAACCCTCAGGTCGAACTGGTCCAATATCTGTATCATGATCTTTTTTAAATTGTAATTCATTATGAATCCAATCAAAACCATGTTTGTTTTTCATTTTTTCATACATATTTGAAAAAATCCAAAAAAAATTATATAAGTCAAAAAATTGCAAACTTACCGACTGCTCCCCATGCTGCGCCTGGTGGAAGGACAAGATCTGGATTGCCATGAAAGTCCATCCCGGCATAGGTATAGTCTTCCACAGCAATGATTTTTTCTCCCCACCAAAGGAAGAACTCATCATCCCAAGTGGTCCGGGGAACTTCACTTCCCCCCAATCTCTTCATCATATCTGCCCAACAGGCAATTCTTGGATCTCTAGGGCTATTGATGGTAGAGATGACTCTGGGTCTCAATGCTGGTATCTTCTCAAAAAAGAATGTCATCAAAATTGTACCGTATCCAAAATGTTTTGTCTTTGCTTGGCGGATAGAGGTCAATTGTTGCTTCATGTTCAGCAATAGGGCTATGCACCAATCATATATATGAGTTAAGCATTCCACTGCTATGCTCATTTGTGTCTTGGACGCCTGGTGTAGGGAGGCAGATCCTGCCACTCTGCCAATGGTGAAAAGGAGGATTTTCATGTGCAAATCCCTTAAATCTTTGATTGCAATTTGAGTTCCAACTTTCTTAGAACCCTGTACGCAGTACATGTGGATGTAATCTTCCATGGTGAGCCCTCCCAAAGGCTTACCGTGCAAGTCTACTGGCTCCCCCCTCCGGGAGAGTCTAGCGATAAAATATATCTTCCACTTTAATGCGTACAGGCATCTGATCTATCATAAAGTAGTCCTCTTCCGGTTCCCAATAGTTCACAAGCATTTCAAGCAACTGGACATTGCTCTTCATATTTGGCATTTTGAAAAACTTGAGCAATCTGCAATTCCGAAGAATATTTAGTGATGCTCGATCTTGCATGACTTCTCGATCAATTGCACTGTGTTCACGCTCTCTCCATGATATATTCATCCTGCAAAATTTCAACAATTCCTTCATTAGCTATGCATTTTTCATTTGAGCCTGTGCATACGCGACTTTATTTGTGCACAGTCGCGTATATACGCGACTTCATCATTACCAACCCGCGTATGCGCAAACCCGTGATTTTTAGCAAGGGTTTCTATGGTGAAAATTACTAAATTTTAATTTATGAACGGAAAAAATGAATAGCAAGGATGATTGATGAGCTTACCTGACAAATTCGGTGCGATTTGACGGTCGGTTGCTCCTGATTTGACGAAAGAAGTTTTTTGCTCCAGAGCACTTTTTTCCAAATCAGCAATGTAACAATGAACCAAATATGAGGTAATTTGTCTATTTATGTCCAAAAAGTTGAAAATTTTCGCAAAAAATTGTTATGCTTATTTTTTCAATCTATCTTAAGCCGCATAACCCAGATGCTTGGAAGTGCCCAGTTTGGTATGTTTTCAGGTACATTTTGATGATTTTTGAGATTTTTCCAGATTTTGATCCATGACTGCTGACCCGTCATGGCAGGTATATGATCTTCACTGGCATATAGGTTAGGGAATTCACTTTCTGTTGCATCTTGCATATTATCCTCCATACTGATCCCTTGCCATAGGGTCGATCCCATCATGTCATGAGTACTACTCCCATTTCACTCGCCGATTATTTAATCAGGACTTGATGGTAGAGCCTTCCTTTACATGGGCTTCTTAGTTAGTTCCTCACTATCACTTGTTGCCCATGCTGCGTTTTATGTAGGCTCGGGAGTCCTCTTTAGTCCCGCCATGACTTATGTGTTGAAGCTTCATTCTTCTTCTTCCTCACTATCATTTTTCTGGCTATTACCCTAGAGGCTCCCTGGTGTTGTTAAGTTGTATTACTGCATTGCATATTGGCTACTTGTTTATCCTAGCCTTTAGCCGGCTTCATTTGGACTTGATGTTTAAGCCAAATTTTGACCTTGTCTATCTGTACAAGTTAACCATTGCATGCCCTTAGCTATTGCGACTTGACACCCTTTTACCCATGGATGGAACATTCCTCTGAGTATCGCTTACCATTTTCTGCCACCTTGCATTGATCATAGGATCGTTCCAATCCCAGGAACTAATGCATCTGATTTTTGATACTCGTTCTATCCATTGTACCATAGCATTCTTTTATTCTTTTTCAGGCTTATTATATGAAAAAGACAAAAAAAAATCAAATATAACAAAAAGAGCGGGAACAGGATGTATCTTCATTGTTTTGATGGCAGTACAGAGTCATTTTGTCGCCCTAGAACAAAGCACATATAATTATATATATATTTCCTACATTTGGGATGGTTTTAGTTTTGACCTAGGGTCAGCCTTTACCTTGTTTCACTTGTCAGTCCTCCCCCGGTTGGTTATCTCTTCCAATCATATTGAGAGTTTGTTCTGCCTCCTGCGTAACAGACTTATACAGTGTCACTTTTTACTGCCATGGTCATCACGAGTCGTGCTTTTGTTCAAGGGAATTCTAACCAAAGTCGGCCATTCTGCAGTGTCTCTTGACTCATTATTCAGTCGACCTTCCTGGTCTTGTCAGTATCTTGTTCTATCACATCAGATGTTTTGGTCTTCTGCTCGTGCTGGTTTGAGAAGGTCTCCATTGACTTCTTGCTGGCGGGTTTGTCTCTTATCGACTACGACATATTGCTCTGAGAGCAAACATAGAGCCGCACCCTCGCCCTATTTCCATCATTGATAGGTGACCTTGTGCTCAACATTTGATCATCATTATGGATCTTTGACTGAGTGGTTTCCTCTGTGTTCGACGTCAGCTCACATTATCACACTTGGGATTCGTGTAGTACCTTGATTTCCATTTGACCCTATCGGTGGATATCTCGCCTCTGTGTCAGATTTCATTATTGGTTGGTTCAGAGGGTTTCTTCCATGCGCTAGCTTCATCTTGTGCATGTCAGAAACGTACTTCGGTTTTGGTTCCGTCACTCTACTTCGTCCGATTCCTTCCAAATTTTGGCCTGCGGGTTACACTCGGGCTGGACTGATGTGCGATGCCTTAATGCCTTCCTTCCAACAGATCTTTTCCCATCGACTCCGACTCATTGCTTTGGTAATAAGGTCTAGAGTATTTTTGTCAGTACCTTAGGGTTTGCAGTCATCAGTGGTAGACTCTTTGCTATCGATAGTGGGGATTCATCATTGCCTCCTGATTGGTAGATTCTTTCAAAGTGTTCGACTTCAACTCATTTATTCGCACTTGTTAGATTGTACTGGGGCACCTTGATGCTTAGTTTCATTATTGGTGGGTTGTCTCGCGTTGGTTAACGTTATACATCATTGACCGGTAATCCAACGATTTCTCACATGGTCGACTTCAGCTCATTTATTCCCATTGTGTAGAATTGTGCCATAGTGATCGGTGAAGAACTCGGGTTGCATCGGAATTTCTCGGTTCACTTTTGGCAGTCCATTCAATTTCTGCCAATGATGTCGTTCACCCTTATATGTTGCAGTGTCAGTACAGCAGCATCCTATATGTTGGCTCTCGAGTTGCGTGATTGTACTGTTTGTTCCACCTCTTATGATTTGGTACTTGGAGATTCAGTTACTTATATGATCAGACATCTAGTTGCAGCATCATTGATCAGCTTTCTATATGTGATACTTGGACATTGATTCAGACTTATACTTCCGGGCCATGCTCAGATGATTCATTGTGTACTTTCAGTTCAGCTATACTTGTATACATGTTGGATCTATTCAATACTTTCCATATGATGTATTTTTGACTGAGCATGGGTATGCCCGCCTCAGCATGAGTTGACTCTCTGTTTTCTTTCATTGGTTTTTGGCAGGCTGAACTCTGGTGAAGTCCTCTCTTGTCCTTGTGAAGTTCTTTCTATGTGCATAATACATTTTGGCCATCATGTACCCCTTCTGACCTCATATATTAGGGGGCATCTGTTATAGCATCATTTTTCACCTTCATATGATTCATTATTGCTTTTATGGCTTTGGGCAGCCATTCCTACAGACTTGAACAAATTCACTAAAAAACAGTGTTAAAATTCCCATACACGGGTATGCCCAGACTTTTCCGCGTGTATACGCGAGTCCACATGTAATTTTCCGCGTATGCCATTAAAACCATTAAAAATATATATAAATTCCCTATTTTCGGACTGGGTTGATGGTTACTCTAGTAGTTCAACCACCCCAGTACGTGCCCAACTGTTTCCAACTGACTGAAACTACTTTGAGGGAGTATAAAAGCCCCTCATGTGCATGGCCTAAGGGGGAGAGAAATTTTATGGATATTATACTCTGTTGGAATCCCAGTTCAAGTCTGATTCCCCGTGCCTCTTGCACTTTCCCAGATTTATACAGGAAACCCTTGTTTCCTGGAGATGTTCATCCATTTATATGCCATCTCGAGTGCACAAGTCTTGAAAGTTTCTTAGCGAGGCAAGGGCGGGACGAATCCGGACGACGGTCTGCTCGAAGATCGTGGAAGGATTTAGGTGATCTCTCCACTCTTTATTTTTGTGCATGCTATTCATAATAATGAAGAATCGTCTTGTTCCTGAACTCCTGTGTTAGTATCTATTTGTATATCTGGAAAGATTGATTATTAAGCAGTTATTATCATTTATATCATATTTCACATTGATTACACTAACGTTTAGGAGAATTATATGTTGTACAACTAGGTTTCCGTGCACGTTCTTTCTTGTTTTGCAGGTTGAAGGAGGAAGGAAGGTTGCTGGGGGTTTGAACCCCACGGGATCTACATCGAACGTAGGACTACGGGTGAGTCCTGCTATCGTTGTTTTCTAGTTTTTTGCATTCAAGTATGGTTGTGTGTGAGTCCTTCTGAATGGCATGCCCTGCTCTGTGGAGGTTTTGACCCAACAAACCTCTAGGGTGATTTTCCCCGAAACAACGACTTTCAAAAGCAATCGGTCTTCTTCCTTTCATTAAAACTTCACCAATTCCACTTATTGAGGCATCATATTCAACAATAAAGGTTTTTGTGAAGTTTAGCATAGCTAAGACTCATGCTAGGCACATTGCCTATTTAAGATGTGAAAAGGACTTAGTTACTTCAGGAGTCCATGAAAATGCATATTTCTTCAATAATTTTGTTAGAAGTGATGTTATTCTCCCATAATTCTTAACAAAATTCTGATAATACCCTGTTAACCTAAGAAATCCGTGCAACTACTTTATGGTTGTGGGGACTTTCCATTCCTTAATGGATTTAAATTTTTTAGGGTCTACCTTAACGACCTCGTGAGGTAAATTATGACCTAGATATTCCAGCTCTTGTAATCCAAAGAAACATTTGGATTTTTTGCAGATAATTGTTTCTCCTCCAATAGTTTGAGCACCCTGTCAACATGTTGAACATGATCCTTCCAAGACCTGTTGTAGATTAGTATATCATAAAAAAATAGTAGCAAAAATTTTCCAAGGAAGGGTTTTAAAATGGAATTCATCAACCTTTGAAATGTAGAAGGTGCATTGGTAAGGCCAAAAGGCATGACCAAAAATTCATAATGACCCTCATGAGTTCAAAATGTTGTTTTCAGAACATATTCAGTCTTCATTCTAATTTGATGATATCCTGAACAAAGATCCAACTTGGTAAAATAAATTTCTCCATGTAATTCATCCAATAATCCATCAATCATAGGAATGGAAAATTAATTTTTAATAGTGAACTTAATGAGCTGCCTATAATCTGGACACATGCGCCATGATCCATACTTCTTGTGCACCAATATTACTAGAGCATAGAAAGAACTTTATCTAGGTTGAATTATACAAGCCTCTAAGATTTCTGCAATCATACGTTCAATTTCTCTCTTTTGGAGATAAGGATATTTGTAAGGTATGATTTTTGGAGGAACACTTCATAGAATCAAATGAATAGCATGATCATGATCACGAATAGGTGGGAGTCCTTTGGGAGTTTCAAACAACTTGGAATGATTGTCCAAGAATTTTTGGAGATCTGGAGAAATAGATGATTTTGATGTTGGAACTTCTAGTGAGCATAATTGTGCAATTACGCCTCGTTGTTATTTCTTCAGAAGCTCTATCATTACATTATATCTTATTGTCTTTCCTGGCTTCCCTGTGATACTTCGTAATTCGATTTCCTTTCCTTCCAAAAAAAATTTCAAGAAAATTTCTTGAAAATCAAAAGCCACCATCTCCAAAGGTTGTAACCTTTGTACTCCTAGTACAACATCAACACCTCCAATTGGTATGGAAAGCATTGGATTATTAAATACATATTACCCCATGTCTAGCTTGATATTATGGTATTTTCCAGAGTAATTTATAGTTCCTCCATTTTCAACCATCACCTGACATTCTAGTGCTAGGTATAGGAAATAATTCAATTCCTTGGCTACCTTACAATGAATAAAATTATGGGTACTACCAAAATGAATCAACACTATTACCTTTTTCTTCTTGATATGTACTTCTATCTTAATATTTTGAGGAGTGTTAATTCCTGCCAATGCATTACACAATATTGTCGGACTCATTTATCTTCTTTTAGGGTTGGTTCCTGGTGTATATCCTCTTCTTTTGAAGTTTCTTGTTCATTTCTTCATCCTCTTCACAATCTATTTAAAATAATTTCTTCTTAGTACACTTATGAAGTTTATTGTATTTTCTATCACAGCTGTAGAAAATCCCTTTTTCTCTTTTTTCTTCCAATTTTTGTGGTGTCAACCTTATAGGTTGTGGAATTCTACGAGTAGCAAAAGTTCAATTTTTCTTGCCAACCTGAATGCCTTATCCAATGAATCAGGTTCCAAAATGCGAAATTCATGTTGGACGTTATCCTTTAAAGTCCCTATGAAGACATGAATCCTATGTTCCTCTGGAATATCAGTTACCATTATATTCAATTTCTAGAAGTCGTCAATGTGCTCCACCAATGAACCCTTTTGTTTGAGATTTATCAATTTCCTAAAGAAGTCGTTGCTCTTTCTATCCTCATAAAGTGTTATCATTTCCTCTATAAAAATTGACCAAGTGACAATTTTTTTACGAGATCAAAGCCATCGATACCATACAAATGTATTTTTTCTAAATGTAAATTTTCAATGCGTACCTTTTGTGTGTTTTGCACATTATTGAGATCAAAATATTGCTCCATCTGTAGAATCCATGTTACGAGATCCTTTCCATCAAAATTCCTCATATCCATCTTTGGAATATGATGGCTCTTCAATCCAACATTAGAGTTTATGAAATCATGATTAACATTTATTATGTTCTCATCATGAGTTTCCTCTACTATCTTTTCGCCAATACGAATCATTTCTTATATCAACTTTGAGAAAAATTCCTTTAAACCTTCCATGTCTTCCTTCAAAACTTCCATTTTTTCTTGCATCCAATTCTTCAAACCATCCATCATAGCTTCTAGGCCTTTCTTCAAAACATCCATCTTAGCTTCCATTATTTTCTTCAAAACATCCATTTCATTTTTTGTTTCTCTTTGCAAGAGTGAAATTTGGTGCACTTGTTCTTGTAATTTTGATATGCCATGTTGCATTTCTTCATCTTCATGAGCCATAGTAGAGCCTTCTGAAGGCTTAATTGGTTTTTAATTCTTTTTAGGGGAATTTTCAAACCAAATACTAATATCTATTCTACAATATTCCCTTGGAATCAATTCAAATTGATTCTTCAAACAAGACTTATGCAATTCAGAAAAAAAATTACACACCTTTTTCTTGCTTCTCAGGAGCTCGATATTGAAAGTGAATTATACTTGTGATTTCAGATCTTCAATATCTCAAATTTGGCCCTATAGTAGCACTCTGAATCTTCTTTCGAATTTCACAGGTCAGACCTGATTTGGATTCTTCAAGGCATTTTTATGCCCAATCTCCCACAATGACCTAATTATGGATTAGTTCAATAGAAAGAAAATGTATGACATGCCACATATCACTGTTTCCTCCTTCAGCTCTGAAATTAATAAATAATAAACTACAGTCCGTGTACTTGTGGCCAGCTTCTACAGAATTCCAATCCTACTCTCAGAGAGACAGTTATGATTATTTTACCATGGTCACCTATTTGAGATGAAATTCGGGACCCTGAAAAAACCCTAACTTCCATAGATCATATCTCTGAAAATATTGGGAACCAAGATCTAAAATCTGCACAGGACATTCCACAGGAGTTTGGCGTCCCTCTATAAAAATTTCAGCTTCTGAAACTTTGTAGAATAAAATTAATATCGCCAATACCATGATGACCTTTTTTATGAAATTTAGGAGCCTAAACAAACATTAACTTCCACAAATCATATCTCCAAAAATATTGCAAATGAAGATCTAAAATTTTTACAGGATGTTCCTCAGGATTTTAGCTTCGCTCTGTGGAAATTTTAGCTCCTGAACCTTTGTAGCAAAAATTCTATAATTAAAATTCCACAATGACCTATTTGGAGTAGCGAGACCCTAGAATCCAAAGCTCTGATACCAAATGTTATGAAACCAACTCCAAAAATAGAAGAAAAGAGAGATCAATGCCTTAGAAATAAGCTAGTTTGAGGGGGAAACCTCCAATACGTTACATAAATGAACAATTATTGGATGATACAAATGGAAAAACCACCTTTCTATATATATGATTCCATGGGGCGACAATGTAATACTAGCCGACCTAACAATAATAATGTAAGGGCACAATAATAAAAATATGGGGGTTACAGGGGTACAACAATAACAATAAGGGGGTTACACTAACAACAATAAGGGACTATACTAGTAATATAGGGACATAACATGGTTCCATATTTCTTCATTTTTCAGTGCCTTGGATCAGGAAAAGAGAATCATCATTTCCCCTTGACTTGGTCGCTTCTCACGTGCTCGACTCCAACTCATTATTGAACGATTGAGAATCGTACACTTTATGGTCTGGTGATCTAGTGAATTACACCAGTGATTCACAGGTGTGTGTGAGATGTTTCAGACATCATGAGGGGGTGCCTCTTCAGGTAGGCCACCACATTCCTAGATTTCTGCATATCATGATCCAGCCTCAGATGCAGTTCCACAGATTTGATTGGTTTGGCTTCAGCCACTTGTAGTGCCCACAACACACATGTCTCCTTTAGACGATTCATTTAGATCTTAAGAGCCCTTTCATGTTCAACATGGATTATTTTGTTATGATTCCCTATCACCATGTCAGCTTGAGGGGAATTATGTCTCATGTACATAGATGTTATTGCATTTAGTCCCAACCTATGTTTTTCCAGGTGCATTAAGCATATGGGATTCATTGTATTATTTTCAAGCCCATTGATGCCAACATATCATGTAACATGTATCATGTACTTTGTAGGTAAGTCCCACATTACTGGGCTTGACATTATTCTTTGTACTCAATCATCTCGGTGGGTATAGGTATGCCTCCTCTACCTCATTTGATACCATGTACTCCAAAATAAAAGGAGACGTATATTACTTTAGTAGGTCTCACCCCCTCCATTCCTTCGTTCTTACTTGCATTGCTTCAGTTCTATTTCTTTCTCTCCAACTCCCCTTTGGTGTCTCATGGAAGTGTGACTTACAACATATTTTGGTTATACGATTTGCTCCGAACACTCACATGTTGGGGGTAAATTTGTTATCACCCTAAAATGATCACCTAGCCATTTCTAGCTAGGTGGATCAAAATACACCATGTAGGTTTAATTTTACCTTAGTAAAATCATTTTCACTATAAGAAATCATTTAGTAAACCAATTTTATTAAATTATTTTTGACTAAAATTTAAAAAATAATTATGAGAATAATTGAATAAATCATTATTCATTTAACTTTCTCTAGGAATAATTATTAAATCATTATCTGATAATTATTCCTTATCACATTTGAATAAATCACCTAGGAATAATTAAATAAATCACTATTAATTTATTATTCCTTAATTCTATTTTTGGAATAATTTTTAAATCACTATTTAATAATTATTTCATTTTCACACCTTTCTTAATCCTTGTGAAATAATTAATAAATTATTTTATTTTTTAATTATTTTTAAATAAATATATTTGACCATTTTGAATATATGTTTCCTCTCCAAAAGATATAGTAAAGTATTACTAACGGCTAGATATTGATTTTGGTCAATAATATTTTATTATTCCCCATTTTTTAGATCAACCTAATACTTTTCTATAAATAAGAGGGATTTCAATTCATGTTTCACCATGATGATTATCATTGCCACCATTATTGTCCTCTTTCACTTGAGCTTCCACTAGAGTTTTACAAAAAAATTTGGTTTTTAATATATTGAGAGAGAGAATCATGTTGGGTGTGGAGCCTAATTATCTTGTTTACTTTATATCACAGCATTGGACCCGTATACATTAAAAGGGGCGGCAACGCTGCCCGTAATTAATCGCTGTCGTGGGGGGTCCAGGGGGGGCGACAACGCTTTTCGGAGCCCCCCCGTGGCGGGGGTTTTGGGGGCAGTGCCCCCAAAGCTAAAAACAGATGTAAAATTGCCTTGTAAAAGTATAGTAATTGCTAGTCAATCTGGGCCGTTCATTAGGCAAATGATCTGACGGTAGAAGTTATGTTTAGTTTAGGGTTCTTTTTGCCCTAGAAGGAAACCCCTCACTTTTATGAGGGTATTTTATTGCGGCTATGTATTGTATGTGTATTCTCGGAGCGAGAAAAAGAGAGTGAGACTGTGAGAAAGAAGAGAGGATATTACAACGGATCTGCTGTAGGTTTTTTCTTTTAATTTTGCTGGATAACAGAAAGGAAGGACTGGCTGTTCGGGGTGGACGTAGCCCAAACTGGGTGAGCCACGTATATCTGTGTCTCTCTGGTTTTATGTGTTTTTTGTGTGCTTGTATTTTCCACATATTTTATGTTTTGCATTGCTCCATAATATATAATTTTCTAACAACTAGTATGAGAGCCGAAGGTATATTTGGCTGATAAAATCGCAAGAAAGAAGGGTTCCTGGTTCGAGTGGGAGCAATGGCGGACGATGGTAAGTTTAGGGTCGAGAAATTTAAAGGCCAAAACTTCCCACTGTGGAATATGCAGATGGAAGATTATATGTATCAGAAAGATCTATACCTACCATTAAGCTAAAAAACAAAGAAGCCGATGGCCATGACAGACACGGAATGGAACATTCTTGATAGAAAGGCACTCGGAATAGTACGATTGTGCTTTGCAGCATCAGTCACCTTCAATATTTCTAAGGAAACAACAACAGAGGGTTTGATGCAGACGTTGGCAAAAATATATGAAAAACCCTCTGCCTCAAACAAAGTATTTCTTATGAAACGACTATTTAATATGAAGATGTCAGAAGGTGGATCTGTTGTAGACCATTTAAATGAATTTAATACAGTTACCAATTAGTTAAGTTCTGTAGGGGTAAACTTTTATGATGAATTTAGAGCTCTATTATTCTTGTGCTCATTACCAGAAAGCTGGAATGGTTTAGCTATGGCCATTAGTAACTTTGTCTCTCGATCTAGTACTTTAAAGTTTGATGATGTTGTTGGTGCTATCCTTAGCGAGGAAATGCGATGGAAAAGCTCCGGTGAGACATCAGGTAATGCTTTGAGTGCAGAGTCTAGGGGAAGAAGAATGGAAAGAGGAAAGAGCTCGGGATATCGCAGTAAATCAAGGAAAGGCATATCCAAGTCTAGATCAGGAATAGTGTGCTAGAATTGTGGAAAGAAAGGACACCTAAAGAAAAACTGTAGATCTCGGAAGGGAAAAGAAGGAGACACACATCAAGAAAACAATCATGAAGCAAATGTGACAAGTGATGTGTTACAAGATGCTTTGATTCTTTCTTTCGAAAATGTTACTGATTCTTGGGTTGTAGATTCAAGGGCTTCATTCCATGCCACACCTGATAAGAAATATTTTCATGACTATGTTCAAGGAGATTTTGGACAAGTTCGTTTGGGTGATGATAAACCCTGTAAAATTTTTGGAATGGGTAAATTTCTTGTAAAACAACAGAATGGAAACCAATGGCTACTAAAGGAGGTAAGGCATGTTCCAGATCTGAAGAAAAATCTGATTTCAACGGGGCAATTAGGCGGTGAAGGTTGTGTGACAACTTTCATGGATAAAACTTGGAAGGTCACCAAAGGAGCCCTGGTAATAGCAAAAGGTGAAAAGGTTGGTACATTGTATTTATGCAATGGTATTTCTAACTCTGTTAATGCTTTAACTTCCAAAGGAGCAGATGCGGCATTATGGCATCATAGGCTCGGACACATGAGTGAGAAGGGGATGAAAATTCTTCACTCAAGAAATTTGCTGCCAGGTTTGAAGAATGTTGATTTGGATTTCTGTGAGAATTGCATTTATGGAAAATAGAAGAGAGTCAGATTTCTCAGAGTTGGGAAAGAAAAGAAGAGCGAAAAATTGGAGCTTGTGCATACAGATGTATGGGGACCTGCTCAGGTATCATCTCTCGGTGGCTCTTGTTATTATGTTACTTTTATTGATGATGCTACTAGAAAAACATGGATTTATTGTATTCAGAATAAATCTAATGTATTTGATACTTTCAAGAAATGGAAAGCTTTGGTTGAGATTGAGACAGGAAAGAAGTTGAAGTGTCTCAAATCAGACAATGGAGGTGAATATTGCAGCAAAGAGTTTGATAGGTACTGTTCAGAGCATGGAATTCATAGAGAGAAGACAGTTCCAAGAACACCACAAGAAAATGGTGTGTCAGAAAGGATGAACAGAACAATCATGGAGCGTGCAAGGTGCATGAGATTGCATGCGGGATTTCCTTTACAATTTTGGGCAGATGCTGTAGATACTGTTGTTTATCTAATAAACATAGGGCCTTCAAGTTCCTTGGATGGTGGTATTCCAGAGGAAGCATGGACAGGTAAAAAGGTAAACTACTATTTTTTAAAGCCTTTTGGTTGTGAGGCCTTTGTCCATATTAATAAAGAAAATAAAACAAAGCTTGAGGAAAAATCAAAGAAATGTACCTTTATTTCATATGATGCTAATGATTTTGGTTATCGCTTATATGATTATGAAAATCACAAAATCATTAGGAGGAGAGACGTAATATTCAATGAAAAGGCCTTGTATAAGAATCAGCTGCAGGAAAAGAAACAGGAAAAAGAAAGCAAGGAATACACGGTTCTTGATGAGATAACTGAAAAAGTAAAGGTGTCTGAAAATAATAATAATCAACAACCACAGCAGCAGCAACCACAACGTGGCAGGCACCATCAAGCACACGAGAAATCTCGACATTGAGATCTACTAGGATAAGTAGACACCCTAAACGATACTCTCCTTCATTATATTATTTATTGTTGATTGATTCTGGTGAACCTGAATGTTATGAAGAAGCAATGCAAGTTGAAAGAAGGAAGAAGTGGGAGCTAGCCATGGAAGAAGATATGGACTCCTTAATGCATAACCAGACTTGGGACTTAGTCAGGTTGCCTGCAGGTAAAACTACATTGCAGAATAAATGGGTTTACAGGCTGAAGGAAGAAGATGGAGGAAAACAGAGGTACAAAGCTAGACTTGTGGTGAAGGGGTTTGCACAAAAGAAAGGTATTGATTTTGATGAAATATTTTCTCCTGTTGTTAAGATGAATTCAATCAGAACTGTTTTAAGTCTTGTAGCAGCGGAAGATTTACATCTTGAACAGTTAGATGTAAAGACAGCATTTCTCCATGGAGATTTGGAGGAAGAGATATACATGCAGCAACCAGAAGGATATGAGGTAAAAGGGAAAGAAAATTTGGTGTGCAGGTTAAAGAAGAGCTTGTATGGCTTAAAACAGGCTCCAAGGCAGTGGTATCTAAAATTTGACAAGTTTATGTCTGAACAAGGTTATACTAGATGTCACTCTGATCATTGTGTTTATCTGAAAAGGAAAAATGATGGCAGCTATATTATACTGTTATTGTATGTAGATGACATGCTTATTGCAGGGTCTAACATGCAGGAAATAAATGTGCTCAAAAGAAAATTGGCAAATTCATTTGCAATGAAGGATTTGGGAGCTGCAAAACAAATCCTTGGTATGAGGATAACTAGAGACAGGAAAAATTGTAAATCAACAATGTCTCAGAATGAGTACATAGAAAAGGTGTTGAAAAGATTTAATATGCACAATGCAAAACTAGTTAGGACACCTTTTGCTAGCCATTTCAAACTTAGTAAGGAGATGTGCTCAAATACTAAGAAGACATGGATTATATGTCTAAAGTTCCATATGCATCAGCAGTTGGAAGCTTAATGTATGCAATGGTCTGCACAAGGCCTGATATTGCACATGCAGTGGGAGTTGTAAGCAGGTACATGAATAATCCAGGAAAAGAACATTGGATGGCAGTAAAATGGATTCTCAGATATTTAAGAGGTACCACAAATCAAGAATTATGCTTTGGTGGTTCAAACATTGTTGTACAGGGATATGTTGATGCAGATATGGCAGGTGACAGAGATAACAGGAGAAGCACTACAGGATATGTATTTAATGTAGGTGGAACAACTGTTAGTTGGGTTTCAAAAATCCAAAGTGTTGTTGCACTTTCAACAACAGAAGCCGAGTATGTTGCTGCTACAGAGGCTAGTAAAGAAATGATTTGGTTGCAAAGGTTTATGGATGAATTGGGTAAGAAGCATGATATGGGCACACTATACAGTCATAGCCAAAGTGTTATTCATCTTGCAAAGAACTCAACATTTCATTCCAGGACTAAACACATACATCTCAAGTACCATTTCATACGGTCAGTATTGGAAGATGGAGAGTTGAAGATGGAAAAGATACACACTAGCCAGAATCCTACATATATGCTAACAAAAGTTGTAACCAGGGAGAAACTGAGAACATGCTCAGTTTCAATGGGTCTTCAAGGATGACGATGAAGATGAGAAACAACCAGGTCCAAAGAGAATTCATTGTCCAGCAAATGAAGCAGCGATGGAGTTGCTACAATCAGTTTCCAAGTGGGAGATTGTTGGGTGTGGAGCCTGATTATCTTGTTTACTTTATATCACAGCATTGGACCCCTGTACCTTAAAAGGGGCGGCAACGCTGCTCGTAATTAATCGCTACCGTGGCGGGTCAAACAGATGTAAAACTGCCTTGTAAAAGTATAGTAATTTCTAGTCAATCTGGGACGTTCATTAGGCAAATGATATGACGGTAGAAGTTATGTTTAGTTTAGGGTTTTTTTGCCCTAGAAAGCAACCCCTCGCTTTTATGAGGGTATTGTATTGCGGCTATGTATTGTATGTGTATTCTCAGAGCGAGAAATAGAGAGGGAGACTGTGAGAAAGAACAGAGAATATTACAATGGATCTGTTGTAGGTTTTGTCTTTTCATTTTGCTAGATAATAGAAAGGAAGGACTAGCTGTTCGGGGTGGACGTAGCCCAAACTGGGTGAACCACGTATATCTGTGTCTCTCTGGTTTTATGTGTTTTTTGTGTGCTTGTATTTTCCGCATATTTTATTTGTTGCATTTCTCCATAATATATAATTTTCTAAAAAATCAATCATTGAAGCGTCAAGGACGTAAAAGGAATCATCCCACCAAGGGTGATTTACAAATCCTTTTGTAGATCTCCTTCAGTAGCCATTATCAATAAATATTTTATTCATTTAAATGTCTTTCCATAATTAGGTTATTCCATCATAATTATTTTGTTGTTTACTGTTTTATATCACATACATATTTTTATAGCATGTTTTTCTCATATTATTATTGAAAATTTGAAGTATAATAAACCAATTATTGTTGTGAGGGTCCATTCTCAACAGAAACTTAAGTGAAGTGTTTTTGGTACACCTTCCAATAAATTTCATACTAACATTCAATGTCAAAATGACAATGCTCAAGGTTCTTGGAGAAATAGTGCAATCTAACAATGATTACAATTGGGTTGAATATGTAGTATACCTTCTTAATGAAAACTGCCAAAACTACCAAAATTCAGGTAAGGCCATTTTTTTTCCTTCTCTCTTAATTTGGATAGCTATGAAGTCTATCCCTCTAGCCGAGGATGAATAATTCATGAAAATAGATGTAACCCTTATGTACAATTTTAGCATTGTCTCTTATAATTGGTCGGTAAAAATCCCAGTTTGTAAGACCCTTTGAACGTTTTAGAGATTGGTTACTCCATATTAAGGATATTTCTAAGTGGTGAGTTCTACAACATTTCCAACAAGTCCTACCCCCATGCTATCATATACAATTATGTTTAATCCATACCAAAGTATGGTATAACAATTTTGTATAACTCGACCACTAGGAACTCCCATACCAACCATCCTTTGACGAAATACTTGATGAGCTATGTTGTTAGTCTAACACCAATTACATCATCCCTCCTGGATTTTTTGATCCGTATCATAATATCATTAGCCCTCTGAAAGATGTAAACAAGAATAATAAAGAGAAGTCACTTTTTATTTACAACTCTTCAAAGTTGATGTTTCTATTCCTTTGCCTAAAAATCTCATAATTCTACCCGTAAAGAGTCTAATCGTCCCAAGGAAACTCCAATCAAGGCCAAATCAACTTACTGGGATAAGGTTCTTAAAGAAATCTATTTGAATTATCTTGAGGAGTAATAACAACTTGATGAAGCCATCAAATAGTTACAGTCAAAATAAAAATCAGTCAAGAATACTAGGAAACGTAAATTATCAACCCTCGGGGCGCAAATTTGGAATGCAATGGAAAACGCTAAGGGAATTTTTTTCATAAAATTTAGTAGAAACTGGAAGATATTTTTCAGAATACACAAAAATAGAATACTAAGAACAATGGAAGTTCTTCCACGAAGAAGAATCAACAAAACGATCGTAAAAAAAACTATTGATTTAAGTCATAACACTCCTGCCAATTCCCCAACTCGCATTTTAGAAGCTTATCATTAGTCTAAGAAGAATCAATAAGAACAATACTAATTTGAGCATAACCATTCGGAGCAGGATAATTTTGAAAATCACCACTTAGAAAAAGAACACTCTGAATAGAATCAGTCAGAGAACGATTAGTATAAACATAAATTGTTTGAGGGGAATCATTTCGAAAAAAACTAGCAGAGTTGAATTAGTTAGAGGAAAACGAGACAGAGAAAAATGAATCGTACCATCAAGATAATTTTGAAGTAAATTCGAAAGACAACTCGCATGAGTGTACTCACTCCGATGAAAAAATTAAAATCTATAGTCAACATCCAACAAATGTGTCGACTCATCATCAGCAAGAAGAAATTAATGATGAAGTACTCACTAATACAATAGTCATGAATAATAATTCATGTTCTAAGACTGTCCTAACTAGCATAACTTCTACAGAGTAGACTACAATAGGGACAATAGACACCAAGGACAAAAAGGGACATTTCAACATTGCTACCAAGTATACTGACATCAAACTCGCTAGTGAGGAAAATAATTTTCAGGACATGGAAAAATATGTTAAAGTTTGTAAGAAGAGGTTGTGGAAGAAGAAGAAAGATACCAACAAGCTTCGATTATAACATGGGTGAGAAAGGGATACTTGGCTGGCTTATCAAAGTCAAGCAACAGAAAAACTTCATATTCATACTCCACCCAAGATTGATGATCATATCATTTTTGTTCAATAGTTGGTACGGAAGTTTATTGATCTGAATGTTCAACTCACTACACAACTATCGGAGCTACAATCCATGCCTACAATTGTCGAAAATCCTAAGTTTACAAATATTATGCATAAGGCTCATGAGGAATTTCTGGTAGCTAAAAAACCTTTAGAGACCATGGTCGACATGGGAGCTTCCCTCTCAACTACAATAATTATTTGCCCACTTATTTGGCTTCCAATCATTTAAAAATCATGGCTCAAGAAATTCTTATCTGATATTTTTCCTCAAGACAAACTTTAGACTCTAAAACACAAAAATCACTCAATAATACACTAGAGAAAGAACGAAAAATTTACTCACAAGTCCTGCGACAAAATCGCAGTGGCTAAGGGAAGGAAGTAAAATGCAACATGAAGCCACCAATGCATCTAATACTATAGTGCTTTCAGCCTTGATGCTCTTTAGAGAGGGTTTTAGGATACGTTTTAATTCGGGTATATGGGATTCACTAAGTTTTATGTTTCATTTGTAGATAATTCATGTTTTTTTTAAGGATGAACCTGCATTCAAATCTCAGATCTGAAGTCTTGATCTAACCCCTCATGACACTATATTTCATTTTCCAAGACATTTGCTGAGTTTTATTAAGGATACATCTAAATTAATTAATATTACCTGCCATCAGAAATTTAGATTTATGAATCAATTGAAGGCATATTAGGGGTTTATTCTATGGGTTTTCTATTTTTAGTACCTCAAAGGAAATAAATTGAACGTGCAAATGTGTGATGTATAAAAATTTTAGTGGTTCAATGACATTCGATTTTTTGAAGGTGCAGTCCTCAATCTACTCTAAGATTATTCTCTCAAGTGATCCATAACTTAGACTTGCATCCTATTGATTAGGGCACACCAACAAAAAGGTTTGATTACTATTTTTGGTCTAGATCCATTCAAATGAAAGTTTTCATTTCAAATTTTACCAAGAATTAGGACACACCTAATGTATGAAGATTTTAGCATATGGTCTTCCACGCTTAGACATTTAAATTTGTATACATTGCATGAGTGAGTAGTGATTAGTGATCATCTCTGAGGGATTTTGCAGTGAAGCCTAAATTATTGTATATTTTTAAAATGAATGCATTAAAAAAATTTTATTACTGTAGACAAAGCACAATTTCATATGCTCTTGTGAGATTGCTTCACTACCCTAACATGAAGAAATTTGGGAGGTTCAATATTTCCATGAATATGCAGCTTCAAATCAACACTATGTGTTGAGATCCTATCACTATCTTATCTCATGACTTGTATTTTGTTGAGTCTGTTTATTTTCCATAAGAATTCTTATAGCTTTAGTATAGTATTATTCAAAGGTTGAATCTGTAGCATGAATTTGTAAGATAGTATGTTGTATACATGTGTGTTCAAATGTTGAACAACTACTGTAATGTATTTATGAAAAAATCAGAAGTAGCATATATTGTATTAACAACAGAGTCGTGTTTGATAGAGTATCAATAAAGCTTGTAGTGGTGGCTGGGAAGCTAAGTGTGTTTAATCATGATTGATGAAATCATGACTTAATATAGAGACAAAAATTATCCTTTATATATGACATATTTGGTAGTAACCCTTCATTTATAAAAAATAGTTGTAAATGATTTATGCCATAAAGGTTTGGCAGTAATAAAAAATGACAATAAACTCTATGATGACACTATAAAATTATGATAGTTATAATGAGATAACCTTGTTATATGACATTTTCCCCAATAACATCTTATGTATGGCGAAAATTTGTGAATGATTTATGACAAAACGTTTTGTAACTAATAAAAAAATGCAAGAAAACAATGTGATCAAACTATACAATGATGATAGGGATAATGAGATAATATAATAGTGGATCTACTTAACAAGAACATTGACCTTGACCTTGACCTTGATGAATATTTTGACAATGTTCTCTGAACAAGTGATGGTTGGCAGTCATGTTGTTTTGGTAGTATGATAGTGAATGATGGTGTAATGTTTGAACATATAGTGAGTTGGATTTGGAAGTAATTTTGACAATGTGACAATGTGTAAGGTCTTTTTGAGTGTGTGTGTAACAGTAGTCTAAATTACGGCATCAAATGAATGGATTAGTAGAAATTTGGAATGAATGTTGAAGTGAATCAGTGACCTTGTTTGGATGATAGTGGTAGTGAACTTGTATGCAAGTAGGCACCTTCAACAGAAGTGTAGTAGTAGCAGTGAAAGTGACAACATTATTAGTGGGTAGTTAGAGCAGTAAAAAGATGCAGTAGGTGTAACAATAGAAGAAACAATAGCAGTGGTACAAAAGGTAATCAGTATAACAATAGCATCAGAAGCATCATTGGAAACATTCAAGGTTGCCACAGTGGGAACTAATGTGGCAGCAACACTAGAATCATTAGAAATATTCAGGGAGGCAACATTGGGAACTAATGGGTTAGAAACAACATCATGGACAAAGGAAAATATGGCAATGAATGTTGAAAATGTAACCATTTTCGGTATTCATAATTTTTATTGTGCTCATTTTAATATGTATCCTATGTAACAAATAAGAAAAGAAAATAAAGGTTATTATTATCAAATCATGGGTTTCATGCTCATTATTGATGGTATTCTAGGTAACAACATGTTATTTTTTCTTCTAGCATTTGTTAGGTTTTAGGATTTAATGTCATGAGTCAAAGAAGTCAACATCATGTTTATAAGAACCTCCCATGAGAAAATATAGTTTTAAAAGAATTAATTTTTAGTCTAAAAATTCCTAGAAGCTCGAAAAGTACAAGTCGCACATCGGATCATCATGTCAGCCCAAAGAGGGAATTCAACCCCTTGAAAAGGCTATACAAAGAAGAAATTTGACCTCATTTGTATACACTTACTCACACATGTTATATCTATAAAGAAAGGGTTTGAACTGGAGCTAGAAGAAGCATAAAAGAGGAGTGAAGGTCTTAGAGAAGAGAGAAAGATGAAAATTCTTATTTTTGTGCTATATATCTCTCACACGTGCAAAGATATAGGGTTTTTGGTACCGCAAAAGGAGGTCAAAATTGTAGGTTTGAGTTGCATTATGATGAAATGCAGAATATTGTAGTTGGAAGAGAGAAACCCCTATATTGACCTTGTTGACCTTAGGAGATTTGTATTTCTATAGAAAGGTCTCATTAGGAGGCTATATTAGGGTTTCTAAGGAAGATGCAAGCTTGAAATTGTAGGGTTGAAGTTGTAGGAAAAGTTGCAGAATTGAAGCTGGTAGGTTGAAATTGTAGTATTGAAGTTGGTTTTTGCAAAATAAAGGAATTCCTTGAGGAAGGGATAGCTTGGTACTAGCAGAATGACGTAGTCTAGGGTTTGGGTCTTTATATCTCATTTGAAATCAATTCTAAGAAGAGAAGAGCTTTTGAGTTTTCCCCTTGGAGGGGTTTTTCCATGGCTAAGATCCTAATATTTGTGTCCTCTATCATGGCTATTACTGTTCTTGATATTGTTTGATGAAAATATGACTAAAGAACATAAAGAAAGATAAATAAGATTCAGAAGAAAATATAAATTCTAAGGAAAATACGTATAATACTGCAATATCCATTTTCCAACATGGTATCAGATCTAAGGTGAACAAGGCAGGAAATAGGAAGGATGCTAGAAGGAGTTACTTGTCAAGGGGAAGGGAAAAGGAAACTCTCAAGGAAATATTGAAGAAGAAGGCTTCAAGAATAATTGAAGGCTCATTAGTAGAAGACCTAGGAGGAGGGTTTCTGGAACAGTACAATAAAAAAGGACATTGGTGATGGGTGGAAATGGTCACCATAAGCTCATTGGTGAGGGTCAAAAGAGCCTTCGTCACCAAAAATTTAACGTCACCAAAGGTGGCGTCGCTGAAAGTATGTGTGTTGTGGTGACATTCAAGGTCCGTCACGAATATTGATTATAATGACGGATAGTGACCGTCACCATTTCATATGAGCAATGGTGAAGGATAATAGCTTCCGTCACCAAAAAGCTGAACGTCACCAAAGGTGGCGTCGCCAAAAGTATGTGTTGTGGTGACATTCAAGGTCCGTCACGAATATTGATTATAATGACGGATAGTGACCATCACTATTGGTGCATATATATGGCGACGTTCATTGACCATCACCACAAACTCATTGGTGACATCAAGATCCGTCACGAATAATTACTATAATGACAAATATTGACCCTCACCATTTCATATCAACAACAAAGATTTATGGTGACGGACCTTTAATGATCGTCACTATTGATGCATATATATGGTGGCGTTTGTTGACCGTCACCATTTCATATTTTGGTGAGAGTCGAAAAATGTCACCATAAGCTCATTGGTGATGGTCAAAATATCATCCGTCACAAAAAACTGATCATCCTCATTCCCTATGAATATAAGGGCACAATGAAATCGAACCACCAACCTCCTGCTTGTAAAGCAGGTTCTCTTCCATTGAGCTATCACCCTTTAAAGAATTAGACTTTAAACTAGAAATTGTCACTAAAGGTGCAAAGATACACCAAAGGAATAGAAAATCTAGGAAGATCAAAAGTTGCTAGAAATAATATGTTCAATATGCATAATAAAAAGACAATAAGAATAAATTTTGATATAATCTAACAAAGCATGTAGTACGTAAGAGAATAATTGGACAGCACAACTACAATTTGAATCACAACATAACAATATAAAATACCATACAACAGGAAAGGAACAACTCCATAGTTTGAGAAATATGAACAATCCATGGGCATGTTCTTATATATTGATATAGATAATGAAATAGAAATCTAGATTTATGAAATTCAAGTATCACACAAGAATGTCTTGAACAAATATCAATATGTAAAATAGTATTTTTTGCATTTGGATTTACCTTGCAGAACCTCAGAAAAAGTTTCCACATAAACAACCAATAAACATAACAACATGGACCTCAGCAGCAATTGTGCAGGGGATAAAATATGAAGGTAAAGCACTAGAGAAGTATTCAAAGAAAATGATGAAAAGCATATCTAGAAAGAATTGACAACCCTCTGAAGTAAACCATACATTTATCGTTGTGACTAGTACACTTGCAAAAACAGATCAGAATCAATTATGAACTATTCCACCAAAAAACAATGATTTTTTCCACTAAAATACATTTTCAAATTAATCACTAGTATGACGCGAACTTCTCTGCAAAAATAGGGAAGTTCCAAGACAATGTATAATATCTTGCATGGGAATCGTGTTAATAAAACCTTCCAAAGAATAAGACCACAACAGTCAACAAGAGTTCCATGAAAGAAGTGGCTCCTAGGAACCTCACTGAAAAAAATATTTATGTAAGGCAGTCATCTAGATCAAGGGTCATCATTCAATAATCAATATGGAAACAAGTGTTGACATTTTCTAATGGAATCCTCTTTGGATTCACTAGTTAGGAAGAAAGAAAAAGGTTTCATCAATAATTCTGACTTACAGAATTTTGGGATTAGAATATGATGACATAATGATGAAGCAGATCAAGAAAATGAAACTCTTTCATTCTAAAGAAAACTGCTGCAGGATGACTCAAAAGGAAAAGAATGAGGCACATGTATATATATGTTGACACCGGATGCTCTGAAGTCATGCCATGTGGTTGCAGGTAGTATACTTCTATCTTTAGAATTATGATCAAAATAGAAAGCATAAACTCTTCTAATGCACAAGTTGTCAAAAGGGCATGATCTACACTAGATGAAATCGACATAATATGTCCTCATATGGAATATGAGGTAGTTTTACATTATCAAGGAACTGCACAATGGAAGTTCATGGGAATGAAATAAAACTATGGAAAAAGAAAAAGGAAGATATCATGGGAAGTACAACCATGGAAAGAAGCAATCAACATCCAAGGAAGACAAGAAGACTTGACTAGGAGATCTCCAGGGAAGATATGTCTACTCTAATAGAAGTCTGGAAAAGATAGAGGCCCTTGACAATACATATCTTTAGGAGATAAAAAAGGATGCCGATGCCTACAAGAAGGATGCCATGGTGAAATATCATTACTAAGGTAAATTTTGATTTAAGTATTCATATTTATAATTGAATAATATCTTATGAGCTTATCAGGGCAGCCAAAGGGAAGTATATGTCTTCCACAGGTTGATAACCATATCGCAGGATGTAAGATCCTTGGAAGAAGTATGGTTAGAAGGAAAGAAACATGATATGAAGGTAGACTAGATGAAAAATTGATGGATCGCTTTCAGACAAAAATGAAAAGTGATGGGTGATTTGAGCCCTAACGAAGATATTCCAAAGATGAAGACTCCTCAGCAACAAAGAAATTCATGACATCAAAGAAAGTAATTCTTCATGATCAACTCGGTGTTTTCATCATTGCTGCTACGGGTCCCTGATTAAGAGGGGGGTTGGTAATAAGTTTCTTACCTGGTAGAAACTTGGAAGCAAGTCCCTAGGAGCCTAGACGAGTCCTTGGATAAGAGGGAGCCTTGACAGGTCCTTGCATAAGAGGGAGCTTGAGAACATTCCTTGATAGGAATCGGTATGTCCTCCCTAATTAAGAGGGAGAGATAGACGTATCATTCTAGTATTCACCTGGAAGACAGAATGTGGGATTGGATAATCATTTGGAATCTAATACTCTTTTGGGGATGTATTAGGGTATCCAAGGTAAGAGTAGTCGTGAAAGGACGGGTATTCTTTGAGGATTAGCTATCCCCAAAAGAATATTTATATGAGGTCATACTCGGTGAACACGCTGGTGGAGTATGTACCTTGGAAACAATGATGAATATGTCTATAATCATTGGTCTCGTCAGCATTGTAGTTCATGGTATCGTGAAGAGATGGAGTTGTTATTCAAGGCCTTGCACTGTGACAATGCTAGTTAATAATATGCTATAACAGATGGATTACCAATCGAATTCTTCTAATGAGATTCTTCAGATTAAGAGTGACCATGTACCATTATGAATACCTCCCTAGTTAAGAGGAAATGTTAGAATGTGTAACTAAGTTCAGTCTTCATAATGACTTGTAATTATGAACTTATGTAATGAAGAAGACAAAGATAATAAAATGTATTTTGCAATACTTGCGCTTCATGGGTTTCATGAGCAAGGAGTTTTTTATTATAGGTCAAAGACTTCTTCTTGATGTCTTTTAGGGGTTTTTCATCTTGTCATAAATATATATAATTTAGAGTCATGTATATGAATTGGTGTTACACTTATAAAGACAATTTATTTACGTAAATGTATGCCTTCAAGACCTTGTCAATATGCTCCACAAGTCGGCTTAAACATGGTGAATATTCTCCTTGATGAAGTTGGCTTACACACAAACCTCATGTCGGCCTACAAGCTAAATCCATCCACTATATAAAGGATGATGCGGCCTCATTATGGTGTAAGAAATTTCGGATCATGTGATAGAAGAGCAAAGTTTGGGTCTACATTGATGCGAGAATAGGAGGCTAGTCTAGGAAAAAAAGAAGAGGTACACTTACCTTTGTTCTGGGTCTATACCACCTCGCACATTTCAAAAATAAGGCTATCACAGAAAAATATAAGTCTCTCTTCTAGTGCATAGAACAATGCATGAATAAGGTAATATAGCGATGAAAGGATCTATGATTAGGTCATGAAAGGAGGTGTGCTATCGAAGGAAGAAAGTATTATCATATCTCTGTTTTGATCTGCAAGTTTACCTCACATATCTCAGGGAGGCTGAAGGTAATCATAGTAAAGAGGAAGGCTACAAAAACATGAATAAAGGCACAGTCTTGAGTTTCAAAGATGTCCAAAGGATGTTGGAAGTAGGCCAAGAAGAAGACTTTAGGAAGCTAAGGATAAGATCAAAGGAAGCCAAGAAGAAGCACACAGTTTGGGGCTGCTAGACTAAGGACCGAGCTTCCCTAGTAAAGGTGCAATGTAGTGCAGAAAGAAGAGATCAGCTAGAGAATTCAAGAAGAGTAGTGACAAGGGTCTTGGAGGCATACTGGTATCAAGGGTCTATTTCATGGTTATGGTACTCATCAATGGAAGATCTATAAGAAGAATTGCTTTTGAGTTTTCCTCTCCAAGAGGGAGAGATTTTGGCCCTAGCTTGAAGCGCCTAAACTTTGTGTCTCTTGTGTTTTGATAATTGACTTGATGAAAGACATAATAAGCTAACAAAGATAAGATCTAAGTAAAAGAAGCATAACAAGTTCACAATTAATTATCATGAAAGAGAAATTGAATTAAATGCCCTAGTTTCTCAACAAGGTTGATATACTCTTTACTATCGTTACCTACCCCTCAGAGTAACTATCATGGCTCGAGGGAAAATACAGATAATCATTCCAGTAGTTCTGTCCAAGAATGCTTGAAGCAGAAGAAGATTCAAAAGCTCTTGTTACTAGGATATGAAGGCTCTGGTGCTAGTACAATTTTCAAGTAGGCAAAATTTCTCTACAAGGGTGAGAAATTTTCACAGGAGGAGCTGCAAAACATCAAAATGATGATACAGAGCAACCTATATAAATACCTTTGCATATTGCTTGAGGGGTGTGAGAATTTTGAGGAAAGCTTAGCATATATGGATGGTTCTAATGTACATGAACAAGTTTCTGCCTCAGATGAAAGTGATGATAAAGAAGCTGCTCAATGTACTTAGTCTCTCAATCCATAATTGAAACATTTTTCCAATTGGCTTCTGGAAATTATGGTAATGGGGGATTTAGATGGTTTTTTTACCAGCTGCAACACGTGATTATGCCCCAATAGCTGATGAAATGTGGAGGGACCCTGCAATTTAGGCTACGTATGCAAGAAGAAATGAGTTGCATGTCCTCCCTGATGTTGCTGCTCACTTCTAGGAATGGGTTGTTGAGGTATCAAGTAATGCATACAATCCGTCAGAATCTCACATTTTATGTGCTGGAGTGACTCAAAGGAATGGGTTAGCATTTATATAATTTTCAACTGATGATCATAGTCCAATGTCAGAACCTTATAATGAAAACTTTGATTTTCCAACTCCAACTGTGAAGTATCAGCTTATTAGAGTAAATATTAAAGGATTAAATGAAGACTGTAAGTGGCTGGAAATATTTGAGAATGTACGAGCTATAATCTTCTGTGTTTCTATAAGTGAATATGACCAAAAGTGGGCTGAGAAATAAGATGACCTTTAGTAAAGAACTTTTTGAGAATGTTGTGGAGCATTCATGTTTCAGAGATACACCATTCATTCTATTACTAAATAAATATGACATTTTTTAGGAAAAAATTAACAGAGTGGCACTTACTGTATGTGAGTAGTTTAAGGATTTCAGTCCAGTGGAGGCACACCACAACAACCAGTCACTAGACCATCAAGCTTACTATTATGTGGCAATGAAATTCAAGTATCTCTATTCATCTCTTAGCATCCATAAGTTGTTTATATGGAAAATGAAGGCACGAAATTGCAGCACAGTGAATGAAGCCTTCAAATATATTCATGAAATTTTAAAGTGGGTTTCATATGTGCAAGAAAAGATCTTTCAATACATGAATGTGCAATTTCTTGAGAACAAGCAATGTCAGGAAGGGGTGATTGTGATGTCCTTTTCTAATTAAATGACCCTATTGAAAATGTAACTAGCGTCGGTCTTCATAATGTAATTCAAATGTATTATTGATGTATTTATAATTTTATTATATTCATTGTTATTATTATTTTATTTCTAGTCAAAGCATGTTCCTCATGCATTTAGGGTCAATTGAGTCGAGAAAATTTATCATGAGTCAAGGTCCCATTTGGACTTGTAAAAGAAAAAGAAAATTTATTTTTCAAGTCAAAGAGTCAAAAATGTCACCAAAGACCAAATCAGCCCTCCTGGACAAGATGGCCTAAAGAGGCAGCCATTCGACCTCCTGGACATGTATAAATACAAGATAGTTCAATCTCCTTTTATCATCCATTCATCACTTCGATTTCTGTACAAGAAGGAGAATTTCAGCGAAAGTCAAAGGAGAGAAATTTTTGTTTTCTGCCCTATTTTCTGTTCACGCATGGGAATTTTCTTAGTTAATTTTTGTTGTATTGCAGGCCCGAAATTTCAGGAGATGACCAGATTTCTGAGATTTGACCAACGTTGACTTATGTTGACCATGATTTTTGGAAATGGATGGGAAGAGGGTTGACTTGGGTGTTTGTGGCAGTCTCGGTCTTGGTCTTGGGTCTTGGATATCTCACTTTGATCTGATTCTGTAAGAAGAGAATTTTCTTGGGTCTTCCCCCTTGTGGGGTTTTTCCTTGGCTTGGAGCCTAATTTCTTGCGTTCTTTGTCTCTTTGTGATCTTCATGTTTTGTACTTTTGGTAAATGGTTGATGAAGGAGTTAACATAATTAACAAGAAGCCAACAAACATTCACAATTAATTATCAAGTTAATAGAAATCTACCCTAATCTACAAGCATCTTGATTTCTCAACATGGTATCAGAGCTAGGCTGAAGGAAAGGCAGATTGAAGATAACAATTTTCTGGCTTATTTTCTTATCCCTGTGGCACCTTAAGCAAAGTATCATACAAATTTTGTGACATACTTTCCTTAAAATACGAATTGAAAGAGGCACAGTACCTTTGTGATTCAAGTTGAACAAAGACATCAATATTCCTGTGAACCAAGCTCATCAATAAAGGAAGGACCGAAATACTTAAGGGCTAGAAAAAGAGACCTATAATACATGCAAAGACTCTATGGCATTATCTCTGTAAATGAAGGATGAAATTTATATCTCTGTTGTCGACAAAATATTTGGCATAGGTACACATATTTGAGTCTCTATGTTGATTTATGGAGTAAGTTTCTTGTACTAATGTGAATTTCAGAGGCACCTTCTCCTATGATAAGAATAGAAGTCATTATATTTATAATCTACAAAGTACTCAAAGAAAAATAAAATGGCTTATATGAAATCTGTTAAAAGAAGACAACCTACTGTGACAATACTTTCAGTGGCAATCTGAGCATGACTGTGCACTCCTTTCTGAATCAAAAAGACCAAGTGTATTCATGATATTTGTATAGTTTGAGTAACCAAAATACTATAGCTGACATCTATTACTGCTGAGTTCAAAGGCTAGTCTGAGAGTATGAACAAGTCCAAAATTCCCATAATGATTGAAGCAAGTTTTTTTGGGAAAAAATGAATATCTGAGGTACTGTTCTTGGATCAATACAAAAACATTTTGTGACACTTCTATGAGGTATTTGAAGCTTACTTTAGCAACAAATATTTTAAGATTCAAGGCATCAATGATGACACCAACATGAAATGATACAAAGTCTATCTAACACTATATAAGGCAGCTCGACCCATTTGGGAGACTATCCATCATCTTTGTAATCAATGCAAATATGTGGCACTGTGAGATGAAGGATAGAGGATCTGAAGTTAAAAGAAACCAAAACCATGTGGATCGTCTCTGAGGCATTTAAATGTACAAATGATGAACTTAAAGACATGCAAAAAAAGTCTTATCTGTGACATAAAGGACTGATAATCTCTATACCTTTGTGAAAAATGAATCAAAAGTTTGTGATCTACTCTATGCTACAAGACCAAAACAATAAGGTACATAGTCTATAGAAGGGACCAAAATCATCACTGTGAATAAAAGCCAAGATTATGATCAATTCCAAGTCTGAAGCTACACTTAATGACAGAATTTACATTTGTGAAAAGTTTGAGCATCTCTATGACAAGTAGAACATGTATATTTGTGATCTGAACTATACAAAGACATACAAAACTTTTTGAATCATCAAGAATCAGAGTTTAGTGGCATCCTGTGTGAAAACCTGAGGGATGCTACTTCGTGACAGAATTTATTATGATGATATAAGGCTCATCTCTGTGATACTAGAATATGTAGCAGCATTATATCTCTTAATAAGGACTGTGAGGATATAGGGAATCCGTGACAAAATTTTGTGAAAATAGCACCCTTCTCATACATAAAAGGTAGATGAATTCAATTTTTGAAGCCACCCTATTTTATATTGAAATATAGAGGACACTGAAAGAAGCTCAAAGATATCTTTGTGGCTTATAGCCGAGCTTGAAGGACCAATTAGTGAGATGAATGTGAAGACCAAGTTGTAGAATTGTATGGACAGAGAAGTTTGAATTTAGCGTAAGCATATCTTTTGAAGCAGCCCCAAGAAGTTACAACTTCCAATATAGTAGTACCATACTCAAAGGCAATAATGGAGAACAGGGGAAGTTAAAAGAGATACATGTAAACTATGCTCAATGGTAATAGTAGTGTCAATCTGAGCATGACTGTGCGCTCCTTTCTGAATAAAAAAGACCAAGTGTATTCATGATATTTTTATAGTTTGAGTAACCAAATTACTGTAGCTTACATCTATTACTACTGAGTACAAAGGCTAGTCTGAGAGTATGAACAAGTCCAAAATTACCATAATGATTGAAGCAAGTTTGTTTGGGAAACAATGAATATCTAAGGTATTGTTCTTCGATCAATACAAAAAGGTTCTGTGACATTTATATGAGGTATCTGAAGCTTTCTATAGCAACAAATATTTGAAGATTCAAGTGTAGATGGGGATTTGGTGATACAATGCTCTGTGCGTAACATATGCTTAATATCTTGATTGTAAAATTTAAAGGATTGTTTTGGGCAAGAGAAGAAGAAATTGAGAATGTGCTTCCACGATCAGCTTTGGGTAGTTTATTTAGAGTTGAAATCAGATTTTTTTGATAGTCGGTGCATATTGCAGCAATTGATGTGCAGGGTTGAATGCTAAAGCTTGTTATGTGAAGCAAATTATTATGCTTAGAGTGTCTGGATGAAAATTATAGAAATATTTGTTCAGGATGCAATTCTTCATGCATAAATAAGATCTCAATGGTTGTGCTAGGATGCTAGCTCCAAAGGAGTAAGGGGAAATAGCTCATTGAATTTTTATGTACTAGCTTAATAAAATAAGGGTCTCAATAGTAACACCAACAGATTCTTGTGTCCAAGATATTAGACTGTATTTTTTATTTACTGTAAATATGGGAATAGTAGTTTTTTATAGGTGTCACCTTACTATATATTGAAGCCAATGCAATGTTATTGTTGAGCTGGTTAATGCAATGTAATTGGTGAGCTGCTTAATACAATTGTTGTGTTTTTTAATCTCAAATGGTGTTAGAGTGAATCTTTCGGCCACCAACTGCAATTGAAGGATAGAGTCTGCTTCTTTATGAAGAATATCGCTAGGTAGTGAAAGTCTATCTCAATCTACTTGTAAATCTTGTGGTGGGTGAGTGGAAGCTCCATGGCTTCCCGAATCTCATATTTTTCTATGTTGTAGCCACCAATATCGTTGTAGGTTATGTCCAATTTTTCAGAATGGGAAAGTCCGTGCGATAGAGGACTCGACCTTGGGTGGGAGGAAAGCCACTAGGGCAGTATGAAAATCTACGGTCAGATGTTAAAAGTAAATTTTCCCTAGGAAATTTGAAGCGCTTGGAGCTTCTTTCTCTATTTTTTCCTTCGAAGAAATATCATGGTTGGCTTTGTTTTAAATTTTCGGAATAAGTTGAACTTTTAAGTGTGTTTGGGTATGTGTGAGGTAGAATACAATGACATGTTATTTGAAGAAAGGACCATTGATCCTTGTGCATAAGATGCACTCTGAAAATATAGGCTATGATGCATACACCCTTTTGTGAGTTTTTACCAATGGATGGCAAAGGGGCCGCTGACAATAAAAATGTTAATAGAAAAGGCTAAAAATAAAATAATAATGTAGCTTAGATTTGTTGGGAGTTGTGTTGTGTAGGGATCACAACACCACAATATATATGTTTGTTCTCTGTTGGCCAGAGTAATGGCACATTGAGTTGAGAAGTACACAGCAGGGGTGGCTTAGGTTGATTCAATGTTGTACAAGGCTAATCCAACACTGGTGTACACCTCTGTCAACTCCCAACACTGCTTGCTTGCTACTAAAAGCTGGGCAGCATACCAATGTTAGTTATGTGATCCCATTGCCTACCTATGCATCTAAGTTACAATAGCATATTATTGTCAGTAATATTTGCCATCCCTTGGTGCAAACCCACAAAGGATATTTATTCATAAAAATATTTGTACTTAAGGATCTATACAACAAGTTAGTATATTTTTCCAGTGTGTTTTCAATAAAAACGTTGGCCTGTCTTCTAAGTTCTAAGGGATACATCCTTTGGACTCTATCTATAACATACCCAGAATGCAATTCTTTCCACTTTCCCAATATGAATCAATGTAAGCCACAAAATCCCCTCAAATGGAAGACATAGAAAGATGTTGCAAGGTTTACAGCATACAACAACACTTTGAGAATGGTATATAGCTACATTAAATTTTGAAGAGTACAGGCTTCAACACAATTAGGTAAGTTGTAGGTAAGAGTGCAAAACAATGCATCCCGGAAGAAATGACCGATGGCTTGTATAGAAGATGATCCCTAAAAAAATAAACTATCCTTCGATCCATAAGTACAAATGGTTTTATTAATAATCCCCTGATGTGGGTTTACACCAAGGGATGGAAAATGTTGCTAAAAATAGGAAAGTTGATTGACATTAAAAGGTAATGCAAGTTGGATTTGTAGGGAGGCATAGGGGTCACAAAACCACAAGGTATGTGCCTGTCATTTGTTCGTCATATTAGTTGCACATCAAGCCAAGCCATAGACTGAAGAAGGCAAGTAGTGGTGATTGAGGCCAATTCAATTCTATTTCCTGCTATAAATATGACCCCATTTTCATTCTGCAATGGTATAGGTCAAAAATTCTCTCGAGTAGGTTGCAAAGGTCTCAAGCCCTGAGTCACTAACCATGGTGCATCAATTTCTAGTAAGTATGAAGTTACATTGAAAGCCATTAATGTCTCTCTCTTGATAAGGGGAGAAAGCAGTAGTTGAGGTTGATAATGGAAGCTTTCTGGTTTTACAATTTTATAGTACAATACAGAATACACACACACACATATAATACAAAATACACACACTTATATAAAGTATGATGCATGCACACACCAAGACTGTGGCATCAGGGCCAGAGAATAGTCAAACAAGGTTGGGGGCTAATGTCTCAAAATGAATACCAAGGGATTCTGTAGCAGTAACAATGGTCACACAAATATCTTACAAGCATAAATTAACCCATATAAAATGTTATTAAATAGGAGCACCATTGTTTTAGGGCATACATTTTAGGAAGGACCATAAGGAAAGCCCAATGAAAGCCTCCAACAAAACATCTCACATGCCATAGCCTTCTCCATACATGTATTTCAGATGTACAAGTTTGATACAATTTTAAAGTTTCAGTTTCACAGCATGGTGAGCATATCTACACTTCAAACCCTAAACCATGTAAACTGAGACTGCTTAGAATACTATCTAAATATGGGAATTCTGAGCACTAGATCTACTAACACATAACTCTAAAAATCAGAACATCAGGCTATAAAAAATTGAAATAGCATATGTAAATTATGATTCTGTGTAAAACAAAGTTCTAGAAGCTTGGATAGCGAGAGGTATTTGCAGCACATGATCACATATATCTTAAGTTGTAACTGGAAAAGACTTCCACAACAAACTTTTTCACTCCTACTAAAACATGTCCGTAATGAAGCACCTTAACTCCCTTTATAGAAGTAGATAGTTATGGTTACAATGAATGTGGAAAAAACCAACAAACCACCTAATTAAGGAAAGTGCTCTAACCCTACTGTGGCCAGGAGAGAGAACCCTCATGCATGGAATACAACACCTATAATAGCATACCCACTGGAGAAGAAAAAGTGTAAATATGCATGCACCTTCCAACCTTGGAAACAATGGCAAGTATAAATATGGAAGCTCACTTAAAGCATACACTATGTTTAAGACTCTAAACTTACAACGACACCCTACTCATCTAAAGAAAGCACGTGCATGTGCCTCACACACTGGTTTCCTATTTAATTGTTGTGCCTTCCTAGTGGATTCTCTAGTGCACCACCATTCCAAACGTAAGCAAGTGTACAAAGAAGAATGACTAAGCAATATGTACAAACTAACAAAACACTCAATAATGGCACAAGTAAAATCTAAGCTTTCTATTTTTTACAAGGTTGTTCTAACAAGTTTTTGATGTATGATTCCAAAGTATTATTTATATTAAATGCATATGCAAGGGCAAGGTCCTATGTAGAGAATTTGGAGATGGCGAAATGGGAGCCTATTTATATCTATGAGATGCAGGGCATTTATGAGTTGGTGCAGCACTCCTCTAACATCAGGCTCCACTTTTATATAAAGGTAGGGTCTTGGAGATCTAGTGGAGAGACAGTTGCAGTGTTGTCAGTCCATTTGAAAGGGTCAAGTCTCTTTCAAAAATAAAATTTGGGGTTGGTTATTGGTTCATTATGGATTAGCTTTCAAGAGTAGGTTTCACAAAGTTGGTACTATTAGTTCATATTGTGTTATGTGTGGTAAAGAGAAGACAGTTCAATGTGTTTTTGGGAAATGTCAATATACCAGAGTTTTTTGGTCACAGTTTTAAGTTGAATTTCAGTCACTATTTGTGTATGATATTTCCAGGTGATTTTCTGCAGCATCACCACACACGTTGATGGCTTTACCCATTGATTTGGGTTCATGCCTGCCATGTGATTCCTACACTCTTGAATTAGTATCTTTGCAAACAATAGACTGTGCTCTCTTGATGGAAGGTGAAATTGAAACATTCACAGGATTTCCTGCAACAATTGATGTTGTCTCATTCATCATATGAGGTAGTGACATGCCATATGGTTCCAGCACCAGCATAGGATCTTCATGAAAAATAACCCCTGCTCTCTTGAAGGAGGATGATACAACCACCAAATTTCCCAAATCACCTCAAAACAATCCTGCAGATTTACTAATTTGTAGGGACCCAATTGAGGCATTGTTGGGTGATTCTGAACAAATATTCACTGAGAATAGCCCTTGATTTTTTTAAAGATTCAAATGATATGCCTACAGATTTCCCTCTAGCTGTGTGGAACATGACTTCTGGCTCTCCAACTTCTCCTTTACATCTCAACCTCTCATGACTAGAACTTCAAGAATGCAAGGAACAGAGAATCACTCTTTCTGCAATGCTTATAATTCACTTCTCCTTCCCTAAAGGATTATCTGAATGGTGCATGTTTTCTGCTAGGTTTTTGGAAAGAATTTACTCTTTCAGTGTCCCTATTTGGAATTTTGAGAGGAAGATGTGAAGCAACTGCGTTGTTCTATATCAAGCTAGAATCCCAGTCAACAGGGGGAAAAAGTATTTAAATATTTTACCTAAAGATTCAGTGAACGTGCAAAAGGAAATAAATAAAATTACACCAATAAAGAGATCCCTAGTGACTATAGAGTATGCAACCCATGCTAGTGCATTTATGAAGTTGAATAGAGAGAGAAAGAATGGCATGCACTCTATGCTTTTAGTCCTAATCACAACTTTATGAAAAATAGACACATAAAACAATATAACATACATTATTTAGCAGGAGAGAAAGTATCATGAACAATACATGTATTATAAGGATAAGAAGAATTAACATACCAAAAAAGATAATGGTGAAGCATACAAGACAATGGACAAAATCACACCCACACTGCCTACTACCACCTGTCTTATGTGGTATGAATGCAACATAAATATGGTAATTGCAGCTTCCATGACGAAGGCAATTAACAAACCAAAACTCAACCTTACTGTCATCACCTAGAAGAGTATTCATGACAAAATAATGAGCATAAAGTCAAGTCACGGTGTTGAATATATAAATATAAAGAAGCCCTAGAAAGTATATCAATCCAAAATCTCATTAATATATGGAATTCTTCTGTAAACCTATATTTGAGGTAGTTAATATCAAAAGAGTTAATATAGGTAGATAGACAAGTTGAGTTACCTTCTTCTTTGAGGAAGCAAAAGTGAGAAAGGACATGAGATAAAATGTTTCAGAGAAGAAAGCCTACAACATTGATGGTAAGGATAATAGTATTGTGGGGTTTAACGAATGGGCTTCCATAGCCAAAGAGAACAACTAAATAGTGTGAACACATATGGATACCTAGAATATTCCTGCATAGAATTTTTCTTATATATTCCCTAAAATGTTGCCCTGCAAACAATTTTTAAATTAGTTCAGTACACAACTTTCATTAATCAAATGAATCGAATGAAAACTCTACCAAAAGAGCTATTAAAATTTAAGAAAGGAAAAAATTAATTAAGTATTTTTTTTATAAACTGGAATGTGTATGTTTTAATTTATTTGATGAAAAAAGGTTGGGCCTACACCAAAGCAACCACTATTACATTGAAACTATCCATAATTCTTGTGCTGTTATAAATTACAGCATTTTCATGGGATGCAGATTTGGGAAGAGCTTTCGTCATTTATGATAAGCTGTCCTTTCAAAAGAGTGCAACCTTAGTTCGCCATGAGATCTGCTTTGCTATTCGAGTTTCTGAGAATATGAAAGAACCTGTAGGAGGAAAAATCAAGTAGGATTCTCTTTAGTCTGCTCAAAGTTTTATTGAGACTTGCGTTGTTGAACAATTCCTCCGAGTTTAGTTTTTTAATTAGAATCTCTGAGTCTCCAAAAGCTTGAAAATCTTTGACACCTCTGTCTCTAGCTATGTGCCATGCTTTGAGGAGGCCTAGGATCTCTTCTTGGTTATTGGTTTTCTTCCCAATACCCCAGCAAAAGAAGTTCATTCTTGAGCCTTCTAGGGAGTAGATGACCCCTCCTACTCCAGCTGCATCGGGGTTTCCTTTGGAAGCCCCATCAAAGAAAATCGTGGTTAAGTTTTTCTTCCGCCACCATTCTTGGAAGATGGCATCAGTGTCTCTTTTACGCCATTCAGGATTTGCAGTATGAGAGGCCAATAGATGCTTTCGAGGGTGAGGAACCAAGGGATCCAACCACTTCTTTTCTTCTAGGATAAGCAAAGGATCTTCTTTGAAGTATTGTTGCTAGGCAGCTTCCAGGAGGAAGGATTTAGCTTTGGCTGCTACAAACAAGGGGGCGTGCGGGGTTTCGTTGAAGATCTGATCATTCCAAGCCAACCAAAGTTGCCAACAAACATATTTGGGGATGGCAATCCAGACTTTACGGCAGAAGGATTTTCCGGGGATATTATGGGGATAGAATAGGCTCCATGAGGCAAAAAGATAAAAAACAGAGTTATGTGGAGGGACAGAGATCTGCAGATCATGGAGGATGAGTCCCCACACTTCTTTAGCAAATATGCATTCAATGAACAGATGCTTAGCTATTTCAAGATTATTTCTGCAAATCTCACACCTATGCAACCCAACTATGCTCCTTTTCGCCAGATTATCTCCAGTTAGCAATTTATTATGAACCAGCATCCAAAAGAAAAAATTAACTTTAGGTAAAGCTAGCAGATCCTGGACTTTTTTCCAGAAGGCGGGGGTTTTATTGTTGTTTCTTGAGGGCTGTAGAGCATTGTAGCCAACAGGTGTGGTGTAAAATCCTATTTGTCCCCATCCCCACCTGTCCTTCCTGTTTCGATTCACTGGGGCCGCATCATCCAACAGATCTTCAAGGATGCATTTCTGCTGGCTTACGCACTAAGGGACATCGTGGAAGTCCCAGCCATTCTAGTCACTGTGGCTGTCCCACATGGAGAGGTCGTAAACACTGTTAATTCCTGCACACATCAACTAGTCTTTAAGATCAACAATTTCTTCGTTTTCAAACAGAGGATCATGGTCCATGGTTCGATCATGCCAAAGGCTTGTGCGCTTTCCATTGCCAGGAATTCGATATGCCTTTCCCTTGAAAGAATCCAGAATTTTACAGCATAAGTTCCATACTTGAGTGCAGTTGACTGTATTGCTTACTTGCAGATTTCTGAGAGGGATTTTGTGAGCGTATTTCGATTTCAGAATTTCGCTGACAGGGTGGTTGGGTTCCTTGTGCAGCTTCCACAGAATATTGCCTCCCAACACGAGGTTGACAAGAGAGGGGTTGCAGATCTGCAAGCCTCCCTCAGTGATTGTTATTTTTACCAGATCCCAGTTTACTAAATGAATTTTGTGCTGGTTTCGTTTCCCCCTTGCCATAGAAAATCTCGAAGTAGTTTAGAGATTTGTTCCATCACGTTTTTTGGAGCTAAGAGAAAAGATGCTTGGTATATTGGGAGAGAAAACATCAAAGATATGATCAGAATTACTTTACCTCCTTTTGTGAGCCAATATCCTCCCCATGCTGAGATTTTTTATTTTATTTTACTGATGATTTCGCTCCACAGTGACCTCTTGTTGATTCCATTTGAGATGGGCAGTCCAAGATACTTGATCTTGTCCTAGTGGGCATGACCCTTTAACCCGAGGATGTTCAAGATGCTAGTGAGATCTTGCTGCTCTATGTTCCAACCATAGAATTCGATTTTTCTCTCATTGAATAATTCTCCCGAGACCCTGCAGTAGCATTCAAGAACAAAGTCAAAGGCTTTGGCAATTCTGGGGGAGGCACCTCCTAGGAGGAGATAGTCATCTGCGAAGAGTGCATGGTTCAAGGGATTAGAGCCAATGGAAGGTTTGAGTCGAGGAAGGGAGCCAGCAAATCTCTCGGTTCAGAGTTTTCTACTGATTTTGTCCGCCATAAGAATATACAAGAAGGGAGAGAGAGGGTAGCCCTGCCTAAGGCCTCTCTGGGCTTAAAAAAAAGAAGAAGGGTGTTCGTTAATTAAGGGGGAAATACAAGGATTATCGATGCAGGATTTGATGAGATTGACAAATTGGGGCGAGAAGAAAAAAGAGAGAAGGACTTTGATGAGGAAAGAACAGTTAACCCTATCAAAAGCATTGGCCATGTCAAGTTTTATCAGCATCCCTTTCTCTTTTCGTTGTTTTCTTGAGTGAATTTTCTCCTGAACTTGGATGACATTGTCCATGATGTGCCTGCCTTCAACGAAACCTCCTTGGGAGTTGGAGATAAGCCTTTTAAGCAGTGGCTTAATCCTATTTGCTAGAAGTTTGGCCAGAATTTTATAGGATGTGTTGCAAAGCAGGATGGGCCTGAATCTGGCAAAGGTTTCTGGGTTGATTTCTTTTGGAATTAAGGCAAGATAGGTGGAGTTGGTTTCTCCTCCTGCCTTTTCTTTTTTCCAAAACCCTCTTATCATTTTTTGAAGATCAAATTTGATGATGTCCTAGCAAGTCTTGTAGAAATGAATAGTGAATCCGTCAGGCCCAGGAGCCTTGTCTGGTTCCATAGACCATATAAATTTGGTGATTTCTTCTTCGGTGAATGGATTAATAAGGGAAGTGTTGTCTTCAGGGCTGACAAGAAGGGGGATGTTTGAGAGGAGATCATATTTTTCCTCCTCATTGCCTTGAGTCCCTGCACTGTAAAGATTTCTGAAGTGGCTTTCTGTCACTGCTTTAATCTGGGAGAACCCTTTGCAGATATTCCCCTCCGCAATTGTTATTTCCGAGATGTGGTTTCTGGAGAGTCGTGCTCTATATTGATAGTGGAAGAAGGAAGTGTTCTGGTCCCCTGCCTTCAACCACAAGCTTCTAGGTTTGATTCTCCAATACTCTTCTTCCATTCGAAAGGAGCGGAAAGATGAGCATTGGGCTTTTAAATCTTTGTCAAGCAACTCTGCAGTGATTCCTTTACTTTCCATTTCAACTTGCAGGGCCTCCAGAGACTAAACTACTTCTTTTCTTTGGCTGGTTGGGGTTGAGGCTGGTTTCCTTTTCCATTACTTCAGGGGTTTCTTTGTAGCCTTGAGTTTTTTCTCCCAGACATAGCATGAAGACCCTGTGAAGGATTTGGCCCAAGTTGTTTTCACTGTTTCAATGAAGCCTTCCCTTTCAATCTAGAGGGGACTGAATCAGAAAGGGATTGGGCCCAGATCTTCTTCATATTCCAGTAGTAGCCGTACTGGCTTGTGATCTGAAGTCAATTTAAGGAGGATTTTTGTGGTGATTATCTTCTTGTCCATCATCACAGAGCCTTACACTAAGAATTTTTCCAGGCAGGCAGAAATGTGATCCTCCCCAACCCTATTATTGGTCCATGTGTAAAGTCCTCTGACCAGGTTGAAATCGAGTAGATCCCATTGCTGTATGAGCTCTTCCACCGAGGCCACCATAGGGTCTCTGCTATTTTTTCCTCCCCTCTTTTCTTTATCTTTCAGAACGATATTTAGATCCCCGGAAAGAATGATGTTGTTGGGGGATTGCTACTCTAAGAATGCTGAGAGAGAGTTCCAGCATTCTCCTTTTTCAGCATAAAGGACAAGTACATAAAGATTGAAAAGTGAGATGGTCAACTTACTTATGCAATGCATTAATTCTGTGAATATCCAATGCCAAGTCTCGTGGGAGTTGTTCATATGGAATAGATCTTATGTCCATAGAGTTGAAAGCCCTCCAGAAGAGCCCCTTGAACTTACTGCTTTGCCTGCGCTTGTCTTCCATTTCAACTTACTGATGTCTAAAAGGGATTGCCCTTCTATCTTAGTCTCTTGGAACATGAGAATATCTGAGGGGTCTATTTTTAGGAGGTCCTTGACGGCTTCATCTTTCGAGGGGTTCCCTAGTCCTTTACAGTTCCAAGAGACGAGACGCATTATTTACCAGTGGGGGGGTGAGAACCTCCCTTAGGAGGCCTTGCTCTGGTATTTCTCCCAATAGACATCTCTATTGTGGGTTGGCTTCCTTGAGTTTTAAGCCTTTCGGCCTCCTCTTCCCTCACTTCTTTGTGGGATTTCCTTCCGGCGCTTTTTGACGGGCGCTTGTAGATCTCATCCTCCGAGGAACTTGAACTATCCGCTGGTTTTTTCCTTGTGACTTCTGTATATGAGGGATTGGAAGGGCTGCCTTGGGAGGTTTCTAGCTATATTGCTTCTCCGCCTTCTTTGTTGGAAATGGGAGATCCAGTTTGTTCTAGATTTTCTAGGGTTGTTTTTGCAGGCTTGATCTGGCTACTTTCTTTACCGTTTTGGATTGCGTCCTTTTCTTGGATGGGATTGGAGCTGCTTGGAGCCCTGTTCGTTATGCCTTTCCCATTTCCTTTTCTTTGGTGAGAATTTTTCTGGACTAGGGTCCAATGCTCACCATTTTGTTTGTCTGGTTGCTCTTCGGCCTTTTTCTTGCAGTTTTTTGCAAAATTTCTGTGGCCATGGCAGTGTCTACATTTGAAGGGAATTTGTTCATAATCCAGTTCTTGAACATGCGTCCACCCTGCAACTGTAAGCTTGATTACTTCCAACAGCCCCTCCTCCAGATCAACTTTGACACAGGTGCGACGAATACTGATCTTTTCTTGCAGCTTGATCTATGTATTTTCCTAAGGCGTTGCCAATAATCTAAAGGGACTTTTGATTCCATCAATGGAGAGGAAGATGGCGGAGCCGCACCCAGACCGGGACAGCAGATGGGCATCCTGTGCGGGATCAAAATCAGGTGACCATTTATTTAGGTATAGTCCTTGCGGTCCCATGAAGTATGAGCCATTCCCGAAAATTAAAATTCTATCCTCTGTGCTCTCAAGGACGAACACGAAGAAGCCTTTACCAACGAAATTTCTTTTTATTCCCTCTTTGGTTAACGGTATCCATTTCCTTTGGATCCAACCTTCACCAACTTAGGAGAAGGCTAGAGGCCCGTGAAATGGTCTATGAGACCTCTCTCTGCAAGGTTCAAAGCTGCTTTGCAGGTTTCTTCTTCAAGTAAGGGAACTGAGGGAATATTGTCCATTTTCTTGACAAACTTCTGTTGCATGGCAGAGGAAGGTCGCTTATTGCATGCAGCTATCATCGTTTCGAAGGAAATAACCTCAGGAGGTGGAGGGCAGGGGATCAGGGACCCCGCTGGACGCCATAGCGAAGAGGCAGTGCAACTGTACGTGATCTACTGTGCACAACAGCCACAGGGGCGCGTGGACAAGGTACCAGAGCAACCCTAATGCATGCGTAGACAAATGTTTTTTAAGTGAACATGATGATGTAAAATTAATTAAGCATTTTACCTAAAGATTCAAATCTAATTAATTTCATTAGGTAATGTCCAAGAATACTCATTAATCCATGTGAACTTGAAAAAAGCAGTGAAATCTGAAATCTATTCTGCAAATATTACGATAGTACTTCAAAAAACGCCTTTAGGAATTTAATGACTGGTCAAAAAGTAGTCATTACTGCATGATCAAGTCCAACCATAGTTTCAAAATGACAACCATGTGCATGCTCCTTGCAATTTTTGTCTTCAAAAAATAGGTGAATTTTTTAAGTCAGTCTTCGACGTGTAGTTTAACAATTTGGCAATGTTAAAGATATATGTTTGAAGTAAAAATACAAAAATGTTATGTACATGTACACAAATTGATGTACTAAAATCCTACACAGGAAGGCAAGAAGTGCATTGTGAATTTTTAGGGATTCAAATGATTTTTTTGTGAATTGCAGGGTATGACCTCAAATTGTAAGCCTCGGTTCAATATAAAATATTTAAATGAGTAATAAAATAAAAACCCAGGGAAAAAAAAAAATTGATAAACTATTATTTTCATTCCTCTAATTAGACGAGCTACAAAACCCTAAGCCAACTAAAAATCCAACATCAATATAGCTAACAAAGTTAAAAAATTAAAGCTAAAAAATGTAGATTTGAAGAAAAGATTTTAATTTTTTTTTGGTTTGAAACAAAATTAAAATACCTTTGGACATGAATTCGGCCATGGAAGGGAGGGGGCTAAAATGTTCATCATCGTCTGTAACGTGACCACCATTTCTAGCAACAAACTTTTGAGGTTCTGAGGAGTGTCCATTTCCCGGGGTCACCTTCAACAGAGACCACATGCCACATTGGCATCTCCTTCCTCGCTCCCATCCCATTCTTTCGTTGTGTAATGCTACCGCATGACTGACATTGGAGATTAATATTATCACTTAGAGTCCTCCAAAGTTGGTTGAATTTGCAAATTATTTTTGTAGACCATGTTGCCGAAAAATATCTTTATGGCGGGAACTTTTGAACATGAATTTTTCATTTAGTAACAGTTCGTCCTCGTAACATATGTAAATTTATTCAAAGTATCATCTATGTATTCTAAATGTAAATTTCTCTCGAAATAATACAATGAGCTTTAGCAAAAAGGTACTATATTAGTGTTAATATTATAGTATATTGTTAAATTGAGTGAGATTTTTTATATGTGTTGTCAGGAAATAATTTGATAATTGTAGGACAATGGGTTCTTTATTAGTATAAGTAAATACCTTTGTAAATTGTTAAAATGTCATTATTTAAATTTCATTATATATGTAAGTATTATTTATGGTTTTAAAGGTTAGTTTAAGTATTTATGAGTTAAATGGGTTTTATGGTCTATATTTTTTAAAGATTAAATTTCATAATCATAGTTTTTTTTTAATGATTTTTATTTATCTTTATAAAATTACTTATAAAATTTTTATTTTATTCTAAATTCTATATAACATTTTCTATTTTGACTTGTATATGGAAGTTTTATGAGATTTCCATATTCAAGGCTGTAATAATTTTTGGAATGTGAGTTCATGTTGTTTTATTCTAATTTAGATTTATTTGTATTTATCTCCTCAAAACATGTGAGCCCCATTTGTAAGTTCTTGGTGTAATTTATCTTTCTCTAGGATAGAGTTATTGCAATTGAATGTATGTGAATGTGCTCACTCAATATGTATATAAGTATCTTCTCATTTGAGTGCAATGTAGGACAAGTGTAAGATACCCTCTTGGAAGTATCTTAAATTTTCCCTTAAATTTTTTTGGTTTGGTCTCAGTGTTAGTGTGGCATTTTATAAAACAATTTGTGTGTACTTGGCTATAGATGCACTTTATTAGTTTTAATTTCAAATAGACGTACACAGTGGCTAACATGTTCCAAATAAATTCTTCAAGACAATAATATGTTCATTGGACTAAAACCATATATTCATATATTTCCTATACAAGTATGCATAATCATAACTTGAACATAAATTGTCATTTCATTAACATGGCACATAAATACCGAGTGAGAGAAAGGAGTAGAAGAACCTAGCCCATAACTCATCAATGTGAACTTTAATACATTAAGTGCTTTATAATTTGGTTCCAACAATACAATACTAAGATAAATAGGCTTCTAGATGACTGCATCTTGTCCCCCTTTCATCTAGAAATATCAGTCCATGAAAATATTGTTTATACTAGCCTCTAATTCAAAAGCAAGTTGACCTCCTCTTTCATGTTCAACATCTATATTGACTGTAAATTCACATTGGTTCGCACAGCGAGAAATTATGGTAGTTTGTGGTCACTACGGTAGTGTTAATCTCTACACCTTCAATTGGAAAATGTAGTCACGGGCTCATGGTCTCTCCCCAACACTCTTCCAACACGAAAGAATGGACTTGACTCTATGAAGTTATAGTACTTGACCCTCCTTTTTGTTATCATTTCTCTTCCAACAATGAGATATGTACTCGGCTAGCAAGAGAATTCACATTCAACCCTTGAAATGACACTCCTAGCTTAGAAATAAAGAGAAACTCGGCTTGTATAACAATAGCAGCTCAGTCTCTTTAGTAGTGGGAGATTCGTAAACTATCATGGATATTTATAGTGAACAAAATGTGTTGTTGTTCCAATCCCACTAGATATTGTTGATTAGAAAGCATGGGAAAAATTTATAATAATCTTCCATCATATTGTGTAACTAAGTTTTGAATTTTTCTTCCAAGCTTAGATAGGACCACGAGCCTATCATGTTCCATTTTTCAAGGGTGGTGGTGATGACCTGCATTGTGTTGGGAAAACTAGAGATAAATAAGTGTGAAGAAATATCATCATATGACTTGCATAAAGGATATATGTTGGGGTGATTCGTAAACTATCATGGATATTCCACTAGACAGTTCATCATAACAGAACAGATAAAACTATATTTGAAAATGAACGAATAAGAGTTTGTGACAGGAAGTGTCAGTGAGTTTCGGGTGTGCTAAGGAGGGAGTGACGTCAAGGTATGTTAGGAAGTGTTAAGGCATGTTAGAGGCCAGGGAAACATTCCAAGATGTTCCATGTGCCAAGGTGTGCCAATGCATGCCAGGGCAGAGTGTTTGGGAGCGCCAAGGAAAAACAAGGGAGCACTAGTGTCAAATGCATGGAAATGAATGAATAAGAGTGTGTGATAGGGAGTATCAAAGAGTTCTAGGTGTGCTAAGGGGGGAGTTTAAAGGTATTAAAGTTAGCGCCAGGGAATGCTAGAGTGCCAGGACAACATGCTAGGATGTGCCAAATGCTAGGGTGTGTTAATGCATGCTAGGGAGTGCCATGGAAACACAAGGGAGAACTAGTTCAAAATGCATGGTAATGAATTAATAAGAGTGTCTGATAGGGAGTGTTAGGTGTGATAAGGAGGGAGTAGAAAGGTTACATGTTAGGAAATTCCAAGGTATGCTAGAGTGCCAGGGCATGTAAGGGAGTGTTAGTGTGAAAACCCTTCTTCATTATATTACAAACTACAATACAACAGGCTAGAGCTCTTGTACCATGGATCGTGATCCTTTCCAATCACACTGATACAAGGAATAAAACTAGGGATTGGTGTTAATCCTTTGACAACCAATCTATCATGAAAAAGACAACACTTGACCTACTTGTTGATGGTGGCCACACACAACCCTTTCAGTCCACAAGTTTAATGAGAGCACCACAAGTTTAATGTTTGGAGAACAAGGGACCACCCCCTTGTCCAACACTTTTGATGGGTCCCATGCATCATTATGGCACTCATGGACCCCAATATGCCTCCTAGAAGGCCCTAAGACATCAATTGACCTCTTATGAGGCTTATTATTCCATGTATGAGATAGTTTGGTGGGATTGTCACCAAAATTTAGGGTTACTTGCATATTATTTTATATTTAGGGGCTAATGTAGGCCCATAAGTTAATTCAATCAACTCCTAATTAATGTATAAATAGGATTTAGTTGGATTCATTTGTATCATCACTTGACTTGGGATCTCTCTATCTTTAGAGAACTTCACATTTTTTCTTGGAGGACTATTTTGGATGATGGATGCATTTTGATGTATGGATTGGGGCTAATTTTATCTTCGAGATTTGTTTTTGCAAATGTGAGGCTGGTTGGATATACTCTCTAACATTGTGAGTGAAAATTTAACGCTATTCTTCTTGTTGTTGCATACTATTGAATTTTTCTATAACTAGGGCTAATTGCTGCATGATGGAAATGTGGAATTATGTGTCTATTTAGCTTATTTAAGGTATGGGACATTTTGGATGAATGAAATATATTAGAGATAATTTTATCTCAATAAAATTGCACCACTTGTATGAATTATAAATGCTTTAAATTCACTTTTCATTTTCCTCTAACATTGGACGAAGTTGACTTTCTAGGCCTCCTTGATCAAGAAACTGAATTATTATTCATTATCACCCCTGAATCCATATCCCCAAGTGAATTATGCACTAGTACCTCAAAAAGGGTGATGATTCCCCCCCCACCCCCCCCCCCCTTTTCACAATTTTCCATTTTTCCCTAGGTCTAGCCCCATTAGGTCACCTAGGGCATCAATTTGCCAAGAATATAGCCAGAGGAAAACTTTGATCTCCTAGAGGCAACTGAATTGGTGGGTCCCCTCACTCTCCTCATAATTTGGGCCAATTCCGATGATGGAATTTTTAGATACCTCAAGCCCTAGCTCTAGGATCAAGTTTTGCATAGGTGTTCCTAAGGCTAGAACCTAGTAAGATCAATTTGACCCATCGAGGTAAAAAATCTTACCTGATACTTTCCCCTCACATTTTCCAAGATAGGAACATCATTGGTTGCTAAATTCCATCCCCGAACCTGGGTTGGATCCACTTGGCCCCATGTGGTCCCATTTGGTGTCGAGGGCCTTTCATCAAGGACCATTTGGGAATCCAAGTTCCCAAAGGATTTTAGGGATTGATAACTTCCTTCATAAGTATTATTATTCTCCCTCAACCCTTCAATCCCCCTCCTCTCTCCCTAGAAGATCAAGTCCCTTGCTTAAAAGGCAAGCATGTCCCACTCTTTATTCTATCTTAGGGAAAGGGTTTCTAGGGTCACTTCCCACCTATTCATTGACCTATAATATAGAAGTGACTTCCTAAACTACCGGGACTCCTCCCATCGGTGAAATTTCATGAAGAGCAAGGAGCCTTAGCTATGGTGACAATGGGCTAAGCACCCACCGTTTCCCTTGTCCTAATAGTTGCCCTCTTAGGAACCCCTTTTAGGTCCACTACTAGTTTGAGTGGTAACAAGTTGTTCACAACTCCATTTATGAACAACTCTTTGGTATGCCCACTTTTCCATACTATGGCTCCAAGATGAGAAGTCTAGGGCTATGGAGGTTGCCCTTCTTCTCACTGAATGAATCCTCTACAATATAGTGAACTAGGGCTAGTTGGTTGGCCCACTTGACTGCTACTTTAGTCCTTCAAAGTCTGCACATATTTAGGCCCTATACACCTTCCCTTATACCAATCTTTTTGTCCTTCATAAGTACAAGAGTTAGGGCTCTTCTTTGACAGTCACCTAACAACCCTCCAACTATACTTGGACTACCATCAATCTGCCCAACCACAGTCAATTATTTTTACTGATCTAGGGCTCACAATATTGTCTTCATCTAGGGCTCTTCAAATCTTCCACCTAACAATGGTTTGAGTCCTCTCAAAATCATTGTTCTTGTGTACTGACAATTGGATCTTCGTTGTCCAATCTATTAATAAATCTGAACTACTCCTCTTATCATCCTTCTAACAATCTGTAGATGACTGGACTAGGACCACAAATCAACCACTAATAGTCCATTGACTAATTTTTTATAGGTTGCTTCAAATATTTGTCTAAAACTCCATGGATAGTCCACCAAAGAAACTCCTCTACATGTCAATCCATTCTTCACTTGGCGCATTTCTTCTGCATGCTCAATCTTCTGCTCAGGTTCCACCCTCCTTTGGATCTGTTATCTCCACACATACTGAATCTGCAAACCATCTTCTAGATCTGCAGTCTATATTTCAGAAATAAACCTCGCTTTAAGGGTCACAACTTCTCTTCTTCTACATATTTTTTTCACAATCTTAAGGGAATACCTTATGAACTAAAAATGCTAGGAAATTGTCCTAACTAGGGCACTATACTTATGTACTTCTAATTGTTGTAGAACAAAACCTATCCATGCATAGAAAAAACCACGACTCTCGCCTCCATAAGGGACTCGACCTAGCTCATATGGATCCATATATTTTGGGAATTTCCTTGACTGAATCTTGACATGAACTTCAGATCTCAATGTCGACCCTCAAACTAGGGTTAAAACAGCCAATATTACGCTTGCGTCTACTTCTGTTTTGGCTCTAAATTGCAGTGCAAGCCCTCCTCCATTTATGTTTGTCCTTATAACCACTGCAAGACAAGATCATATCAACCCTCTCTTGTATTTCATGTGGAAAATATAACCAACAGGATTAAATCTAATCTTGTAATGTACTAAAACAAGATATTGAATCCTTCCTACAATTTGCGGAAACAAAACATGATCACGCAATCACATATAAGTAAGAGAAAGAAATTATCAATCACACAAAAAAATATGTATCTGGGGAAAGAAACTGCTCAAAACCCCTCTATCTCTATTTTGTATTAAGTGAAGGAATTTTGCATGCAACACTTATATATGGTTTTTTTCACCTGCAAATCCTGAAACTGAATAGCCTTCGAACAATTGAATCAATATAATTCATTTGTCATTAGAGTCTTCTGACTACTGCTAGCTACTGCATCTGTCTACTGGACTCTTCGTGCTACTGCTAGCATCTGCATCCATGCCCTTCGCACTATTTCCAACTTCGATATGTGCTCCAATATCTAACATCTGTCACTCTGATTTCTGTCTTCCTAACATCTGACTACATCAATCTAAATAATCCTTCCTTCTATTGTTGTACTGTGGACTCCTCATAGCTAGGTTCGATCCATGAGACACACCATCACCATCTCAATGGACCCTACCCAAATTTCCTATCTTGGGATTATGTATAAGCATCACCTTACCTTTCACTTGGAGGTATGGTTGCATGTGCTCCATCTGCCCATCTGGATCAAAATTTCCCCCTCATGGAGGTCTCTACTTGAATGGACGATTCCACTCAGTCTCCTCTCTTCATATCCAATTGTGGCTGGTCCACAACATTCTGAAACTGTTTCTAAGGCTGCATGTTGAGAGGTAATTTGTACTCCCTTTCAACAACTAAGTCTCTAACCTCTGCTTTGCTCCTCAAAGCTTTGCATGCATCTGGTACCTCAAGTGCATATAGGTTCTTGACTCGTGCACATTGTAATTGTCCTGCCATTATAAAATTTTCTAAAAAATAGTTGATTTTAAATCAACGATATCTCCCTCATCCGAGCTCCGAATGGATTTTCCATTTGAGTAGTTTTTCGCAAGGAATCCAAATTATATGCTTCTTTTTTTTAAAAGAATTTACACCAAATTCTTCAAATATTCTCTGCAAACTCGCCACCAAAAAAATTCATGCTTTGATACCATGTAAAGAATCTAACCAACGAGATTCAATATAATCATGTAATGTACTAAAACAAGATGTTGAATCCTTCCTACAATTTTCGGAAACAAATAATGATCGCACAATCACATATAAGTAAGAGAAATAAATTATCAATCACACAACACAAGATGTATCTGGGGAAAGCAACTGCTCAAAACCCCTCTATCTCTATTGTGTATTAATTCAAGGAATAATGAAACAATACAATGGTTAATCTCTCATGAGATTGTCCAACACTCTCCCAATTGTCTCTCATTGGTCTAGGCACACTCGGTTTAGTACTTAGCTAATTCTCAGCCTTCCTACAACCTGCCTTACTCATGCAATTCCTAGGGAATTAGCTCCCTATTAATTATTAAAATCAATCTTCCTTGATTGCGCAATCCATCGTGGCATACCAATGACTTTATAATTTCACATGGGAAATTTAGTATAAATACAGATGATAGTTATGTTCCCTTTAACCTCTGTCTCAACTGGGGCTTCCTCGGAACTGACATGCATGCCGCTATTAATAGTGAACTATCAGTTATCTAATTGATCAATCATTGTGAATTAAATATAATTTAATTCATTGGCTCACCTCTGTCTAGCTCATCAATTAGTTAAAACGATTTAAACTGATTTTAACTCACTTATTTGAGTTAAATAATTCGCACGTACACCCCACAAATGCATCAACTACAAATGGACTCCAAAAATATTAGATTAATACCTCTGCATGCCTCATCTTATACCCTCAACTCGAATTTGTTGAGCTAACTTAGTCATCATGACTTAGTTAATTGACACATGTTTTTATGAGATGAAATTACAATTTATTTAAGGGAAAAATTAATTAGATGCCCCACATTCCTCACTCCCGGTGCATCAAAATTCCTCACCAATGTGGGTGCATTTTTATTTTTTTGTCCTTTCCGGTTTCCAATTTAAATGTTTCTTGTTGTAAATTTCAACATTTCATAATTTGATAAAGCCTTCACACAAAGACACCATTGAAATCACATGCCCATATTCTCATGAGAAACCTCTCTTAAGCTCGATTTTCCATAAGAGAACCAACAATATGCCATCCTACTTCCTAGCTCAAACTGACCATTAAGGTATGCAACATTCTTGTGAACCCTCACATGACGATCTTGCTCTTGGAGGATGATCAGGGCCTCCCTTTAGGAACCCTTACTCGACCTACTTTAGGAATACATCTCTCTTTGCCTCCTTGATCAAATGAGATCCTTCTCACTTGATCTTCTTTCCTTCACCCTAAGGTCTCCTTATATAGTTTTTCCTAGACCTATTAGGAACCCTCTAGAACTTTATGGTTTTATCCACTTATACATTAGGAAATATTAATTTTCCCTTTTAATTTTCTTTTATATTTTAAACCCCATCTTGGGTCCAAAATCCCTTTGCTTGGCTTCTTTGCCCACAAATCCTTTTGTGAACAAAGTCACACAAACCCATATCACTAGGCTTGTGGAGTACCTCCCAAGCTACACAATTCAACGACATCATCTAGTTGTAGAAGCAATAACTTGGTCAAGCTCTTGTAGTCAAGCGAGGGCTTTGTTGGGTTCCCAAGTTTCAAATTAAGTAAGGGTAGTTGTGAGGGCATGCTAGCTAAGGAGGGTCAGGGCATGCACATTAGGAATGAAAAGGCATGCTAACACATGTTGGACAATTTCAATGCATGTTGAAGAGTTTTAGGGAGTGTCGGGGCATATGAAGGGATAACTAGGTCAAAATGCATGGAAAGGAATGAATAAAAGTGTGTGACAGGGAGTGTGAGCGAATTCAAGTGTGCTAAGGACGAAGTATGTTAGGATAAGTTCAGAATAGGATTTATAGGAGGAAAGCCTATGGTTGTTATATGGGGCTCGACATAGTAGTTTTAGACAAAGGGAGATCACTTTGTGCTAGGCACAACATTGTTTTGCCTTTAGTTAATTTTTTATATGAGATGTGGCACACTTTGGCTACATGCTCATGTTTTAAACTATTCTAGATAATTGCATATTGTACATTGTTGTGTATAGGTTTTGGGTCACTCGACTTGTGTCAGCTTACATCTTGTGTGCCTTGTGCATCTTGTGGTTCTTGCAAACTCTCAGTTAATGTTATACTATTTATATCAACTGAGCATACATGTGAAATATTTCCTATGTAAGCTATGTTGCTTAGTTTTTTGATGGCCATGGCTAGATCATGTTATCCTTGTCTTGGTGACTAGTCAAATGGGACAAGTTGAGCTTGGACATGAGTAGCATAATATGAGTTATAGGCAGTTCTTAGGTGTACAAGGCACAATCTACTTGTAGTTGGTGCAATTGGTCAAGTTGTTGCAATTGAAGCAAGCCAATATTGTCACATGAACTGCAATAGCTAAGGAATTGACTGGGTTCCCAAGTCATGAAAAAATGTAAAGGCTAGTTGTGAGGACATGAGTGCCAAGGTGTGCTAGGGAATGCTAAGATGTATTAGATAGTGCGAAGGCATGCCAAGCATGCTAAGATGTGCCAAGTGATAAGGCATGCCACGATGTGCAAGGGTGTGTCAATGCATGTCAGGGACATTCAAGGAAAAAAAAGGGAGAAACAAGTTAAACTACAAGTAAATGAACACATAAGAGGGTTAACAAGTTATCAATTCACCTTTTCCAAGAGGGGCATGCTAGGCACACCAACACTAGGCACTAATAGGTGCCAAGTGCAAAGTCTTAGTGCATTCTAAGTGCCAAGTATTCCTTTGTTGGTTCTCATCTACTTTCCAATAGTTGATCTCAAATAAATTTAATATTAAACCATGCCAAATTATACCAAGGCATGTCAACGTATTCCATACATGCTAAGAATTTCCAAGCGCCAACACGTGCCAAGTGCCAATATGTGTCACAGAGTGTTATGCATGCTATGAAGTGGAAGGGCATGTTGAAGAGTGATAAGGTGTTCTAGAGAGTGCTAATGCATGTTGAGGAGTGTTAAGGAGTACTAGTACAAAAAATTAAGGGATCACTGGGTAAAAATTCATGGAAGTTAGTGAATACGAGGAACATGTGCTAGGGACTAGTGTTAATGAGTGCTAGTTGTCATGCCAAGGAGGGAGTGACAAGGTATGATAAGGATTGGTAAGGCATGCTAGGGAATATCAAGACATGTAAAGAAGTCTCAAAGTGTGCTTAGGAGTTCCAAGGTGTGCTAATTATATGTGCCAAATAGTGCCAATACATGACAGGTGCTAAGGATGTACTGGGTGCCAGGGTATGTCAATATGTGTCAAGAAGTTTCAAGGAAACAAAAGGAAGAACCAATAAGAGGGTTAATAAGTCGGGACTTAATTATCTTTTTCAAAAGGGGCATGCTAACCATACTAATAATAGGTCCCAATAAATGCCAAGTGGAAATATGTGCCAAGTGCTAATGTATGTCAATGCATTGAACCAAGGTGTTCCATGGCATGCTAGGGACTACATGCATGCCAACACATGCTAGGAGAGTTCTATGTTGTGCTAGCGCATGCCATCATGTTCTTTGGCGTCAATGTAATGGAAATATGTTCTAGGTACAAAGATGTTCCAAGACATGCGAGGTTCTAAAATATGTTAGTGTGTGCCAAAGCATTAATTTAAGGTGTGCCCAGATTGTTGAGAAGTGTTAGGTATTTCTCATTAATAGAATTGATAGATCTTGATTATGTATTAAATAATATATTTCCTACACACACTAGTGGGACTTTATCTAAAGGGAATTTTCTAGATAATAAACCTAATAGATATGAATAATGTGTTGACTCATAGGAAAACTCTATTCGACTAGTCATTATTTGAGGGAAATGATACACACTAATTACTTCTTAAAAAATTGATTGAATCTAACCACTATGGCCTTGGACATATTATAAAAAATACTCCACAATAATGGTATTAAATCCTTATATTTTGACAAAAAAATATATTAACAAGAACATAACATCATCAAAAACTCATTGGAATGATCAATGGTGACGAACATTTTTTTACCGTCACCAAAAGTAACAAAAATAGCATTGGTGAGGGTCAATTAAATTTCGTCACTATAAGTGTCACTAAAGACAAAATTAGTGATGGGCATTTAACGACCCTCACCAAAAGTGTCATTGAAAATGGCTTTAGTGACGGACCTTAAAGGACCATCACTATATACACTTACAATGACGTTTTTTTAAGGACCGTCACCATATGTGACATTGGTGACAGACCTTAAAGGTCCGTCACAAGCATGACCCTCACCAATGTCCTTTTTTCTTGTAGTGGAAGAAGATCAAGGATACATCAAAGGAAATCTACAAGGCTTTTTTATATCTCTTGTAAGAAGATATATTTGGAAGGTATATTTGAAGAAAGAATCAAGGATCTTAGAATTTGTTAGTAAAGGAGACATCTTTCAAGGAAATCATTAAAGACTCTTCATAGATATTAAAGGCATCAATAGGGTTGAAAACATCATCAAGGAGAATCCTGATCTCAGGTAGGTATCATATTATTACATTGTGCCTAAATATTCAATTCATATGGTTTCTTTCTGCAAGGAGAGAAATAAGCTCATTGGGGCATCAAATTAACTTGCATGGAAGAAAATATTTGACTTGATACTCATAAAACAAGAAGTAATGGAATATGTTACTGGGAAAATTATTGAACCTGAGACAGATAAGACACAAGAAATAAAAAGGTACAAAAAAGGGGAAGTAAGGGCACAAAGGATTAGATTAGAATCCATTAAATATTCTCTTGTTCCATTTGTTACAAATTTAAATACCTCTAAGGCTATGTATGGAAAGCTAGTGAAATTTTACTTGGTAAGTACTACAGGACAGTAGATTTCATTGAGGAATAGGTTTTATATAAAGAATAAATCAAAGTATGGAATGTGACATCATTTCTAATGAGAGTATCTCAACTAAGATATGATTTTCATGGACGTGGGGAACCTATTACAGATTCGAAAGTAACCATATGTGTACTAAATAAATTTACACCAGAATGGACCATATTTGCAACTAACATCTACTCCAAGAAGGATTCAACTCCCTTTGAGTATTTTTGGGCTCAGTGCATATTCGAAGAATCAAAGATAAAGATCAAATATTACATTGGATCAAATGATGACTCTCAAGCCTTTCTAGCTGAAGTGAAGATGTTGAAGAAAGTAAAGTTTGGTAAGTACAAGAAGAAAGGAATTTCCAAGGTTAAATGCTTCAATTGTAATGATCTTGGAAACTTTAAGATGGAATATCCAAGCCTACAAGACAACAAGATAAAGGAAAGGAGTGAAGCTCATTTAACCTAGGAAGTGGGAGAACTTGAGAAGAAGGAAAATAAGGAAGAAGTGAAGGATCTTTACTACTAAAGAAGGTTCATTAATTATCACATTCTTTACGAAGACTAATATTTTTTTTGGTATAGTATATTTTTCATAGCATCATAGAAAGAATCGTCTGATAGTACCATGTCTAGAATTTACATGATTAAGTTTCTTTTGTACAGATCATCTAGGTAGATGAATAGATAGACCATTTTTTTTTTCATATTAGTAATTTAGGTATCATATAATGTTATTTTAGAGAAGGTAATCTTGCTTGGGAGGATCATCATGAAGAACTATAATTATGAAGGTTCTTGGAAGTAGCACTATGCCAAAATTTATTAGACATTCCATGTAATGTGGAATTAATACTGGTAAAGGGATGGAAGAATAAAATTGGTTAGGATACAAGATACTTGAGAGATATATGGATAGCTAGATAATCAAATGAAATCATAGGAATGCATGCTCGATATAAAACTTTGGATAAGATTCATATGTGAAGAATCTTGGGAAAAGAAATATGGTCATAAAATATGCTTAAGTATGTGGATATATGATGCTTAAAAAGAATATGATTTGACTTACTTAAGGATGTATTAAGAATTTAATACTTTCTCCAGATTATATATAACCATGATTAGCATCTAGAACAGTATCGGGAAGAAAAGTTGTAACTTGGTAATCTAGTTTAGTCCTTGAGAACTTTGATGAACGAAGGAGGATTCATATGGAGATGGACCATGAAGATGTTGATGACAAGGAGGTCATCATAATGAGGTAAGTCTGATTTTCATTGTTGTTGGTTATCTATTTAACATATTATTTTTATACCTATAAGAATGTTGTGGGAATATATGATGAGAGTTAAGGCAAGTTCAATTGTAGGCAATAAGGATATTGAGGTCAAATCGATATTTTCTACCTGGTGTTAGATAATTTAATTGTTAGCTAAATTACTTGTCATTAAATTGCCAAATGTGGGGTTTGTGAACTTGCAAATTATACTTGCACAATATATGGTAGAAATAAACTTTCAATTTAAGAGTAAATTAACCTATTGAAATCAGGACAACCATATTGTTGAAAAACTTCTAAGATGAGTATGCACACACATTATTTTTCAAAAGTATTAAATATGGAACTTGGAAAACATTTTATTAATCTATGAAATTGAAATGATAATTGACATGAAAGTAAACTTACTCTGTTGATATGAAAATAAATCTATTCTAGTGACATGAAAGTAAATCTATTTTAGCAATAAGAAAGTAAATCTATTTTAATGATTTGAAAATAAATTTAATCTACAAAGTAAAAAATCCTATACTAAGAAAGAATTGAATTCTCAAGCTATTAAATTTGAAGGAAACCTATTATGAGAGTAGTGAGAAATCAATTGAAATTACTAATATCTGCATTGTCAAATTACAATCATTCATGAATATATATCAAACAAATTGAAAATCAATGGATCTATGAAATTAGAGTAATAACTATTAACCTGCAAAAGAACATTAATGGGATGAGTATGAAAGAATGTAAAAAATGCATCTAATCAAAAGACTTAAAATGAACATAAAGAAACTAAAAAAAATTATAATATATCCGATACTCATTAGGTGGTCATCCCAAAGTACATGAGAGGTGGAAGTTGAGAAAAATCTTGATCAAACACCAAATGAAGGCATAACCATATCAAAATGAACTACAATGGTATTCATTACATTAGTCATAAGCATGATGTCAATCATTAAAATCCAAAACTCTACATTGAAGCATGAACATAGCTCCCAAACTTTTCACACCTTTTGATAGGAGTATTCTCTCCTGTTTATACAGAAAGTAAGATAACTAACTCATAAATGTACATCCATAAATCTCTCATGTGGTTACAACCATGTGTTGACATATAGAAATTAAAATCTCTTCATATCCTCTCACGAATATCTCCTAGCTTTGATACAAGACACTTATCAACACTTCCACGATTCTTGTCCATGAATAGTGCTTGACCAATGATCTCAAATCTTCAAGAATTTGAGGAAGAATTTCGAATTTTATTCTTGGATTCCAAATAGGACTGTCTTAGAATCTTCAAATATGCGTACACATGTCACAAAACTCATCCAAATTTTATATATAAGTTAGTACATGTTATGTTTATAATATTTAACCATAAATTCACTTTAAATACCAAAATAAATGTATTTTAAAATAATATGCATGAAATCATATTTAATTATGAATATGGTCTTCATGCATGTTTATGGAGCTACAAAATATGTAAAATTATTAAGCAAAGGGAAAGAAAACAGGGTGAAATGAATGCCATTTTGGAGACCCAACATTCCACCCAACTGAAGATGTTGCATGTACTCATGCATATTTGCATTCATTATCATGGATTGTATCCTTTTATGAGTTAGAATATTAAGTCATTTTGTGAATTTGAGATATTATTCAAGACTTGTACCTTTTTTGAAAAGTCTTCTTTATCTAAAAGATGTCTAAGTGGACGGTCTTATGGTTGGTTCTTGTGTGACAACCAATACTATTCTATGTGTTGTTTCTTATGTAACAACACTTTTCTTTTATTCTTATTCTTTTTGTAACAATGAGTACTTAAGAATGTATAAAAAAATGAAGTCCTATTCATATACATATCATTTGATCCTTGCTCACAATTTGAATATTTTACAAAACATATCAATCTTTAGAGAACCATAAATAGAAACAACATTCGGTTGGGAGAAGCATGTTGGTCAAGAATGTATCATATTAGCGGAATTTTGAGGTCAAAATTGGCCTCCTAAGGAAAGTGTACAATCAAAATTCACTTTATGAGAACTAATCACATTTTAGGAGATGACATCATCCCCCATGGTTGAGGTGGCATTTCTTGAGTTAAATGTACTTACTTGTTACATTCTCAATGGTGGATAAAAACTCATGGTTAACCATGGTTGTATTCTAAGTAATTTTAAAGTCAAAAAGTAAAGTACTCATAATAAATGCCATTTCACACTTTTTGAATAAAATATTATTATTGTCATTTCATATTTTTGAAAGAAACAATGCATATCCCTATAAAATATTCATGTATTTACACACTTTTAATATATCATATTCATTTTTATATTATATATTATTTCTTCTTATGTTATAAATCAAATCAATTCAATATATAATATTAAATTAATAAATAAAATCATATATTACATTTATTTTATTATATTATATCATTTTTATATAGTATATTAATTACATGTTATTATATAATTTAATTTTATAATTTTAATAATATAGATTTTAATTAATGGATTGTTGTACAACTAAGAATTTCTGAATTTATATTTATAATTTATTTTAAGTTATTTAAGTACAAAGGAAAAATTCATTAGTTATCAATGATAATGATTTTTTCTTGAAAAACTCATTTTTATTTGTAGTGACGTCAATACAATTTTTTTATTAATTTTATTTTGGTACAACCTTTCAATTGAATTTAACTTTGGTTACATGGATTTTGGTGCAAAAAGTGAATTCTAAATTCATAAATATTATTTTACTGGTTTAGCCATTATTTTATTATTTCGTTACGAGGCCCATTATAGACCTCAAAATTCCCTTAATGGAGGTTATGGAATATGGAGATGAAAAATGATAATGAATATCCTCCCCCCAACAAATGGTGTTTTTTATTATTGGAAAATGATGAAAGGAACTTTCTATGAGAAAATTTTCAAATAGATATATTTTAGCATTCAAGGAATTAATGATTAAATATTAGGAAAGAACATAACTTCACCTACCTGAAGAGTCAATAAGCTATGCATGTGAGATCATGATTGTTACTCTTGGATCGTGGAAAGTGAAGTGAGAGAATTTGATCTGCTTCTTCATCATTTGGTTGTATGAATAGTGGATGGAATTTGAAATTGGATTATTTGTGCCTTATTATTGCTGGGAATAATGTTACTATTGTTGAGCTTTGAAACTGAATCTTGTTTTATTGAAATGCTCTTGCAAACTTCAGAAATCATATAGTATTCATTCATATCTGCATCATGGCATAATTACATTCTATGTGAATAAATTTTGTTGATGTTGAACATAGAAAGAAATTTTTGGATTACCAACCATTAATGAATGTCGTTAACTAACATCAGACTACTCACCATTAATGTCAATGAGATTCAAGGTTCCTAATTACATATTATTAGGTATGAATAAATGAGTTGAAGTCGAGTCATCTAGAAGATCTGAAAAACAGGGGACATTGATGTATTCCAATTGTTCATTAGTGAGAGAACTTGCAATTAAGGCACCAAAGCCTCAAGGTACTGAAAGGAACTCTAGTCTCAAACCCCGATAATGTGCTGAAGTCGATGGGTCAAAACTTGCTTTAAGTTTGGCCTCAATGAATCCCCCATCATCTAATCTGAGTATAAAACAATGATTTAGAGGAACATAGATGAAATATTTGAATTTATTAATTATGTTTTATTTTGAAAAAGGAAAAGGAAAATGTGGTAACTCATCATTGTAAGTGAACAAAATGACTTTATTCATGGGTTAGTGATCTAGATATTGGTTTAAATGGAGCTCTTGCTCCAACTTTGCTGATAACTTCTATTGTAGGTGATGACATTAAATTCTGTGAAAGACCCATTTGAGGTATTGAATAGATATTTCCAGTGATATAAGACACATGAAATTTGATTACATGTGGGCTGAAAAAACGATTCCACAAACTCATAGGACGTGTGGTGACGCATTGTTCCAGACATGTGTAACTTTAATTGCTCATATCTCTCGAACCGGGAAATGAAATAAAATTCCATAAAAATAATTTGAGATACTAAAAATTACTTTTGAATGAGATACTTTTCACTCTCTAATATGATAGGTGGATACCATAGCACTTGCATGAATTTTACTGAATATTACTACAAAACAATAAAATTAAAATATGTTTCAAACCCTCATGGAGCTATAACCTAAATCTGGATTTATGCAGGAACGCAATAAAATATATAAATAAACATAAAAACATAAATGTTTTAGAAATATAACTTCATATCATTAATATCAAATAATTGAAATATGCTTACAGACATAATTGACATAAAATAGCTAGGGCGATCGTAGCTTATCTCCGAGAAGAGATGTAGCAGCTACATGCCTCTGAACTATGTTACAATGAGGTTGAAGGGCCTTTTTATTATTGAAAAATAAGAGAAACCCCTAAATAGCCAAAACCATAACCCGAGGAGATGTAACACCAAGAGTTTATTGGCCCCGTTGGGGTTAGTTGGGCAACCAACTTTTGAGGGTTGTAACTTGGTCATAGTATCTCCATTTGGCACGTATCATACCTCGTTGGAAATATATCTCTGAGGAATACACAGTTTAAGGCCTCAAAATGGATCTAGAAGTTTAGGAACCAAAAAAATACTAAAAATAGTAAATAATAAAGCTGATGAAACTAACTACACAAAATAGGCGGGCGACCACCAATATCGACGTGGATCATCCCTACCCCTTTAGAAAGCAATGGTACCCATTGCATGCAGAGCCTTCATGATGTAGTGAAATTTTTGTTGAACCTAGTCCCTGGTGAATCACTTTACCTCGTGAAGGAGTTGGCCTATTTTGAAGTGGGTGTAGCTGGTAGTGGGGTCAAAGAGGTGCTCCTTCTCCAAATATAAGCAAAATGTGTCACCCACCTGGAACTTGTGTGGCACTCGATGTTGATCCTGGCGCTGCTTGTACTTGGAATTGGATTTCTCCAAGATGTCATGGTCCTATTGGTGAACGTGAGGTAGTACACATGTGGATTCTATCCTTTTGGTACCATGAGGTATGAAAACATCAAGAAGCAGTGTGCATGGGGTCATATCAATGGAATTCTTGACCTGACAGTGTAGAGGAACCTCTATGGGTGAGGAGAAAATTTCCTTCTATTCCTCCAAAAAAATTTCCATTTTTTGTTGTCATGCAATGAAGCCATGTTTGGAGGTTGTGTCCATAATCTTCTTCTTGCCCTGTGGATGAATTGTAATGAAGAAAAATTTCCATGTTTGGGAAATAATCTTAGTGTGTTGATTTACAATAATAAAAGAGATGGAAAGAGGCGGTACTACCTCCAGTATCTTGTACAATTTATTTCCTAAAGTAATAATAATAGAACAAGGTGTAGACTCATACACATCATGTTTTTTCCATAAGTATGGTCAGCCCAATAATACATTAGACATGAAAAGATGAGAAACATCACACAGTACCTCATCCGTGAAGGGCTCGATGTTGTATAAAAGGCAGCACTGTTGGATGACGTGAAGATATCTTCCTTGGTGATACCACCAAATGGTATATGGTTGTGGGTGTGGTGTGAGTGGTAGGTCCAGTTGCTTAATGGACTCTACTGAAATGAGGTTATTTTGGCTTTCGCTATTAACAAGGAGTTGCAGTGGAGAACCCTTTACCGACATTTGTGAATGGAAGAGGTGCTCCCCATCCTCTATTCATTGGGATATTCCCTCTAGAGCGTGCTGGTGGCAACAGTGCCATTGGGATATGCATCAATGATTTGCTTCCCTTTATTGTTCCCCTTCTCTAGATATGACTTAGAATCAAAACATGGATCTGATTCAAATGCCTTCAGTTCAACTACTAGCAACTATTTGGTACGACACTCGCGTATGTTGTGAGTGGAGCCATTATGAAATTAACATCACTTCCCCATGTCCTTATTTGGCTTTGTGGTGTTTTTTTGAGTCACCCCACGTTGGCTTTGCCCCTTGTTCTGTGTTTCGGGGGCACCTTTCTCTGGCTTCGAATTTGGAGATCCAAAGTCTCTCTTCTTTTGCTTAAATTGATTCTCGATCTTGGTGGCATATCAATATCTTGCACCAATTGAGGTAATGTTGAGGAAATCCATTTCCTCCTTAATGTATCTGTGCAAACATTTGTGGTACTTGAGCACCAAAATTTTCTTTGAATCTTCAATACCCAACTTTGTTCGTAGGGTATGGAACAAATTTGTCAGCTTGTGCACACCTTTATCCCTTTACTACCGTAGCATGTTCCATTGGATGTACTTGTCCTTATAGCTCCCCAAAGGGTAATATTGATCCTTGATGTCATATTGGAACAAATTCGAAGTGGGTGCTACTGAGAACATAGTGGGTTCCCTCTCATCCTTTTTCACAAAGTAGGTTTCCCACTAGTCTTTTACATGGGGGAAGACTTTGAGGAGTGAAAAAGTAATATTTTATTGGTCAGAGAAATCATGGATCAAAAAATACTCTTCCAATAAATTTGACCATCTATCTACCATGTCTGCATATATCTAGCCTTCAAATAGAGTATTGTCGAAGTCAATTTTTACCTTGAAAGGAGTGGCACCTTTAAAGTCTCTACTGAATGAAGATGGACCATCAGTGGGCAGTCATTGGAGGATATGGGAAAAGCTATCCATCATCATGTTATTTTTTTCTTGAGGGCCTCCTCAAGAAATATTTTTATAGGATCTATTGGTCTCTTGTCATTATTGTCTTCCACTAGGGGAGGTCATCGGGGTTTGCGAGGTTGATGTTGCAGGTTCAGCTAGATTGAGCCCTAATTCCTTATACCCCGACCTGGTTGGGGACATGCAAAGAAATATTGAGAGAGAGAAAACTTCTATAATACCACTTATCAAGATCTTGGTTGAAATGGACCTCTTACTGCAACTTTGCTGATAGCTTCTACTATAGGTGATGAAATCAAATTCTGTCAAAGACCCATTTGACGTATTGAATAGATATTTCCAGTGATATAAGACACTTGAAATTTTATGACCTATGGGGTGAGGAAATGATTCCAAAATCTCATAGGATTCACGACAGTGTAGTGTTCCAAACATGTGTAACTTCAATTTCTCATATCTCTCAAACCGGGAAACGAAATCAAATTTCGTAAAAAACCCATTTTAGATAATAAGAAAATACTTATATTTTTCAAATTCTAATATTATATGTGGATATCGTGGCACTTGCATGAATTTTACTGAAGACTACTTCAAAAAATTGAAAGTGAAATATGTTTCAAACCCTCATGGAGCCGTAACCTAAATCTTGATTTATGCAGGAATGAAATAAAATATAGAAATTAAAAAAAAAAACAAAGAGGTGTAGCATAAATAAAAATTTATATCATTAATATCAAATGATTGAAATATGTTTACAGATATAATGGAAACAAGTTAGCGAGGGTGATGGTAGCTTATCTCTGAAAAGAGATGTGGCGGCTACATGCCTCTAAACTATGTTACAATGAGGCTCAAGGGAATTTTTATTATTGAACAATAAGAGAAAACCCTAACTCGAGGATATGTAACACCAAGATGTTATGGGCCTCGTTGGGGTTAGATGGGCATCCAAATTATTGGGGTCGTAACTTGGTCATAGTATCTTTGTTTGGCACATATGATACCTCGTTGGAAAGACCTCTCTGAGGACTACATCATGTAGGGCCTCAAAATGGATCTGTAAGTTCAGGAACTAAAAAACTGCTAAAAATGGTAAATAATAAAACTGATGAAACTAATTACGTGAAATAGGTGGGTGGACATCAATATCCACCTGGATCAGTTAGGGATGAAATGTAATTGAGGCAAGAAAGTGTGAAATTTGCAAAGGGAAAATGGTTTTGCAATCATAACATGGTAATAGGAAGATGGAAATTTTCACTTCATCATGGATGGACTGTAAGCTTAGAGAGATGAAAATGAATGAGTAGCAATGACATGAGGGACATGGAATTCATTTCTTGTTCTTTCTAAAAATGAAATTAGTTTTTCGAAACCTCTTGTGCATCAATTGATCTTCTTTGATCAACCCGAAACATTTAAAATCTTAGCGCTAATATTCAATAAAATGTAATATTCTAAAAGAAGATAAGTGAACAGTCTATATTCATATGGTATATACGCAAAAAAATTATTAATAGTCCCAATAATATAAATTCAATGAAGCTAAATAAAATTGAAATGCATTTTTACCTGTCCGGAAGCGGTGCACCATGAACTACTTGTCAGTGTTTTGTTGACAATTTATTCATTTGATGTCAAATTTGGGTGATTCAAAAACTAGGTTAAATTAAATTCATATTAAAAACATGTTTTTAATGAATTATTGGTTTTTTGAAGTCCAATTGTTGTAAAATCCATAAAAAATGACAATTTTTTATTGTCTCAAATTCTAATGAAGATTATCCCATTATGTATAGATCTTCGATATATTTCCAATGACGCTTGAATTGCATCAAAAATATAACGTGTGAGAAATTTATGGATGTTTGAATTTGTAACAAAACAATAAAAAAATGTTGCATGGGTGCCACGTGGCAACACCAAGGAGTTCCACATGGTACCATGATGCTAAAGTGGTTGTTGAATGTTCAAGGTGACATGTCGGACAACTCAACAATGACTATGCAATTTTGACTAATACTATGCTCCCACGTGGACTAATGAAATGTTGTGATATGGCAGCAAAATTGTTGCCTAGTTAATGATTTTCGAAATTGTAGAATAATTAACAAATTTTGGCCTCTATTGGAATTAAACTCATGAAATATATTTTATAAATTCAAAGAATTGCTGATAAAATAGAATTAAAATTTGTGAAATATTAACCACAAAAAGCTTATTTAAAGTTTAATATATTAGCCACTAGACAAATTTGACTAACGAGGGAAAAATTTGACAAACGACCCCCAAAATAAATTCGGGAGATTTGAAAAAAACACAAGTGTTTAACTTCTCTAGAGAAATTGTCAAGCAATTTCATGCCACCAAAATGTTTGATTGTCAATTTAACTCACGCTCTTGCCAAAACCAATGGATCTCACAAAACAATTATTTTAATAAAAATTAGGAAAATATTCAACCAAAACTCAAAGTTTTTGTGAATTGTAGAAACGATTTTCTCACAAACTACAGACGATATTGGGCTAAAATTTTGCAGGAAGGTTCATATGGTCCTAATGCTTCTTCATATCAAAAATCAGATCGACCCAATGCATGTATCTAGAGATATAATCAAAATGGTTGTAGGTGATGATCCTGATTTTCTCGAAAACAATGAAGTGGATTGGGCTGAATGTTTTCAGGATTTTTAATAAGAATATCATGTACTTCTTGTCCAAAAATTACGAGAACCCAGTTTCTATTTTGTGATATATCTTCAGTTTAATTTTTGCATTTTATATTTTGTTTTTTTTTTTTTTAATAATAAAATTACATATTTTTATTTAAGTGATACAAATCAAATTGAATGAAAATTTTATTAGAAGATAGATACAAATCAAATTATTAATTTCATATCAATGTTAGAACAAAATTTAGATTCAATAGAAAATTTAGATCTCCTAGTCATTTTTTTTAGATCTATGAATTTTATTGCAAAATTTCAAAGCTAACTTATCCAATTTTCCTATCTGGTATTTTAGGTTGGAAAAAGGCACAAGAAGAGATAATAATCATGAGTTTTAGAAACTATTTATACACTTGAAATTTGGAATTTGAGAAACAAAGTAAGAATATTTTATCTTTCAAACCTCAATTTTTTCTTTTGAAACTCTACATGTTCTCCATCTTCACAAATTTTCTATTCTCTTGTATATATTCCTGACAATGATTAGTGAATGAGGTGGGTGTTATTGCACCACAAAATAAATAAATGAAAAATTCAATAAAAAAATGAAATCAAATTTCAAAACAAAAACTCAAAAACATTACCAAACTTGATTTTTTTTTCCTATTCTATCCTACTCTATTTTCAAAATAAAAATAAAAAATAAGTGTAGGAATATTTCCAATGAAGCCATTTACAAATCAAGATCTCTAGTATTCTCTTATAAAAATTTGAAAAATATACCTCAATTCTCATCAAGGTATGAGAGAACATTTGCACATTTGGATTACTTGCTAGGATTTTTTGAAGAATGGACAAATGTTGTGGTGTGGTCACTTTTCGGAACCAATATTCAATGTGGTCTTTGCTGTCCAAGAAACACCCGATCATCATTCTATATATCATGTCAATAAATGGATTAGTGTTGAAACTCTTATAATACAAAATTGATTGAAATTTATGCATATGAATTTTAACTATACATTTAAATGAATTTGAACATGATTTTTATCTAAAAATGAATGCAACTAAAAAGATGAGAATTAAAAAAATATTCTAGATTGAAAGTTAACCCCTATGTATACTTCGCCGATAACGACGCCAAAATTTTTGGGTAATTTAATTGTTAGTCAAATTACTTGTCATTAAATTGTCAAACACGAGGTTCGCGAACTTGCAAAATATACTTGCACAAGATATGCTAGAAATCATCTTCCAATTTAAGATTAAATTAACCTATTGGAATGATGGCAAACCTATTCATGAAAAATGTCAAAGATAAGTATGCACACACTTTATTTTTCAAAAGTCTCAAATTCGGAACTTGAAAAATAATTTTTTAATCTATGAAATTGAAATGATAATTAACATGAAAGTAAACTTACTTTATTGACATGAAAATAAATATATTATAGTGACATGAAAGTAAATCTATTTTACCAACAACAAAGTAAATCTATTTTAATTACTTGAAAGTAAATTTAATCTAGAAAACAACAAATCCTATACCAAGAAAGCATTGAATTCTTAAAATATGAAATTTAAAGGCAACATATTATGAAAGCACTGAGAGATCGAATGAAATTACTAATATGTGCATTGTCAAATTAGAATCATTCATGAATATCCATCAAACGAATTGAAAATCATTGAATCTATGAAATGAGAGAAATAATGCTTAACCTGCAAAAGAACATGAATGGAATGAGTATGAAAGAATGTAAACAATACATCAAATCAAAATACTTGAAATTAACATAAATAAACTAAAAATAAATCATTAGAATACATCCCATACTCATTAGGTGGTCATCCCAAAGTGCATGAGAGGTGGAAAGTTGAGAAAAAACTTGATCAAACACCAAATGAAGGCATAACCATATCAAAATTAACTACAATGATACCCATTACATCAATCATAAGCATAGTGTCAATTATTAACATCTAAAACTCTATATTGAAGCATGAACATAGCTCCCAAAATTTTAACACCTTTTAAGAGGAATAGGCACTCCCATTTATAAAAAAATTAAGATAACTAACTCATAAATTTATATCGAAAAATATCTCATGTGGTGACAACTATGTGTTGACATATAACAATTAACATATCCCCATATCCTGTCACAACTCATTCCTAGATTTGATAATAGACACTTATGAAAATTTTCATGATTCTTCTCCATGAATTGTGCTTAACAAATGATCTCAAATATTCAAGAGTTTGAAGATGAAATTCAAATTTAAGTCTTTGAGGACAAACAAGATTATCTTAGAAACTTCAAGTATGCATACACATGTCACAAAATGTATCCAAATTTTATATATAAGTAAGTACGTGTTATTTTTCTTATATTTAACAATAAATTCATTTAAAATACCAAAATAAGTGTATTGGAAAATAATGTGTCTAAAATCATATTTAATTATGAAGATGGTCTTAGTGCATGGTTATGGAGCTTCGTAATACAGAAAATTTTGACGCAAAGAGAAAGAAAAGAGGGTGAAATGAATGACATTTTGGAGACCCAACACCTGGAAACTATAAAGTAAGGATATGAATATCTTGGGATTAAAAGGTAACAATATGATAATATAAACCGGAGTTTAAAAGGAAGATCACTTTCAAGAAGAAGATATGATCATCTTAAATTTTGGGCAGGCTCATTTTGATGCTTTGATATCAAAGAAGAAAATGATGAGAAAGTAGATTGGCTTGTAAACTGTGACAATATTGAAGAGAGAAGGTAGCTCCATGATTCCTTGAAATAAATAAAGCTCGATGATGAAAAAGAAATAAGGAGACGATAAATTATGGTTGACACTTATGAAGACAAGTTGTAAGGATTGTTGTGATGACTTCCCAAATAGAAAGGAAGTCCAAATCTCCTCTGATTTTGTGAGGGAGTAAAGGAGTCTCTTTTTATAGGAGTAAGGTTTTATTCTCAAGATTAAAGGGGAATAGATATGTATTCTTTGATTGAGAGGGAGTTTTTTTGGAAACCATGTCTTCTTTCTCCTTTTCAAAAGATGAAGAGAGAATGTTGAAGGAATTGACAACAATATGTGGTTTCCTTGAGGATAAAACATCCAAGAAAGGAAAGGTACCAACACTCTTTGAGGATCTCATAGGTATCCAAGAGAAGAGTTGTCAAAGAAGACCGATATTCTTTGAGGACTTTGGTATGGAGATCCAAGATAAGAATAGTCCTAAAAGTACATACCTTGTATACATCCATATGCAATGTGTACCTTGTAGATGTAGTGCAGTGTCACACGTAAAGCCTCACAACATAATTCTCTTGATTAAAGAAGAGCTTCTCTAGTTTAGCCTTAGAGACAATGTTGGTCATGATATTGATGCTTATAGTATGGCTTAGCAATTTGGCCCTTATTCTGAGAAATATTTATTTTGATATATAATGTTATACTAGTTATAAGATTATGAATACCTCCCTAGTTAAGAGGGAGTGTTGAAATTGTAACTAGTTTCGATCTTCATAATTAGTTTGTACTCATTTAAATATGTATATTATGTAACAAATAATAAAATAAAATAAACAATAATAATTATAAAACCATGGGTTTCATGCTCATTATTGATGGTATTCTATGTAAAATAATGTTCTTTGTGGTTCTAGAGTTTGTTGTGTCTTAGGGTTTATTATCATCAGTAAAAGGAGTGAGAATTAGTTTATAACGCCCTTCGAGGAAAAAATATATTGTTAAAAGAATTATATTTGAGTGTAGAAATTATTGGAAGCTTTAAAATTACAAGTTCGCCCTAATATCATCAAGTTGACCTAACAAAGGGAGATCGTCCCATTGAGAAGAATATATAAAGAAGTTGTTTGACCTCATTTATATATAGTCACTCACACAAGTTCTATCTACCAGTAAATAGTTAAATATGAAGCTAAAATAAGTAGAAAATAATATAGAAGCTATTGGAGAAGAAATAAGGACAAAATTTCAATTTTTTTGGCTCTATCTCTCTCACATGTGCGAATATCTATGGTTTCTGGTGCTGTAAAAGGGAGAAGAAATTGCAGGTCCAAGTTGCAGTAGGACAAAATGTAGAATCTTGTTGCTAGAAGAAAGAAAAACATATATTTACCTCGTTGACCTCGGGATAGTTTTCTTACTCTAAGAAGATCTCACGAGGAGGCTAGATTATGGTTTCTTAGGAAGTTTCAAGTCTGAAATCGGAGGGTCAAAGTTGTAGGACAAGTTGCAGTATTGAAGTTGGCAGGTCAAAGTTGTAGTATTGAAGTTGGTTAGTGAAAAATAAAGGAAGGAATTCAGGAAGGCCTGACTTGGTGCTAGGACAATGAATTGGTCTAGGGATTGGGTCTTCAGTTTTCATTTGAAGCAGATTCTAACAAGAGAAAAATTTCCAGGTTTTCCCCTTGGAGGGGTTGGTCATTAGCTGAGAGCGTAATATTTGTGTCCTCTATTTTTTCAATTATTGTTCTTGATGTTGTTTGATGAAAGCATATAACTAAATAGCATAAATAAATATAAATATAATTCACAAGAAAATATCAAGGTTAAGGAAAATACTTGTAGTAGTTTCCACTATCTATTTTACAACAGTGAAGAGGAATTGAGTAGCAGTGGTAGATGGTGTCCGTAGTGGTGGAAAATAGTAGTAACAGAAGTCAACAATTGAGGTTGATTATAGATGGGTCAGTATCCTTGGTATCGGAGCCCAACCATTTAGGGAGCTTTTTCTTCCTTCCAGCATCATTGGAAAAACCCATAGGGAGTTTTTATACTTCCTTTCTGTTTGACTGGTAAATTTTGTATGTACACCATAAATAAAAATCACTTGGTTTGGATGATATATAATATCTACTGATCTTGATCTTGATGATGATGGTTCTTATGTGTTTTATGATTCTGTAAATGTTTAAAAATATAAACTTACCAATTGTGTGAAAAATAAAGGGAAATAATGATTCACCCCCTGTTAGTATTTCCAACAAAATATTCATGAAGGAAATATTAAAGACTTCACAATTTTCCCAAAACAATGATTTCAAACTGTGATGAAAAATTTACTTCAAAATTTTGGAAGTGATTATTTGAAGGTATGGGGGAAAATTTGAACTTTAGCACAACCTATAATCCACAAAACGATGGTCAAAAAGTAACAATTAATAATATATGACAATATATATTAAGAATGTATGTTATGGGAAAACCAACTATGTGGGAAGATTATCTTCACTCAACTCATTTTTCCTATAATAATGGGTACCAAACTTTTTTTGGGATCAACCCCTTTAACGTAGTGTATGCCAGAAGATGAAAAGTACGTCTAGGTGGGGACCATCCTGAAGATCAACTAGTATTGGGACCAAATATGTTAAAGGAGATGGAAGAAGTGGTTAAAGATGTCAAGAAGAATTTAAAAAAAACCCAAGATTGACATAAGAGTTATGTAAATTTGAAAATAGTTTAGAAGGAATTCAACGTGGGAGATCATATGTACTTAAAAATGAAATCAAATAAAATCACACTTAGACTTGGAAATTATGACAAGTAATCACCTAGATAGTGTGGACCTTTGAAATTTTAGCTGAAGTTGGTCCAGTTTCTTATCAGCTTGCCCTTCTACAAAACATAAAACTTCATAATGTATTTCATGTATATTTATTAAATAAATATATACATGACCCAACTCATATAATTGATTGTAATGTTGTACATGTGGAACTAGAGGGAGATTTCCTGATAGAACCATTACATATTTTATACCAGAGATTAGTCACACTTTGGAATAGAGATATATCCCAATAAAAGTGATTTGGGTAAATTCCTGATACCCTTTAAACTAAGACCTTTTACTTTGGTTGATGCTTTAGAATTACATCAAAGCATTAACAAACATAAATGAACATATACATGATGTAAATAATATGAACATAGAAAAATTAGCAACATAAGACATTGATAACAGAGTTCGTCCATGAGGGACTACGTCTCCGGGCCTCGGTGTCAAGATGGTGTAGGCCACAACATTAAGTGCTTGAAAGAGTGATGATGTACATGGATGGTGTTTTATCTATTGTACAAGGAAAATTACCTCACACATGAGTAGCTAGACCTCTCCATGAGATGTTCCACTATAGGAACTCTCATTCACAAAAATGACTTCTATCATTATGGCAATAACTCACACATAATGACTATGTGCATCCTCACATCGTGGAGCTATATGAAGCAAAGGATGATAAATTGTTGGATCTTTTTGTACCATCAATATTGTGGCATCGAGTATCCTAAAAATGACTGCTCACACATTGGCTGCTGACACCTGCAACTCCACTTTGAAAAGTGCCAGAAAAACATACGGCTCAGATGGAAAATTTGACTGCACCGGTGAACTTATGTCGCTGACAAGTGGAGGATCGACTTTCAATTTGTTGAATTCTGACAAAGTGAAAATATGGGCCTTAAGAAATCTTTTAGATTCCCCCTAGATTCCTCAAATATGCTGCTCCACGGGGAATATAGTAATCTGCAACTCAAAACATGAATCTAATCTCACCATCAAGATCCTTGAGAAATTTCGAGAAGAATGAGTATAAGGTTGACCTAATTCTAACAAAGGAAAATTTCGGCCTCCAAGGAATCTGAAAGATTCCCTCAATATTCCTGAAGATTCTCCTCCATAGAGGATATGTAAAATTGCTGCTGAAAAGGTGAATTCGACCTCACCATTACATTCCCTGCAAAATTCTGGTTAAAATACATATAAAGTTCAATACATTTCGACACAGGAAAATTTTACCTCCTTGGAATAAGAAAGATTCTCAAGCATACAAAAGGATTTTGTCTTGAAATCCGTACACCATTGTTCCTCGAACTGCGTGTTAGTGTGCCTTTTGACCTACCTTCTCTTTGCTCACGGCTCCATTGGCCTCCCTGTGCCATCATCTCTCATGTATTCTCCATCATTCTTCGTGGTTTCCTTGAACTATTTGAATGTCATTTTATAATAAAGTGTGAAAATGAATAAGACAACGCGTGAGGTTGGAAAATTCATTGGCATATTCATATTAAGATATTTGTTGTTGGGAGGGTTTGAGCTCAAATCCCATTGAGCCCAAATATTGTTTTAAAATCCAATTTTAGTTTTAATATAGTTTTTTCAAACTATATAATATATGGAATTTGTATCTCCATATTGTAACGACTCCAAAAAACAAAAACGAAGGCTTTGTTTAAAATGGAATTTAACTATATTTAATATGATTTTGTTACATATCAATTTACCATATTTAAATTGATTTTGATTGTTTAATAACTATATTTAATATATAGTTATTTTTTTAATTATTTTTAATTTTTTTATGTGGGAAATTAAATATCATTTTTTTTTGTCTTTTATGCAGGTGAAAGGGGCCAATGGAGGAGTGCCATGTGTCAAAAGATGAGGGGCTTTCCATGTGGGTCCCACATTCTTACTGGGACACCATGTGGTATGCGGTGGGCCCACTTCCCTTGCCTTAACAAAACTTCAAATTGCTCTAACTTTCTTATACGAGCTCATATTGATGCATCATTCATAACATTGTGATTCGGGCAACAAAATCTTCAACTTGAACCTAGTTGATAGAAATCCGAGCACTTTTATTTTTGAGCTTTCGTCACCCCTATTTGTCTTGTGTGTGTCTCTAGAGCATCCTGGATCATAAAGGTTCAATGCAAACATTTAAGTCCGAAATAGGAGACTTGAGAGTTGGAGGATGATTTTAAGGAAGCACATCCCTGTCTATTTTAGCAAGATGGAATGAATTGCAGATAATATGATCATAAAATAAGATGCTATCAAATTCAAGTGTGGGAGGATGTGACATCCCTTGAATTGAAGCTTATGTGTAAATAATTGTATATATGTGTTTTTTTTTTGGATTTTTATGTTCGAAATAGACATGAAAAAATTACTTATCAATATTTTAATACTGATAATGAATGATTGTAATTTTTTATTTAATATATTTATAACAAATAAAGAGGTCTAGAAAATTAATGTTGGAGTACTCTTCGCTGAAAGAGACGAGGGTGAAAATTGATGATGTATATTAATTTCCCAGTGTTAAGTCTTACAAATCTATTATAAATTATAATATTAATTGTGAATTATGAAATTTGGTCCATTTATTACCTCCCTAAAAGAGAAGATGTTTTCTTTGGGAGTGGGAACTAAAGCTATTTTATGAGCTAGTAACTACCTTCGATCTGTTGGTGAGGTGTAAGTAGTTACCAACTACCAAAACCAAACATTTTTTGGGATAAACCCGTTTAAGATACTTTATTCCAAAAGATGCAAAGTACCTCTAAGTGGGGACCATCCTGAATATCAACTAGTATTGGGACCAGATATGTTAAAGGAGAAGGAAGAAGTGATTAAAGAGGTCAAGAAGAATTTAAAAGAAACCCAAGATTGACATAAGAGTTATGTAGATTTGAAAATATTTGAAAATGATTTCAATGTGGGAGATCACTTGTACTTAAAAATGAAACGAAATAAAATCACACTTAGACTTGGAAATTATGACAAGTAATCACCTAGACATTGTGTACCTTTTGAAGTTTTAGCATAAATTGGACAAGTTTCTTATAAGATTTCCCTTCTAGAAAAAATAAAATTTCACAATGTATTTCATGTATATTTATTAAAGATATATATATATATATATATATACATGACCCAACTCATATAATTGATTGGAATGTTGTACATGTGGAAACAGAGTGAGAGTTCATGATAGAACCATTACATATTCTAGACCATAGGTTAGTCACACTCTGGAATAAAGATATATCTCAATTAAAGGTTCAATGCAAACATTTAAGTCTAGAAGAGGAGAATTGGGAGTTATAGGATGCTTTGAAAGAAGCACTTCCCTCTCGGTTTTAGAATGATGGCATGAATTATAGAGACTACGATCGGAAACTAGGATGTTATCTAATTCAAGTTGGGGAGGATGTGACATCCCATGACTTGAAGCTTATGTTTAAATAATTGTATATGTGTGTTTGTTTATTGGATGTTTATGAAATAGATATGAAAACTTAGTTATCAATATTTTAATACTAATAAAGAATGATTGTAAATTGTTAATTAATATATTTATAAAAAATAAAGAGGTTTGGAGAATTAATGTTGGTGTACACTCGGCTGAAAGAGACAAGGGTGAAAATTGTTGTTGTATATTAGTTACCAAGTGTTAAGCCTTATTAATTTAATATAAATTACTATATTAATTGTGAATTGTGAGAATTGGTCAATTTATTACTTCCCTAAAAGACAAGTTGTTGTCTTTAGGAGTGGGAATTAAAGTTCATTTATGAGCTAATAACTACCTTCCATCTATTGGTGACGTGGAGGTAGTTACCAACAACCAAAATGAGTGGTTAATGGGTAAAAGAGGAATTATGTTATTTTATCTTCTTGAAAAATGAGTATAAAGTGAAAATGAAAAACATAAAAAAATTGCAAACTTGTGCTTGGGGCAATCTTTTATAGGAAAAGTATCAAGGTTGGGAGGATCTCAATACTCTGATATTAACTTTCTAGAAAAATATTTGAAGTCTCTGTCCTTGTTTTTCCTCACAAAACTAATAGAAATAGTTATTATTTTGTTATGATTTGATGCAATTGGTTTAAAATATAGAATGTTAAAAACTATGATGAAAAGAATAGTTAGAACAATTAGTTTTTGTTTTATTAATGTTAAATGACTATAAGGATATTGAATAAAATAAATTAGTAGAATAGAAATCACTTTTTTTTTATAGTTTCAAAATAGATTATGTGAATGTGTGATGTTAGTAGAAGCACCATTATTGTAAGTTAAATAGGAAATAAATGGAGTTCTTTTAGGCAAAGAATCTTAAATTAAGTAGGATATCTATAGTAGGATATATATAGATATGGAAAATAATAACATGATAGAGGTAATCATTTCAAAACCTACTATTTAAAACTTTGAAAGAATTATTATAGCTATAAATTCAGAAATAATATTTATAAGGAAGATACTATTTTTTAAATTACCTGTTTTTTCTCACAAAAGTAATAGAAATAGTTATGATTTTGTTATGATTCCATGCAATTGATTGTAAATATAAAATGTTAAAAAATATAATGAAAAGAATAGTTAGAACAATTAGTTTTTATTTTATTAATGTCAAATGAATATGAAGATATGAATAAAGAAATCATTAGAATATAAATCAATCATTTTTGTTCATAGTTGCAAAAAACATTATGTTACTATTTACTGTGTGATGTTAGTAGAAGAGAAATTATGTTTATGTGTGAGGTTGGTAGAAGAGTATTGTAAATTAAATAAGAAATAAACGGACTTATTTATAATTTAAGTTCCTTCTATTTAATAGAAAAATATTAATACACACACACACACACACACACACACACACACACACACACACATATATATATATGAATTGGTTTTAAATATATTTTTAAATATAGAATGTTAAAATGATGAAAAGAAGAGTACTTAAAACAATTAGTTTTTTTTTTTATTAACACTAAATGAGTATGAGGATATTGAATAAAGAAAATGACTTAAACAACAATCAATCAGTTTTGTTTATAGTTGTAGAATAAATTATGTTATTGTCTAATGTTGTTAGGTCCCTATATTACTAGTATAGTCCCTCATCATTGTTAGTTTAACCCCCTTATTATTATTATTATTGTACCCTTGTAACCCCCATATTGTTATTATTGTTCCCTTAAATTATTATTTTTAGGTTGGCTAGGATTACATTGTGGCCCACTAGGATTACATTATGGCCCCATGGTCTCCTATATATAGAAAGGAGGTTTTGTAAATTATATCATACAACAATTGTTCATTCATGTAATGTATTGGAGGTTTTCCCCTCAAAGTGGCTTATTTCTAAGGTGTTGATATCTCTTTTCTTCTATTTTTGGAACTGGTTTCACAACATTTGGTATTAGAGCTTTGGATTCTAGGGTTTCGCTGTTCCAAACAGGTCATCGTGGAATTTTCGCTATAAATTACTTTATAAAAATTTTTAGAAGCTGATTGTTTTAGGGGGCAAAGCCGAAATCCTGAGGAACATCGTAAAAAATTTCAAAGCTTGGTTCGCAATATTTTTGGAGATATGATCTGTGGAAGTTAGGTCTTTTTTCAGGCTCCTAAACAGGTTATCGTGGAATTTGCGGTATAAATTTGTTTCTACGAAGTTTCAGAAGCTGAAATTTTTAGGGTGTGAAGCTGAAATCCTAAGAAACATTGTCGACAAATTTCAGAGCTTGGTTCGCAATATTTTCAGAGATATTATCTGTGGAAGGTAGTGCTTTTCCAGGCTCCTGAATTTCATCTCAAGGAGGTGATCGTGGTAAAATATTCATAACTCTCTCTCTGAGCATCGGATTTGAGTGCCGTAAAAAGTGGTCACAATTACATGTACTATAGTTTCTTCACTATCAATTTCAGAGAAAAATGATGAAAAAATGGCACGTGGAAAGTCGTACAAGTTTGTTCTACTGAACTAGTCCAAAACTGGGTGATTGTGGGATATTGGACATAACTTTATCTTGAAGAATCCAAATCATATCAGACCTGTGGCATTAGAAAGAAGCTTCATATGGCTACTATAGGGTTTAATTTCAGATATTGAAGAGTTGCAATCACAGAGATAATCCAATTTCAATATCAAGCTCATCAAAAGCAAGAAAAAGGTGTGTTATTTTTTCCGAATTGCATAAGTCTAGTTTGAATAATCAATTTGAATTGATTCCAAGGGCATATTTTAGAATATATATTAGTATTGGGTTCTGAAAATTGCCCCATAAAAATAATTCAACACCCATTAAGCCTTTATAAGGCTCTACTATGACTCATGAAGATGAATAACTGCAACATGATCTATCAAAATTACAAGAGCAAGTGCACCAAATTTCGCTCTTGCAAAGAGAAGAAAAAAATGAAATGGAAGTTTTGAAGAAAGGTGTGGAAGCGAAGATGGATGGTGTGAAGAATAATATGGATGGTTTGAAGAATAATATGGATGGTTTGAAGAAAGGCATGCAATCTAAGATAGATGGCATGGAAGCTGGCATGGAATCTAAGATGGATGACATGGAAGCTAAGATCGATGAGAAAATGGAAAACATGAATAATGATCTAAAAGCAGACATGGATGGTTTGACAAAGTTTATACAAGAAATTTTTCCTAATGGTGAAAATATAGTAGAGGAAACTCATGATGAGAACAAAATAAATGTTAATCGTGATTTCATAAAATCTAATGTTGGCGGGAAGAACCATCGTATTCCAAAAATGGATATGAGAAAGTTTGATGGAAAGGATCCTATAACATGGATACTACAGATGGAGCAATATTTTGATCTCCATAATGTGAAAAACATACAAAAGGTACACATTGCAACTTTACATTTAGAACAAAATACATTTGTATGGTATCGATGGCTTTCTCCCGTAAAAAAATTGTCGCTTGGTTAATTTTTACGGAAGAAATGATAGCACATTATGAGGATACAAAAAGAAACACCTTCTTTAGCCAATTAATAAATCTCAAACAAAAGGGTTTAGTGGGGGAGCACATTGAGGACTTCCAAAAATTGAATATAAGGGTAACTGATATTCTAGAGGAACACAGGATTGATCTCTTCATAGTTACTTTAAAGGATAACATCCAACATGAATTTCGCATTTTGGAACATGATTCATTGAGTATTGTTAACTAGCAAAGAAAAAAATTGAACAAAATAATTATGGCAACAAGGAAGTTCTAATACTCACTTCTATAAAGGAAGTGTTAAGCATACCTAGATTTCCATTAAACTCACAAGCAAGCGGATACCACAAAAAATTGGAAGAAAAAGAGAAAAAAAAGGGTTTTGCTATGTTTGTATGTTTGTGATAGAAAATACACTAAAGGTCATAAGTGTGCTGAAAAGAAATTATTTTACATAGATTATGAAGAGGAAGAAGAAAATGAACAAGAAGAGGATATACACCAGGAACCAATCGTAGAAGAGGAAGAAATGAGTCTGACCATATCGTGTAATGCACTGGCAGGAATCACCACTCCTCAAAATCTCAAGATAGAAGGACATATCAAGAAGAAAAAGGTAATAGTGTTGATTGATTCAGGTAGCACCCATAATTTTATTCATTGTAAGGTAGCCAAGGAATTAAATTGTTTCCTATACCCAGCACCAGAATGTCAAGTGATGGTTGCAAATGGAGGAAGTATAAATTGCTCTGGAAAATGCAATAACATCAAGCTAACCATGGGGGAATATGTGTTGACTAGTCCAATGCTTTCCATTCCTATGGGAGGTGCTGATGTTGTACTAGGAGTACAATGGTTACAATCTTTGGGGACGGTAGCTTTTAATTTTCAAGAACTTTACTTGAAATTCTTTTCAGAAGGAAAGGAAGTCGAATTACGGGGTATTGAAGGGAAGCCAGGAAGGATAATAAGCTCTAATGGCATGACAAAGCTTCTAAAGAAAGAACAACGAGGCGTAATTGCACAATTATGCTCATTAGAAGTTCCAACATCAAAATCATCTATTTATGCAGATCTCCAACAAGTCTTGGACAATCATTCCAAGGTGTTTGAAACTCCCAAAGGACTCCCACCTATTCGTGATCATGATCATGCTATTAATTTCATTCCAGGAAGTGTTCCTCCAAACATCAGGCCTTATAGATATCCTTACTTCCAAAAGAGCGAAATTGAACGTATGATTGCAGAAATGTTAGAGGCAGGTATAATTCAACCTAGTCAAAGTTCTTTCTCTGCTCCTGTAGTATTGGTACACAAGAAGGATGGACCATGGCGAATGTGTTCGAATTATAGGGAGCTCAATAAGCTCACCATTAAAGATAAATTTCCCATTCCTGTGATTGATGAATTATTGGATGAATTACATGGAGCAATTTATTTTACCAAGTTGGATCTTTGTTCAGGATATCATCAAATTAGAATGAAGACTGAAGATATTCAAAAACAACATTTCGAACTCATGAGGGTCATTATGAATTTTTGGTCATGCCTTTTGGCCTTACCAATGCACCTTCTACATTTCAAGGGTTGATGAATTCCATTTTCAAACCCTTCCTTAGAATATTTGTGCTAGTATTTTTTGATGATATACTAATCTACAGCAGGTCTTGGAAGGATCATGTTGAACATGTTGACAGGGTGCTCAAACTATTGCAGGAGAAACAATTATATGCAAAAACATCCAAATGTTTATTTGGAGTACAAGAGGTGGAATATCCGGGTCATATTGTATCTCACGAGGGTGTTAAGGTAGACCCTAAAAAAATTAAAGCCATTAAGGAATGGAATGTCCCCACAAACATAAAGTAGTTGCGAGGATTTCTCGGGTTAACAGGGTATTATCGCAAGTTTGTTAATAATTATGGGAGAATAGCAGCACCTCTAACAACATTGTTGAAGAAAGATGCGTTTTCATGGACTCCTGAAGCAACTAAGGCCTTTGAACATCTTAAAGAGGCAATGTGCCTAGCACCGGTCTTAGCTACGCCAGACTTCAAAAAAACCTTTATTATGGAATGTGATGCCTCAGGAAATGGAATTGGTGCAGTTTTAATGCAGGAAGGAAGACCCATTGCTTTTGAAAGTCGTCCAATCAAAGGAAAGTATTTACAGAAACCTATTTATGAGAAGGAAATGCTAGCAATACTTCATGCACTAAAGAAATGGCGAACTTACCTAATGGGAAGACACTTCAAGGTAAAAACTGATCATGATAGTCTTAAACACTTTTTGGAACAAAGACTATCATCAGAAGAGCAGCAAAATGGGTCACAAAGATGTTGGGTTATGACTTTGAAATAATCTACAAAAAAGGAAAGCTTAATGTTGTTGCAGATGCACTCTCAAGAAAGAATGAAGAGGAGGAAGCATTGCTTTGTGCCATTTCTATTATCCAACCAGATTGGATAACCGAAGCAAGAGATGAATGGAAGAAGGACAAAGATGTATGGACACTCATTCAAAAGCTGCAACAAGATCCTAGTACATCTGATACATTTAGTTGGAAAAATGATTCCTTATGGTACAAAGATCGCTTATATCTTTGTAAGAATTCCCAACTAAAACAAAAGATTCTTCTGGAATTGCACACTTCTCCTTTAGGAGGACACTCAGGATTTTTAAAAACTTACCACAGGGTGAAGAAAGAATTTTTTTGGGATGGCCTAAAATCTGATATTCGAAAGTTTGTGGCGGAATGTTTGGTTTGCCAGCAGAATAAAGTGGAAACAATTAAGACCCCAGGACTTCTACAACCTTTATCCATTCCAAGTAAACGTTGGGAGGAGATTTCAATGGATTTTATCACAGGTTTACCTAAGTCTGAAGGAAAGAGTGTCATCATGGTGGTAGTTGATAGACTTACCAAGTATGCACACTTTTGTTCATTATCTCATCCATTTAAAGCAAGTACAGTTGCTACTACATTTATGGATAGAATTCAAAAGCTACATGGAAGCCCAAGGGTTATTGTGAGCGACAGAGATCCCATTTTTACTTGAAATTTTTGGACGGAGTTATTTTCTTGTTTGGGTACTCAATTAGCTCATAGCTCATCTTATCATCCTCAATCTGATGGTCAAACTGAGATAGTAAATAAATGTTTGGAAGGATATCTTCGTTGTTTTGTATCCGATAAACAAACACAATGGGTCAAGTGGTTACCTCTTGCTGAATGGTGGTATAACACTTCCTTCCATATTGTAGCAAAAATGACCCCATTTATGGCACTTTATGGATATCATCCACCATCCATCACATCATCTTTAAGGGAAAACTCGAAGGTTCAAGCAGTGGAAGATCACATCGAGAATCAACAAGAAGTTCTCCAACTCTTAAAGGATAACCTGAATTTGGCACAAAATCAAATGAAACAACAGGAAGATCAACATCGCAGCGAGAGATTTTTTGTTGTAGGAGACTGGGTATTTTTACGGCTACAGCCATACAAACAAATGTCCCTCAAACAAGCTAAGAACTATAATAAATTATCACCAAAGTACTATGGTCCTTACAAGGTGTTGCAAAAGATTGGTACTATGGCATACAAATTGGAGCTTCCTAGTTCTTCACGAGTGCATCCAGTTTTCCATGTTTCATGCTTAAATAAGGTTATAGGTGAAAATCTTCCAGTTCAAAAAATATTGCAAAAACTTGATAAGGAAGGAAAAATCATATTGGAACTTGAAGCGGTCATGGAAACAAGAACTCGACAGCTACGGAACCGACCAATTTCAGAGTATCTCCTCAAGTGGAAGAACTTACCCACTGAAGATTCTACATGGGAGGATGATGATTTTATACAGAAGCACCGAGAGCTACTCAAGCATTGAGGACAACACTTTTTTGAAGGAGAGGGGCATGTTAGGTCCCTATATTACTAGTATAGTCCCTCATTATTGTTATTTTAACCCCCTTATTGTTATTATTGTACCCTTGTAACCCCCATATTTTTATTAGTGTGCCCTTAAATTATTATTGTTATGTCAGCTGGGATTACATTGTGGCCCACTAGGATTACATTATGGCCCCATGGACTCCTATATATAGAAAGGAGGTTTTTTAAATTGTATCATCCAAGAATTGTTGATTCATGTAATGTATTGGAGGTTGCCCCCTCGAAGTGGCTTATTTCTAAGGCGTTGATATCTCTTTTATTCTATTTTTGGAGCTGGTTTCACAACAAATGTTAGTAGAAGAGTATTGTATATTAAATAGGAAATAAAGAGACCGATTTATAATTTAGGTTTTTTTATTTAATATATATATATATATATATATATATATATCAAAATTAAAATAAAATAATAATATAATAGAAATAATATTTATACACAATATCAAAAGGTTATATTAATAAATCATATATATATATATATATATATATATATATATATATATATATATATATGGAAATAATATTTATACTGTAATTGGTATTAAATATAATTTTAAATATAGAATGTTAAAAACCATGATGAAAAGAAGAATAGTTGAAACAATTAATTTTTGTTTTAGTAATGTTAAATAATTATGAGGATATTGAATAAATAGAAAGTAGAAGAGTATTGTAAGTTAAATAGGAAATAAAAAGACTTTATTTTAATCTAAGTTCTTTCTATTTAATGTAATAATTTTAAATATATATATATATATAACATACACCGATATTTTCACATAGAAATGTAGGAGTTCAATTATTTTATACAAGTTGCCCATGGGTAACTATCTAAATCACTATTAAATATTCCTTATTCATCATTACATAGAATGTTCATCATTTCATAGTGAAACTTTAGTATAAGAATAGTAAGTTGCTTAACCATTAACAACCTCTATTATGGTACATTAACATAAAATTGTATGAGATACCTTGCATTCATTTCATTATTGATGTAGTCATCACATACTTGACATTATGAACATCACAACAAGAAAGGAATTAACATCATCATCTTGACACAATAATCAATCATATCATTGAACACCAATATACCTTGGAAACCCCATAGGGTGAAAACCAATTTTATTATTAAACGCTCATGAGGGTGTTCACCCCTCACTCAATGGAATATAAGGGAGACCATCCATTAACCATCATTTTTAAATATTATAAGTAAATATACAAATATCTAGCCTAAAGCCATTACAATAAATATGATAACATTTACCCACTATCTTCATATATTCATCTCTTGGAGGCATGGATGTACCTACAATGGAACATCGTGTATTGGATCATCGTACAGCTTGCACTCATCTACATGAACCATAATCATTTACCTGCCACCAAGTTAAGCATAATATTTCCTTTGTACATGTCACCATCATTCCTTGCTAATGATGCCTTCAACATTCATTGATGTCAAGATTTATAAAGTATTAATCAACCATTTCATAAATATATACTAGAGAAGCTTCTCCATCTACTCATTTATATTCATGACATGTAAGTAAAATATCTTGACATGCTTTCTTTAATAGCACATACTGCATATGTGATAGTTCTGAGTCATCACATTAACTAATGTTTCCCTCGCTTAAGCACACATTCCTGCAAGACAATAGCTACATATCCCAAGGATTTCTTTAGAGAAACTAATACATCAGTTACAATCTTTGTGTATGTGATTTACATAAATTTAATCAAAATAAATAACCCTTAAGCTATTACTTTTGGTGCATGAAAGGAAATCTAACATAATAAATGTTGTTCCCATGCATGCAAATTCATATAGATTCCAAAAGAGTCTTCCCAAAAGAATACTTAACACAACAGAGTATCCAAATACCTGTTTACAGTAAAAAAATACGTGTCTTCATTTCAAATATTATACCAAAATTACCCATATATATATTCCAAGGAAACTAACACATTAATATAGGTCTTATGCATGTAATCCATCTTCTTTTCCAAAGAATATTTCCCTATGTAGGCTAACTAAACATGCTATCATTTCCCACATACAAATGTATATTCCTTCCAATAAAAGATAATACAAATCTTGCATGCATATGAATGATTTTATTCCAAATGAAACTAACATAATAGTTATGATAGCATATAGGTGATCACATATTTTTCCTAAAGATTAAGATAGCTCAATATTTTTTATCCATGCAAAGAACACACCTCTATAACACAATGGTTATTCTTTGTGCATGCAAGAGATTATTATAATATCCCTTCTTTAACGTAGGAAATGCATTATTCTGTTCTTAGAGCTCTACCATCATTAACTATTCCTTTCATGTAACAAATGCATACCTCATTTGAATCAAAAGTTATCATAACCTAGTTTTGTTGTCTTTATACTTGAAAGCTTCTTATGTTTCCCTTTCAGGAAATTATCACAGATAACCTTCTTTATGCATAAAGCTAGGAAACAATACAAAGGTTAGATTACCTTGTATACTTCCAAATCAAGAAGTCAACATGCACTCCTTTAAAGAAGTTATTCTTTTGAGGTAAGAACAACTTATATAAAACAACATAGTATTTATTATTCTTTTCACACACGCTTCAACATGATCTTTCCCAAAGAAAAAATTATGAGAAACATTATTATGGGTTATTCATGACTTTTCTTCCAAGAAACTCATTAAATTGTCTCCAAACCCATGAAATATATTCAGGAATTACCCTCTTTAATCTATATTCACTTTAGAGGAAATAACTTGGATTGATTATCATGTCATTTCCAAGAAAATAATCTTCGATTTATTATCATTTCTGTTTCAAAAAAATTATCTTGGATTTATTATCATTTCCTAAAATAAATGTGTAAAAATCCCTTTTAAACTAAGGAGAATGCATCTTATCTTTTCTTGCATATGCAATGTTTATAAATATTTATATATTTCTTTCCATATACTTAACATAATAAACTATTCCTTGTGCATGGACAAAGTATTTTCTTTTCCAAGAAATATAGCATAGTATATATTAAGTAAAATCCAGTTTGTGCACGAGGTATATTTACCTCTCAAAGAATCGAGCTCCTCTCTAAATTCATATATAACATAGTAGATATTAAGTAAAATCTAGTTTTTTTGCACGAAGTATATAAAACCTTTCAAAGAATGGAGCTCCTCTTATCGTTTACCCACATAAACATGTAAACATGAAAAATATTTTGAAGGAAATAATCAAACATAAGAACCATTCAATATTTCATGGAAATAAATAAAAACATATCTTTTACTCATAAATTTCCATCTCTGTATTCGAGCCTCCGTCTCCGTATTCTAATTCACTCACACTCAATCTCTGTGCTATTGGGATCTCCTCTCTCCATCTCCATCCAAGGTCCTCTTTCCTCCCAACTACGCATTCACACTGCCATGATCTGAACTAAGAGCGGTCCTTCTGCATCTAGGGATGTAACATAAATCCAATTTTGAGTGGACAAACTTCGATGCATCAATAAAATCAGTCGACTCTGGGGAAAAGGGATGCAAAGAGGGAGATATCTCTGCTCTTGCCTGCTCCGAGAAAAACTTCGAGAACACGAATGAATCATGATCAACCTCCAACGCGCTTGAAGTAACAGAAGAATCCAATCCATTAACGTTGTCCCCCAAAACCTCTCTAGGGATCTCTCGTAAATAATGGATACCCATAGCCTGTTATCAAGAATTCGTTTCCAACCAATTCTTGATTAAAAAGTTAAAATGACATTATGTAAAATTGATTTACCATGAGTAAATACATAAGGTTGAGTAGGTACATTACATATTCCCACCCTTAAGGAGAACACCGAGTCCTCGTGTGCTTCTTTCACTGAAACTTAAATTTGTACTCATGATATAATAATATAAACAACCTAAAGGGGGTCCTTCCCTTTCACAATGAAACACTTTATTTTCCTTAAATTCCATTAATCGAAACAATAATGTTTTTATCCATAGGCATAAGCATGTATAGCTCAAAAAATATCCCATTTCCATTTTAAAATACTTATCCATTATTTAATTCATAAAAATATAGAAAAAAATATCTATACCAACTTATCATTACTTACCAATTACTATTGAAAGTAATGATGGATTTTACACAAACTCTCTGAGAATGGTTGAACAACCATCAACACTCCATGGAAATAGCCTGTAATGTATGACTAACAAATTCAATCACATTAGTCACATAGTTTCAATCAAATGAATTACTTGCAACTATCAAACATTCATGCAATATAAAGATATGTTTTACTTAGAGTACTTCCACAAGTACTCAGAGAGCACCAACCCTCTACTCAATGCATCACATGCACACTCTCTTAGCTCCTGCTAAAGACATCCACAAAGCACTTAAAAAATTACTCAGAGATAACCTAGCTCTCTAATTGTACCAATGGTCAATCAATGCACCATGGGCATATCCTAGCCTTTGCTAGGACATTGAAACAAATTAGTAATAAAAAAATGAATTTATAGTAATTCATTTTCCGAGTGCTAAGATCCTTTCGTCTTATTATCTGCATAAGATATTTACAAAATCATATAAAAATTCATTTTAATATAACACATAACTTATTACTTAACTTTTTCCCCTATGAGAATCACAGTGGTAAACAAAGTGCTCCTCCCAACCCATGGGAGTTGGTTTCCACAACCAAATCGAGTCATTTTCATATCCAGATAGTTATTTGACCAAAAACCATTCCAGGTCCAATATGGAATTTCACTGGAAAACTAGCTCAAGAATTCCAATGACCACTCAAGTTATAGTATAGGATTCCTCTTGGCAACATCATGCCTATTCCTCTGATAGCGTCTCGTCTATGAGGAATTTTGGACCTCCTCCAATGGGCTCCGAAATTAATAGAGTTGCCTCAGGTTTTCCCCTCTTCACCATCTTGGCCAACTCTTTTCCCTTAATGAGATCATATATCTCTAGGGAGAGGAAATATAAACAGGTAAGCACCATCAACCCCTCCAGGCAGGAAACCACTGTCAACCCAAGGCCTTCTAGCCTTTCACAATTGTTCACAACTGTCTAACATGTTAAATTTATCTTTTAGCATTATTTCCCATAATAAATTACATAATGAACTATGTACACATTATACATAAAGAAAAATAAACTTTATGTACATCATACATCATACTTGGTCTTCCACATGGGTCTAATGATATCTATATTAATAGGGAACATGAATGACATAGATGTGTTATACATAATTTATTTCCTAGATAACATAATCATGCAGATTATAACATGATACCATGTGTTATACATTATTATTTCCTGAATAACAAAAGCATGTACATTATAACATGATACTTTATCAATTACCATTGAAATTTTTCCACGGCACTATTTTACTTTCAAAATTTTTTCTTGTTTTCATTAAGCTAAGAATGCTTAATTTATTTCTTGTTTCCATTAAGATAACCATGCTTAATCTCTTTTTTGTTTCTATTAAGCTAAGGATGCTTAATCTACTAATCATAAATATGCATTGTTAAAAAAATATTCACTTTCAAAATAATTTTAGTTTCATGCATACAATGTTGTCATGATATGATTGTATACAAATATTCATTAATGTGTATATATCAATAATTATTAGGGTAACAGTCCCAAACATTTCCATTTCCCACAATGTTCTGTTACCAACAGACAGACACGTGAAGTAACTACTTGTTCATAACTTACAATAATATTTAATCAAAACCAATTCATGCATATAGGTTTATTAGTTAGTAATACCACACTAACTAATGAATGCCACTAACAATATTAATGCATACATGACACGACTCATTCAAAAATTAGTCATTCGACAACTAGTCATTATAGTCAAGTCTCACTACTTGACCCATTGTGTATTTTTAACATCTGAAAGGGTTCATTCAATTTCATTTTAAAACACTCTCATCCTCTTCAAGGACTTTCCTCATCTTTTGCATTCATGCATTAGTTTCACACACCATCATTATACATATTAATATTTTTCAAGTAGTGCATGGTAACTTTAATTATGTTCATTAAATGTATGAGTAATTATGTCATTTACCCAAATGTTAATATTCAACTCTCACTTTCACTAGTGAGGATTCAGGTTGTTCATAAGTACAACAAAGGTTTTATTGTCCTTTATCCTCAAGAAGATTCCAATGTTAGGAAAAAAAATTTGCAACAACATTTATTACCGTTTACTCTTCAATGTAGTTATAAACGTGACTCACACATCTCATGTCAAGAGTAGACTACTGCATATATCATTCAATATGTAGATTTGTAGAATCATACCTTAACTGATGTCCATTAGTAGCATACCTAAATTTCTTTTCTCTTAACAAATCCCAAAGGTGTCAGTGCTACAACCTTTAGCTCTGATACCACTTGTAACATACACCGATAACCTCACATGGAAATGTAAAAGTTAATTTTTTTTATACAAGTTACCCACGGATAACTATCCAAATCACTATTAAATATTTCTTACTCATCATTACATATAATGTTCATCAGTTCATAGTGAAACCTTAGTATGAGAATAGTAAGTTTCTTAACAATTAACAACCTCTATTATAGTACATTAACATAAAGCTGTATGAGATACCTTGCATTCATTTCATTATTCGTGTAGTCATCACATACCTGACATTACAAACATCACAAGAAGAAAGGAATTAACATCATCATCTTGACACAATAATCAATCACATCATTGAACACCAATATACCTTGGAAACCCCGTAGGGTGAAAACCAGCAAATGTTTAATTTTGTTATTAAACTCTTATGAGGGTGTTCAAGCCTCACTCAATGGCTTATAAGGGATACCATCCCTTAACCATCGATTTTAAATCTTACAAGGAAATAGATAAATATCTAGCCTAAATCAATTACAATAAATATGATAACATTTACCCACTAATATTCATATCTTCATGTCTTGGTGGCATGGATGTACCTACAATGGAACATCGTATATTGGATCATCCTGTAGCTCACACTCATCTGCATGAACCATAATCATTTACTTGCCACTAGGTTAATCATAGTATTTCCATTGTACATGTCACCATCATTCCCTGCTAATGATGCCTTCAACATACATTGATGTCATGATTCATAAAGTATTAATCAACCATTTCATAAATATATACTAGAGAAACTTCTCCATCTACTCATGTATATTCATGACATGTAAGTAATATATCTTGACATGATTCCTTTAATAGCACATACTGCATATGTGCTAGTTATAAGTCATCACATTAACTAATGTTTCCCTCACATAAGCACACATTCTACAAGACAATAGGTACATCTCCCAAGAATTTGTTTAAAGAAACTAATACATCAGTTACGATATTCATGTATGCGATTTAGATAAATTTAATCAAAATAACTAACCTTTAAGCTATTAATTTTGTTGCATGAAAGGAAATATAACATAATAAATGTTGTTCCCATGCATGCGAATGCATATAGATTCCAAAAGAGTCTTCCCAAAAGAATACTTAACAAAACAGATTATCCAAACACCTATTTACAGTAAACAAATGCATGTCTTCATTTCAAATATTATACCAAAATTACCCATATATATATTCCAAGGAAACTAACACATTAATGTGTGTTTTATGCATGTAATCCATCTTCTTTTCCAAAGAATATTTCCCTATGTAGGCTAAATAAACATGTTATCATTTCCCACATACAAATGTATATTCCTTCCAATGAAAGATAAGATAAATCTTGCATGCATATGAATGATATTATTCCAAATGAAACTAACATATTAGTTATGATAACATAAAGGCGATCACATATTTTTCCTAAAGATTAAGATAGCTCAATATTTCTTTTATCCATGCAAAGAACACAGTTCTATAACACAATGGTTATTCTTTGAGCATACATGAGCTTATTATAATATCTAGGAAATGCATTATTCCCCTCTTAGAACTCTACCATCATCAACTATTCCCTTCATGTAACAAATGCATACCTCATTTGCATCAGGAAGTTATCATAACCTAGTTTTTTTGTCTTTATACATGAAAGTTTCCTATGTTTCCCTTTCAGGAAATTATCATAGATAAAAAAAATTTATGCATAAAACTAGGAAACAATACAAAGTTTACCTTACCTTGTATACATCCAAATCAAGAAGTCGACATGCACTCCTTTCAAGAAGTTATTCTTTTCAAGTAAGAACAACTTATATAAAACAACATAATATTTATTATTCTTTTCACACACGCTTCAACATGATATTTCCCAAAGAAACAATTATGAGAAAAATTATTATGGGTTCTTTATGACTTTTATTCCAAGAAACTCAATAACTCATCTCCCAACCCATGAAATATATTCAAGAATTACCTTCTTTAATCTATATTCACTTTCGAGGAAATAACTTGGATTTCTTATCATGTCATTTCCAAGAAAATAATCTTGGATTTATTATCATTTCTGTTTCAAGAAAATAATCTTGTATTTATTATCATTTCTTAAAATAAATTTATACAAATCCCTTTTAAACTAAAACTAAAGAGAATGTATCTTCTCCTTTCTTAAGTATGCAATGTTTATAAAATTTATATATTTCTTTCCATATACTTAACATAATCAGCTATACTTTGTGCATGGACAAAGTATTTTCTTTTTGAAGAAATATAGCTTAGTAGATATTAAGTAAAATCCAATTAGTGCACGAGGTATATTTACCTCCCAAAGAATCGAGTTCATCTCTACATTCATATATAACATACTCTAAAATCTAGTTTTTTTGAATGAGGTATATAAAACCTCTCAAGAAATGGAGCTCCTCTTATCTTTTATCCACATTTAGCCCCATAAACATGTAAACATGAAAAATATTTTGAAGGAAATAATCAAACACAAAACCATTAAATATTTCAGGGAAATAAATAAAAACATTACTTATCTTTTACTCATAAAGTTCCATTTCCGTTTGAGCCTCCGCCTCCATATTCTAATTCACTCGCACTCGATCTCTGTGCTATTGGGATCTCCTCTCTCCATCTCCAACCAAGTTTCTTTTTCCTCCCAACTACGCATTCACACTACCATGGTCTGAACTAAGGGCAGTGCTTTTGCATCTAAGGATGGAACGTAGATCTGATTTTGCGTGGAAAAACTTCAATGCAACGATAAAATCAGACAACGTTGGGGCAGAGGGACGCGAAGAGGGAGATATCTCTGCTCTTACCTGCTACAAGCAATAATTCGAGCCCAGGAATGAATCCTGATCAACCTCCAATGAGATGAGCTTGAAGTAGCAGAAGAATCCAATCCGTTAACGTTGTTCCCAAAAACCTCTCCAGGGACCGTAAATAATGCATACCCATAATCTGTTATCAAGAATTTGTTTCCAACCGATTCATGATTAAACAGTTAAAATGACATTAAGCAAAATTGATTTACCATGAGTAAATGCATAAGGTTGAGTAGGAATGTTACTATATATAGAAAATATTAAAATTGAAAGAAAATAATAACATAACATGGATAATCATTTAATGATAACATCTATAGATTCAGAAATAGTATTTATACACAATATTAAATCAAAATTCAAGAAAAAAAAATAATATCAAAATTGAAAAAAAATGATAAAATAATAACATAATAGAGGCAATCATTTCAAACTTTAAAAATAATTAACTAATAACATAATAGAAGTAATTATTTCAAACTTTAAAAGAATTATAAAATTATAAAATTATAAAATAATAGAATTATAAATAATAACATAATAGAGGTAATCATTTCAAACTTTAAAAAAATTCTAAATTTTAAAATAATATTTAAAAGATTTCCAAACTTTATTTCAAACTTTAAAAAAATTATAAAATAATAAATGTTTAAAAGAATATTTAAAAGAACTCTAAACTTCATTTCAAAATTTAAAAGAACTATAAAATAATAGAATAATATAGCTATAAACTTTAAAAGAATTATAAAATAATAAACTTTAAAATAATATTTAAAAAAAATTCCAAATTTCATTTTCAACATTAAAATAATTATAAAATACTAAATATTTAAAATAATATTTAAAAGAATTGCAAACTTCATTCTAAACTTTAAAAGAACAATAAGTTTTAAAATAATATTTAAAAGAATTCCAAACTTCATTTAAAAGAACAATAAATTTTAAAATAATATTTAAAAGAATTCCAAACTTCATTTCAAACTTTAAAAGAATGAGAAACTTTAAAATAATATTTAAAAGAACTCCAAACTTCATTCAAAACATTAAAACAATGATTACATCTATAAATTCAAAAATGATATTTAAAAGAATTCTAAACTTCTTTCCAAACTTTAAAATAATATTTAAAAGAATTCCAAACTTCATTTCAAACTTTAAAAGAATTATAAAATAATAACATAATAAAAGTAAGCATTTCAAACTTTAAAAGAATTCCAAACTTCGTTCCAAACTTTAAAAGAACGATTATATCTATCAATTCAGAAATTATACTTAAAAGAGTTCCAACCTTCATTTAGGATAAAAGAATTCCTAACTTCATAAAAAAATTCCAACCTTCATTCCAAACTTTAAATGAATATTTTAAATAGTTCCAAACCTCATTTTGGACAAAATAATTTCAAAATTCATTTCTATAAATTCAGAAATGATGTTTAAAAGAATTCCAAACATTAAAATAATATTTAAAAGAATTCCAAGCTTTAAAATAATATTTAAAAGAATTCCAAGCTTTAAAATAATATTTAAAAGAATTCCAAGCTTTAAAATAACATTTAAAAGAATTCCAAGCTTTAAAATAATGTTTAAAAGAATTCGAAGTTTTAAAATAATATTTAAATGAATTTTAAACTTCAAAAGAATTATAAAATAATAAATATTTAAAATAATTTCAAAGTTCATTTCAGACTTTAAAAGAATTATAAAATAATAAATATTTAAAATAATATTTAAAAAAATTCCAAATTTGATTTCAAACTTTAAAAGAATGATAAAATAATAACATAATAAAAGTAATCATTTCAAACTTTAAAAGAATTATATAGTTTAAAATAATATTTAAAAAAATTCCAAACTTCATTCCCAATTTGAAAAAAGGATTACATATATAAATTTAGAAACAATATTTACAAGAATTCCAAACTTTAAAATAATGATTAAAGTTATAAATTCAAAAATAATATTTAAAAGAATTTTAAATAAACTCTATAAATTCAGAAATAATATTTATACACAAACTTTAAAATAATGATTACATCTAAAACAATATTTATAGACAAAATCAAATAATAAAATAATAGTAATATTTATTTACAAAATCAAAAAATGAGAAAAATAATAAAATAATAATAACATTTATACACAAAATAAAAAAAATAATTAAAGAAAAAGAATAAAATAATAACGTAATAGAGGTAATCATTTCTAACTTTAAAAAAAAGATTACATCTATAAATTTAGAAATAATATTTATACAAAAATCACAATTGAAGAAGAAAATGAAGAAAAATAATAAAATAATAACTAATATAGGTAATATTTCAAAACATAATATTTCAAATTTTGAAGAAATTATGACATCTATACATTCAGAAATAAATTTACATCTATAAATTCTAGTAAATAGAGTGAAGTATAATTGAAAGAAAATAAATTTACAAAATAGAGTGAACTATAAAAGTTGCATATAGAACATAAAGTATGACAGACGGTGAAACAGCTTAAAAGTTTGAACTATAAACATTGTTTTTAAATATTGTTAAAGAAAAGAATAGTATGAGTTTAGGTCAACATGACCTTATCAAATTATAAAAGTTACAGAAGTCTCGGGTTAAAAGAACGCTTGACTAGAAAAGGGTATTAGGCCTTTAAGCTTGTAGAATAAGAACCTTCTAGGAAGGAAGATAAACTTTAGCAATTACAACAAATATGTATAGCACCAATGATAAGCAATATTGGTGAGGTATCTCAGTGTTACATCTATGAACATCAAATAAAATCAGTCCAGGGTTTCAAAATCTTCTGACTTGGAACGACGAGTTTCGGGAACCTTCATGAGTGAAAAAGAAACCTCGCGGTAGCATATTGGAAGAAATAGTTTCCACATTTCAATTTTCAATACTTTAATACCTAATACAGCAAAGAAAGTATTCAATTATTATCCGTCCTTCAATATATGAATGTACTAAATCAAATTTAACAGAAAGAAATCGTATCGAAGGGTATTTTACCTGAAAAGGAGTTCGGAGCACGAAGGCCCAACAATTCATCCGGGTTACAGAAGAGTTGAAGTTAGAAAATATATTAGGAACAGTGTTAAAATTTGTGTAGTGGTAAACTAGATGTATATACAATGGAAATTAAGACAGGTAACATGTACCATATATAGTTCAAGACCTTATGTAATTACTTGGAATATTGAAATTCACATTGAGGACTATAAGTACTGAAAGAAACAAGAAGAATGCCTTGGAAAACCCTAAGAGTTGGGGTATGTAATTTTAAACACGAATTCGAAAGAAATTCGACAAAGCGGAACATAAAAGGAAGTAATAATAAAAGACATAGTTGGATCTAGTATGCTGTCGTGGATTGTCTAGGGTCCGAAGAAAACATTATTCCCGGAACACATTTCCATATAATGTAAAAACAAAATACAAACCCTGACAAATAAATTGTATTACACAGTCCAACCATTACGTAAATGACCAAGAAGACTTCTAGTCTTGAGGTTAGAAGGATCAATTCAAACACGTTAATAACGCAAAAGGATTATAAGAGAAAACGCATAATTATAAAAAGGGAAATTGTGTCACAAAACTGGCAACATGATAACATTGTAATAGAGAAAAATGAAAAGAATTTTTTGTGGCTTACCTGGAGGCCATAAAGCCCTTGAATAGAAAAATTAAGTGTACAAAACCCCTGGATTTTATAATTCCAAAAGAAATGAGACACCTAAAGACTTTAACTGGAAACTTACATGAAAAACTAAGAATTGCATGTGTGTTTTATTTTTAGAAAATACCCTTCGAAATATTACCGGGCGGAAATGTGAAGAATAATACATGGAATGAGAAAATTCTCAATATAGAGTTGACGTAATTCTGAAATGTAATGTAGGGTGGGAGCTCAAAAGTCTCTTATAACCATTTCCAGAGAAACATCCTTTTTGAATTTGCAAAAGCATGATGGGAATCGAAAATAGAGAAGAGAGTTAGTATGTCAAATTCAAACCCTAATAAATTGTATGAAAAGAGCATTTCAAAATGAAAGCAACAACATAAAGATTGGTTACCTCCATTAAATCCCTAGTAAAACCAAACAAATTGACACTTTACCTCGAAGATTTAGGGAAAAATGGTTATGGATATAAAACCTTGTTTCCTTTAATTCATTACTGTCGAGTAGAAAGACCCTCGGAAATTAGATGCAGAACAACAAAATCACAGAGAGAAAATAAATAAAAGAATGAACAAATGGAGGTTGTCAGAGGAGTCATCAAACCGGAGAAAACCCTAATCCCTTTAATCGCCAGTAATCCAAGGAAATTACATTATCGATTGTTAGGGCAAAGGAGTATTCGTGTAGGTGTTAGAGAGTGAAATGTATATGCAAACGTATAACACAATCCATAGAACAGTCTCGAGGCATTCATATAGATATTCCATACCCCATCGGAGCGCAACTTAGGAGTAATGAAATATGTACATATTCCACATCGAATCGAGGACTTCAGAAATATAACATATTTATAGGTTTGAAAACGTGATATAGTCCAAAGCACGTACATAAGACAAGTTCGATATAATTGACCTATGGTGACATGTTTAAATGTGAATATGACATAAAGGATTTTGGGTAAAGTTATTAGTATGTTTATAGTCACAGTATAACCTTGGTAAGAGAAATGAAGGTTAACTATTGTATATAAACCTAAGTTTGTTAGGCTTTACCAAACGCACTTTTAGTTAATATAAATTAATAATATTTGAAATAGTGCACTAATACAATATGTATTATAGAAGTGTCAAGTATACTTTTAGTTAATATAAATTATTAATATATGAAATAATGCGCTAATACAAATAGAGAGAAGTGTCAAATTGTATTGTCTAGATTCTATGAATTGAAAAGAAGAAGAAAAAAAATCCATGGGATTAATAGTATCTTAAATTAAAATTAAACCTACCAAAGCTATGAAATTCAAGGATTTATTATAATTCTGTGAGACATAAGATTAGTTGGTACAGTATGAAAAATAAATATAAATGAAGTTATTGATCAATAAGGGACTAGAGTGTGAGAATAATCTAGAAATAGATTTAGTTTTGGTTTGTTGTACGGGAGTGTGCATTTAGAAATCAGTTCCATCTATTCAGGGTTGTTTCCTCTTCTTCAGGAAGATTAGGTGAGTGAGTTTCTTATTTAAGGATGATGTAATTGAGCAATTATATTCATTGAGTTGTGTGAGCTTTGTCTCACGTTTGCTGGTGTTCTTGGCTGTGTATTTTTGTTAATTTAGAGAATTACAACTAAAAGAAATGGAAGAAAAAATATATTTTGAGTTAAAGATAATCTGAATAGGTGACAAGTTAATAGTGCAAAATTTTTATTTTCTATCATAAAAGAGGCACTAATAGAAACTATTAGAGTAGAGAGAAAAAGAGAATAAGTGGAAGAGAAATATGTTTTATAAAAAAATAGTTATATCCTTTTTATATAGTTTTTTTTATATTAGCTCTACACATGTTATATTTATAAAAAGCTTACGTGGCCATAAGACCAACTCACCAAAATATCCTAACGAAGATTCTATAAGAATGACACCAAACCCACTAGTTTTATCTTAAAAGTTACCAATGGAGGGAAATATCGCTCTCGCATCACAATTGAAGAATCTCCAGTCTCCAACCACAATGACTAACCATATGTTTAATTATTCTTGATAATTTGTGATAATTCCAAAAGTCAAAGAATATTTCAATTTTGCAATGTCTCCTAAGAGGGCATTTTAGTTATTACTATTAATTTTTAAATAATAGTTATAAATTTTATTTGAGAGACCATAGGTGATGTTAGTTTTAGTGAAATAAATAAAACATTTCATAGCGTGTTATTGCATACTAAATGTATTTGTTAACGTGAATAATGTCGATTTCTAATGTGACAATTTACAAACCTTGAGTCCGAAAAAAACCCTAGCGGAGGTCTACACCAGGTCAACCTCCATGATCAAGGGTTTGTTGGTTCTCGTGTTGGCTGCCCTCAACAGACCTTCTCCCCTAGCTTGATCTACCACAACCTCTCACCTCGACATCTACAGGCTTATCGATGACCGACTCCAGTGGGGGGACGACTGCTCCCCCCCTCACATGCTAGCCTCCAACAGGGACGGTGACAGGGGTTGATATTGTCAATGAGCAGAAATCTGGCCTATCTCATGAAAACACAAGGGCGACACCCATAGCGCAGATGACTAATATATAACCAACAACATCCATTAACACAAAATCGGCAACATGCATACCAAAGGACTCCAAGAAAATTGTGATAGAGCTCCCAGCGCATCACACCAATGGAAGAATTCAATTCATAAAATATCACGCACTCATTGGAAAGTTCATGGGCTTCTGTCCCATGGAAAAAACGTTGAGAGGATGGATAACCTCAAAATGGAAACTCAAAGGCCACATTGACCTACAACTATGCGCTAACGGCTTCTTCAATATTCTCTTCACCTGCTCTGAAGACAAAGATAGGATAATGGATGGAGGTCCCTATTTATTCAACATTGCATGTCTATACCTTAGACCCTGGACTGAGCTCTTCAACCTAGATAAAGAGGAGCTAACTTGGGCACCAGTTTGGATGAGGCTCTACTCTCTCCCTCAAGATTATTGGGATGAGCTTACCCTTAGAGACATTGGCAATGCCTTAAGAGTGTTCATCAAGATTGCAGAGGAAACCAAAATCAACAACTAGCTAGCCTATACTCACATATGCGTCTACCTAAACCTAGCCAAACCGCTGCCATGCTAGATAAGTTTGATGCATGTAGATTTTGAATGGACAAACTATTGATTATGAACACATACCTATTAGATGCAGAAAATGTCACCAACGTGCGCATCTCTTCAGAGACTACCCCCTAAATAGGAAAGCCACTGCTGAAAAGGAATCCAATGAATAGGATACAGAAGGATTCATGAAGGTAGCAAGTAAAAAGAGACATAACAGGAAAGCTACGCCTCAGTAGAATAAAAATGGACTCACAATAAGCAACAACTTCGTAGCCCTAAATTAGCTATATGACAACGAAATCGAACCAAACAATGAAGCTGGTAGTACCTCCACAGCACAGGCCCAGTCCTCTAAGGCTCATCAGAATAAGTTTCCACTTGAGACCTTATTGAAACCACCCAACGCAAATGACACAGATGATCACAGTCTGATAAAGGGAAAAGAACCGATCATGGAACTGATTCGAGAAGTGATGGAGGAAGAGCCAGAAAGCATAGATCTGGAAGGCTTGGATCTCATTGGGTTAGAGGAAGCCTCCAACAAGAAGGATTACATATCAATCTCGAAGTAACAAATCCAAAAAATGGAGGAAATCCTAGCCAGATAACAGCAGCTCCCCTCCTTGGGTATCGAGGGGGAACACTTATCAACGCAAAATACTTCACTAAAGAGTGCCACAAAAGAGGTAGGAAAACATCCCCGCAGAGAACTATAGAAATAGGGACAGAAATGGTGGATTCTAGGTGATTCCCCAAGCTGACCAGATTCTATGCCCGCATCTCCAATCATATCCCATGAAGCTAATCTCATGGAACATCAGAGGGCTTAACAGCCCCAGGAAGCACAGGATCATAAAGAAAATGATATATGAGGAACATTAAAGAATATTCTACATGCAAGAAACCAAATGTTCCAGCTCTACTCTGGAATCCATCTTCAAAAATATATGGAAAGGAAAAAATACAATAGTGGCTTATGAAAATGGGGTGTTTGAGTACTAACAATCATCTGGAACCCTCAAATCATCTCCGTAGAGAAATTTCATGCCAATAGAAATTTCATTCAAGCTTACTTTCACCTGACTCGAGCTGACATCCATGGCTTTCTCACTAATGTCTACTCTCTGCAAAATGCCTAATAGAAATTGGTGCTCTTGAATAATCTAGAGGAAATCAATAAGCAGTGATCCCTCCATCTCTGGCTACTGGGGGGAGATTTGAACATGATAACCAATCTCCAGGAAAAGAAACGCGGTCGACTGCATTTGAAATTGGAAAAAAAGAGGTGGCGCCTATCAGATAGCCTCAAGACTGAAAAATTCCTCATCACCGATGATATTATCCACCTCAGAGGTAACTTGTATACCACCATCATACCTGTGGCTAGATCGGATCATTGACCAATACAACTTCAATCGATCCAACCAGGTAAGCATGCTCCTAAACCTTTCCGCTTTGAACATTACTGGTTCAGGCACCCAGAGTTCAAGGAAATGGTTTCCAACATGGGGTCCTCCTTAGAACCTCCTCAAGGCACAAAAATTCTCTAGTTCCAAAAAAAACTGAAACTTATCAAAATTCAACTGAAAGTGTGGAGCGAAAAAATATTTAGTAATATATTCACTGAATAGAAATACCTGGAGGATAAAACAAATAAACTGCAATAGAACATCATCCAAGAGGGGTGCACAACCCAGTCAGCTCAGTAGGAGAAACTCCTAACTACTCAGTTGGAAGAAATAAGGAACCAAGAAGAAGCCCTCTGGATAAAAAAATCAAGAATAAAATGGCTCAAAAAGGGAGAAAGAAACCCAAATTCTACCACCGTTCCACTATTTGACACAGGATGCACAATAGAATCATAGTCCTCAAGAACCAAATGGGGGAAAGGCTAGAAACACAAGCGGTCATTACTAAGGAGATGTGCAATCATTTTAGGGACATCCTTTAGGACCTAACCACCAACGGCATGAAGCCATTAGGGAAATCACTCAAAATATCCCCAAGTTGATAATAGAGGATCAGAATAGGATGTTTCTCATTGCTACCACTTTAGTTGAGGTGGAACAGGTAGTCTTCCAACTGAAAGCAGGGCAACCTCTAGGTCCTGATCGATTTACCACCAAATTATTCCACTTCTTTTGGGAGTTCATCCAAAATGAATTTTGGGGAGTTGTGGAGGAATCATGGTCCACTCACTGAGTGCTACCTGCGCAAAATGCCACCTTCATCACCCTGGTTCCAAAAGAAGATAGAGCAGCCTCTAAGTATAATCCTATAGCTCTTTGCAATGTCATTTATAAAATTATCTCCAAAGCCATAGCTAACCGCCTAAAGAAGCTCCTTCCCCTCATCATCTCCTCAGAGCAAACAAGATATGTGGAAGGGAGACAGATTCTTGATGGCATCATCTTAACCCATGAATTCATTCACTCCCTCAAAACCAAGAAAAAACCTCTTATGCTTCTCAACATTCAGCTATCCAAAGCTTTTGACAAACTCAGCTGGGACTATCTCAAAAAAGTCCCCTTAGCCCTTGGCTTCTTTCAAACCTGGGTATTATCGATCGTGATTCTTGCCAACTCTCCCTTTAATTCCATCCTGGTCAATGGAATCCCCTCTGCCACCTTCAAACCCTCGAGAGGCATAAGACAAGGGGACTCTCTATCTCACTTCATCTTCATCATCATGGCAGAAGGCTTGGGTTGCCTACGCAAGAGATTTATCCATACCAGTGCCTTGCTTGGTTTACCTCTCCAAAACCTTCCTTCCTCTTCCCACTAGCAATTTGAGGATGATAACTTGATCATGAGTTATCCCTCAGTCCAGGAAGCCTATACCCTTATATCCGCTCTTGAATCCTTCTCTGAAGCCTTAGACATAGAGGTAAACCCTGACAAATCACAGATATTCTTCTTCCATACGCCCCTTCAAACCCAGTGCACTATCGCCTACATCCTCGGATTCTCCATTGCTTCTCTTCCCTCCAAATAATTGGGAGCTCCTCTAATTGACTCAGCCATCAATCAATCCTCCTGGAGAGCTTTGCTAGATAAAATGGAATCTTGTATCTGCAACTGGACTCACCGCACCCTCAACGTTGCCAGTCGTCTTTTCCTAATTAAATCCATCCTGCAATCCCTCCCTATATATATCTTCTCTGTCCTTGCAACTCCCAAATGGGTCCTAAAATACATGCACGATCTGCAATGCTCTTTTGTATGGGGAGGCACAAAAGGAAAGAAAAACTGGGCCTTAGCTAATTAGAAGGATGTATACACCCCTAAATGTCGTGGAGGATTAGGACTGCGTGATCGTGAGCACCGCAATACCATAAAGGAAGCCATCATCTAGTGGAAATGGGTCTCCAACCCCAACACCCCATGAGCCAACCTATGGGCTGTCAAGTACGCATCGTATTGGCCAAAGGAGGATCTCATAAGATATAACTTAGATCTGGATGGTTCCCAAATCTAGAAAGCAACTAGCAATAAAAAAATGATAATCCAAAATCATAGTTTCTCGGAGCTGTGAAATGGTAACCAAACCAGATTCTGCGAGGACTCCTAGAAATAGCTGCCAGGCCTCTTCTCCATCTTTCGTAGAACTCTATAGGGTGCAATGATCCAAGGAAGGAAAAGACGGAATGCTCAAGACTTCTGGATTAACGACATCTCCCAAGGCCACACGCAATGGCTTCATACAAGTAGATGACACAAAAAATGAAACAATGAAAGCCACAGAGAAATTTTGGAGGAGCTTAGCACAAAAGGAAAAATCCAAGTAAAAACAAGACCTGATATCCTTCATTGTGGACATATGCCAACAGAACTTATTCAACCAAGGAGGCTTACAACATCCTTCATTAGCAGAACCCTGGACCAGCTGAGATCATCTGGAAAAAGATATGGAAGGCTAATCTGTGGCCCAAAATAGCCACATTCCTATGGCTGCTCAATAAACGGCGCATCCTCACATGGGAGAATCTTTTGAAGAGGGGGTTTATATCGACCACCTCTTGGAGCAATGCCATACTGCAAATTTCTTGTGTGATATAGTTGATGTCTTATGTCATCATTCGAAACGCTCTAGAAGTAACATCATAAAAACCATCAGTAGCTAGAAAGACAATCCTTACACCACTACCCTTCTGAATAGACTATGGTAGATCATTCCGGGTATCTTCATCTGGGACATTTGCAAGGAACGAAACAACTACATCTTCAAGGAAAAGGCTTCCACCCCTGATCATCTCTGGGACAGGATTCACAGAAACCTCACTGAAACTATAGCTTTCGATGCATCGATTCAAGAGGACCTACCCACTACAACAACATAATGCCACATACGGAAAAACTGGCACATGAGTCTAAACACTCCATGGACATCAATCCCAAAAGCGTTGGTAGAACTCATGCTCAAGAGAATATGCTCTCCTCCCTCCAAAGGCTTTCTCAAATGCAATTTTTATGGGGCATCGAAAGGTAACCCTGATAATGAAGGTTTCAGAGGAATTATCAGGAACTCTCAAGGAGATCCTCTCAGAATTTACTATGGGAATATAGGATGGGACAGTAATAATTCGGTTGAGCTGGAAGGAATCATACAATGTATTGAAATTTCCATATAATTGCGCTAATTCCCTCTCGAAATGGAGGGAGACTCGCAAATCATAACGATAGCTACCACCAAAATCCTCTAAGGTGAAACTTCCTCAAACGTTTGCAAGAACTGGTGAATTTCGCACAAGCTTAAGGTGTTGGAACTGATGCTTCTCAACCACAAAGCCATCACTTTTTTTCACGTGCACAAGAAATCCAACTCTATTGTAGATCTTCTTGCAAACAAAGGGGTGGAAAGCAACTATTCTCTGCATCACTCCACCCTTACACAGGTTGAGGAGGCTTCTCTCAAACAAAATTGTCTTACTCTCATTCAAAAGGATCAACGACCCCTGGATGTAGGTGACATAGTAGACGCGAGTGAAAATCACATCCCACCCCACCCTAATAATGGATATCTCCCACGTAGATCTTTATCTATCGCGGATCCAAATACCATTAGCCTCTCGCACAAACCTTGCAAAACCAGAAATGACGACGAGAGGACGGGCACTATGCCACCTTGCCCTAAACATCACCTCACATCCATCAGCATTGATTTCCATCATGACTAACCAGTATCATAGCCATACCTCCTCCCCCAAGCCTGCTCAAGTTCTTAATCATAGTATGCAGATGGATGCGAAGGCCACTCATCGCTATCCTCTCAGCTATCATCCCCACCCCTTTATAAAGCTGAGTTATCTACCCCTTTCCTCACTCAGCCTGTTACATTGGTCTTTCTCTCTCTTCACTCTACTATGGCTTCTCACCAATGTCAATTGGTTGTGAAGCCCCTATTCCAGCGTGGAGCTACGTAATCACCTTTGGATTTCTGCTCTCCCTCCTGCGAATCTTCCCCCCTGATCTTTCCTCCCCTCTAGCCCTAGTGCGATACTAGTCTCCTCTTCTCGACACTGTGTAGTCCTATTTCTCTTGAACTCTGCCCATCCTAGGTGCGCAATGCCTCCTAGAATTTTCCAACGTACTATCCGCAAAGGTCAGCAATGGTTTCTCTCGGGATGATATCATTCTGGAAAAGATAATTGTCTCGAATCAATTGAGGGCTTCTCTTCCAACACTTTTATACGCCAAATTCCTGAACCAGAGCAGCGTGTAGAAAGCTCTGGGAAAGTTGCACAAAGAGGCATTCATGGTTCGAGGAGGTCCATCTCCTCCCCCCAGACGCACTCCCTGCATCACAATCCTATCCCTCTAACTGCTCTAGAGAAGGAAGATGATGACACGAACATCTGGGTCATGGACTCTGATGGCATCTGGATGCGTGTTCCCGATGGCGTAGACCTGGACTTCCCCATCCTCTGCGCTCGTTTGAGCATTCCAAAGCATATTGTGGCTGATGTGGAGGCAGTTGCTACACAAGTTACAACTTGTCGTATTGAGGAGGAGAACCCCAACAATAATGATGAAGATGATGAGAAACTTCTATGCATCTACACATTTATCCTCTTTTTTTTTGTCATGTTCGCCCTCAGGGCATTTTTTCTATCATTTACTTTGTGTTTTTTAGATATCTCAGCATTACTGCACATAATGTACTTCTCAATTGTAAGTTTTCTCTGGGCTATTTTCCTCCCCCAAGGCAGCCCAGAAACAATGTAGCAAAGTCTAGGATTGGTTAAGTAGAGCTTTCCAACCCAACTTTGATTTCTAAGCTGCTAGTCATTGTTATTTTGGTGGTTTAATATTAAATGAAAAAGGATTATGTATTGTTTTATTTGAATGAATTCTATTTTTGGAGTAAGTTGAAACTTTTTTTTAATGCTGGTATTGGTATTATCTTTTAATTTAAGATTGTTTTTTAGGTAAAATTAGATTTTAGATTTTTTTATGTTTAATTGTAAAATTGGACCCTTTCAATAACTGTTATTTTAATAATGATATTTGTTATATTAAATATTGCATTTTGTTTTTAAGAAGGAATAAAACAAAAAATTTACATATTTTAGACTTATTATTTTACATAAGGAATGTTATAAAATTATAGTATATATAAACAAGTGTTGTATGACAACACTATTTTTATCTTGTCTCTGTTCTTCAAATGGAAATTATACTTTTAGAAAAATTGCAAATTGATATATAATAAAGTGGAAAATTAATTTCAAAGATAAATTTTGGTGTTGTATCCACTAATAATTTATTAATAAACATAATAATTTACTAAATAACTTTAAATTATGTGAGCACTAATTTATTAATAAACATAATAATTTACTAAATAACATTAGATTGAATTTTCTGTAACATACGACTATACAAAAAAAAATTACATGTTTATATATAATTTACTTTACTTTACAATTTGTATTCCTAACATTTCAATTCATGTTCTATGATCAGTAACTGCAATGTAATAGGAATTTTAACGGAATGTTAATTCAATAAATAAAAACCAAACTAGAATTTTCATTCATTCCATTTACACATTAAACTATGAATATTCAACATTTATTATGGGGTTTGCACCTGTACCACGTCTCATTGATTACCTCGATTATTGTTAACTGACGGTAGTGTGCTGGTACAAAGAATTTATGGCAATCTAGCTGGGGAATATATCTCGAGATTAGAGTCAAGTTTCTAAACAAATTTTTCTTCCTTCCAGTCATTCGATTCAATTCTAATCAACGATAGTTTGTTTCGGTGGGAGTCCACTCATGGGTAAAAACCCCAATCTCTTCTCAATGTCCTCATTTTACGAAGACGAGTTGCTCTTGACTCATTTCTCATGCACAATCCCGGTTCCAACTACTCTAGATAGAAGTGTTGTTATGAAATTTAGTTGGACACCTTTGGTGTTGTCTTTGAATACTTATGTGTTGATAGAGAACCTTCCGGCTTCTTCCATGGAGCAACATACATAGATGTTATGAATGAGTAAGTAGGCTCTTTGCTTGAGAAACATTTTGATTTTGTCTTTCTCTCAGAATTATTACCTCCATTACCCCCTTATTTTAACCTAGTTTTTCCATGTTTGAATTTTCAGTTGGAGGTCTATATGTTTCCATGGTCGGTTTCCTCTTTAACAGGTATTAAAAATAACTAAGGGTTTCCTATTTGTTTTTGTATGAGGAATGGTTTTATTTTCTTTATTTGATAATCCTCTTTGCCACACAACTTATTTCCTCATGTATTAACGCAAGTGTGTTTAACCTTTGGTGCTCTATTCTTCTTCCTTGAACGCGGAATTTTTCTGGTGTTGCCGTGCTTAACGAAAACAAAATCATGCTTCCTTCTCCACATACTCTAGTTACACAGACTACTTGTCCCCTTCCAAATATTCGTAGGAGTTATTCTTTTCTCCGCTGAGGTCTTATTCCATATGTAATGGATCTTTTTAAGCTCCTGCAGCTTAATGGCTAACATTCTTGTTTAATGCAATATTGAGACTCCGCTCTTGGTCGTTTTTCGAGTTTTGTAGTTGTAATATATATAAACTATGACCCTCTGGCTTCTTCAATATTTGGGTTCTCTCTAATCCAATCTTTCTAGAATTTTTAAATTCGTTTTCTGTTTTCTTTACTCAGTACACAAGGTTATATATATAATTACATCATTACAATGTGCTTTTATTCATTAAGTCTGCGCAATGAACTTCGCAGCCTACGGGCTTGTCTTTAGATATATTGCATGTGTATTATATAGGAACTATCACTACCAATTCTTAATACATCTTTATTTCCAATTCTCGGGTTTTTGGTTTGAAAACAAGACTTAGCACAGCGTAGCCTTTCTCATGATTCCTACTTTTCTCTCTATAATAATTTAATTTTTTTTACGTACATTTTCATTTCTTTTAAAGTCAAAAATTGATACCTTGAGTTTTATATCTCGGAAAACATTACTATACTTAGCCTATTCTAGAATGTAGTGCATTTATATTCTAATAATATGGAAAGTTGTATTTATATCAAGTACTTTCAGGCTTCCTAGGCTATTTATTCATGGTTTAATTCTCATTTACAGATGAAGTTCTCAGAAAACCTCTACCTTTCATTATTGTAATATTCTGTGTACGAATGATTGGTTATGATTTTATTCTTATTCCATTTATAAAATCCTATGTATTTATTCAGTAATGATATTTGCACTTAAATACAATTACGGTTTTACTTAATAATCTTTATCTGTATGCTTAGTTTTATGTGTGTATAATTTCTGTTTGGGTGACTGGAACACATTTCATATCGTCCATGTATAGTTATGAATTGAGTTATGATGTGTCTCTGGTCGGGTTTCACCCTGTACCCTTGACCAACAGTCCACTCTATTTTTCTTTGGATATAAAAGAAATACATACAACTTACAGTTCTACATAAATACACCTTCTTTCATTTTTACAACACTACATTCTATGCTAGTAATTAGTTATAATTTAAAGATATTCACTGTAAGACGTATGTATATCTTTCCCATTATAATGTAAAAAATATTGAACTAAATACAAATATTGTTCTGCGTATATTTCTTAGGACGCTTCTATTCTCACAGTATTCATACAGATCTAGTAAAATCCATAAGGGTCATAATAAAGTAGATAGTTTTCTCTATTCTTTCCCAACACCTGTCTATAGCATATTTACTGCCTCTGTCACTAGAACAAAAATACCTTTGCAGACATAGAAAACTAATGCAGTACTTAGTCACATAAAGTAACACATATTACTTATCTGATTATGCAGTTTATAGCTGTGGTCCTCCCAACCATAAAGAGAGGCGATTACGTCCTCTTCTTGCCCCCGTGCTCCAATCCTAAAAGGGATGGGTTAAGAGTGGATATTTCTCATGTGACCTCAGGACACCTGGTCCAGTCAGTACTAGAAATAATTTGGGATTTTCTAAGTGTTTCCACTGGTCACAACCAGCTTTGGAAAATTCCCACTCTCTCTTTCTCCATGAACAGAACCCTTACTCCTCACTGGGGTCAGTCTCTTATCCCCAGAGGAGAAGGTAACTGTTTCCAACTATCCCTAACCACCTTCTAATTCTTGGAAAACATTTACCATCAGATTTTATTTTTTATGAAATTATTTTCCATAATTGATTTTATTATTTATAATTAATAATTTTATAGAAAACATTAATAATTCTAGTCTTTTCTTAAAACAATAATTAAAAAAAATGTATTTTAACTAGTTAACAACTACTTATCCTTAATGAAGCTATCACAACTTGCCCCCCTAGAAGTAACGATGTCCTCAGAGTTTCAGTATAGCTCTGAAAAGAGCTATGGGTAAGACTCACACATAAATATTTCATCCTCCCAACTAGCCTCATCCGAGCCGAAGATATTCCACTGCACTTTAACCTGGGTGATGACTCGCTTTCGGATCATAATTTCTCTCCAGTCAAGTATGTGTTGCAGCTCGACTAGAAACTCGTCGTCCGGCTCTACCTGCAAACAGAAAATTTCCTTGTCAATTTCTCATAAAGAAATCATATTTCAAGTTAGGATTTTTAATTCTATCCTACCTGTATATTTTTCCAATGAATTACATGCTTTGAATCATGCACATAACGCTTCAAGAGGGACACATGAAACGCATTGTGTACTTGTATGTGACTAGGTAAAGCCAGTCAATAGCCCATAGGTCCTACCCTTTCCAAAATTTTGGAGGGTCCACAGAACCTCGGAGCCAACTTGGCACAAGAGGTCCACCACAAGGTACTCCTCTTGTGTTTGATCCTCACATACACATGGTCTCCCACTTTGAATTCCCGATAATACCTCTTTTTCTTTGCGTAGATTTTCTGCCAATCTTGTGCAACCTTTAAGCATTGTCTTATATTCTTTACTTCTGATTCAATTTCATCCAGCATATCAGGTCCCAACATTAACTTTATTTCAGGGCTGCTCAATTTATGGGTGCGCAACACTGCCTTCCATACAAGGCTTCGAAAGGGCTCATTTTTAGGGACTCCTGATAAGCATTGATGTAAGAAAATTCAACAAGATGCAAATAGTCTTCCCATTTGGTTGGTTGCTACATCACATACATGTGCAACATGTATTCCAATACTTCATTTACTCGCTATGTTTGACCGTCGGTCTGGGGATGATAAGATGTACTAAAGTTTATTTAGGTCCCTAGACCTATAAAAAGAGTCTTCCAAAATGCTCAGGTAAACTTAACGCCCCTGTCTGAGATAACGATCTTAGGAATACCATGCAGTCTGAAAATTTCCCTCATGAATATGTCTGCTATCTATACAGTCTTGTAAGTAGACTGCACAGGTAAAAAATGTGCAAATTTACTCAATCTGTCCACTACCACCACGATGGATTCATTTTTCCCTTTTGTTCACGGTAAACCTATAATGAGGTCCAGGGATATAGCTTCCCACTTCCATTCATGTATGATTATGGGTTGCAACAATCTTGTGGGATGTCGATGCTCCACCTTAATGTGTTGACACTACAAACATTTAGTTAAATACTCAGCAATATTTTTGTGCATACCAAGCCACAAATATACTTTCCTGGTGGTTGTTAACATTTTCTGGTATCCTGGGTGACCAACATAATTACTTCTATGGTATTCATCCATGATCAACTCTTTTAGGTCCACACGGTTTGGTACATACAACATTCCTCTAAAGGTTAGCTTCTATTCTAGGTTAACTCCATATTTAGAAGCGCTTCCCTGTTTTCTGGTCTCTTCTATTTGCAACCATAGGAATTGATATTCTAGATATTTTTCTACTTCTTCCTTTACTTGATCTAAGAATTTATTTTCAAGTTGATTGTAGTAAATCTCATAGACACAATGTGGCTTTCTACTTAAAGCATCAGCCACCCAATTCTCCTTACCTTTCACGTGCTAGATGTCCATATCAAGATCACTTAGAAAGGCATTCCATCTTGCTTTTCTGGAGTTTAAATCAACTTGCCTAAAGTAACTAGTCAAGCTACTATGATCTATTTTAAGCACAAACTTTTTACCCAGAAAGTAGTGTCTCCATACCCAGAGCACATGTACCACTGTTGTTAATTCTAGGTCATAGGTTGAGTACCTTTTTTCATTCTCTTTTGACTTCCTTTACTCATATGCCACTACTTTACCTTCTTGCGATAAAACTAACCCAACACCCTCTTTTCTTGCGTATGTACAAACTTCAAATTCTTTGTTGGGTTCAACTACCCTCAACACTGGTGCAGTGGTCAATAGTTGTTTCAGATTTTCAAAACTGTTCTGACACTCAACATTCCACTTGAAAAAAAATTCTTTTCTCTGCAAAGAGGTAACGGGAAATGAAATTTTTAAAAATCCCTTAATAAATCTCCGATAGTACCTAGCTAATCCTATAAAGGATCGAATGTCTACCACATTCTGGGGTACTTGTCATTCCATAATTGTCATGATTTTCTCTGAATCAATAACAATCCCTTGTGCTGAAATGACATGTCCTAAATACTAAATTTCTATTTTAAAGAAATCACATTTGCTGAACTTAGCGTACAAATTATGTTTTCTTATCATTTCCAACACAATCCTTGAATGTTCCTTATTTTCTACCTAGTTCTTAGAATAGATTAAAATTCCATCTATGAATATAAGTAGAAAATTATGCAGGAAAGGATGAAAGATTCCATGCATTAACATCATAAAAGTTGTAGGTGCATTTGTTAACTTGAAGGGTAACACTACAAATTAATAATGCCCGTACCTGGTACAGAATGCAGTTTTGTAAATGTCTTCATCCTTCATTCGGATCTAGTAATATCGAGTTCTTAAGTCGATTTTAGAAAACACTATGGGCCCCTTCACTTGATCAAACAGATCATCAATCCTGGGTAAAGGATATTTATTTTTTACTGTTAACTTGTTGAGTTGTCTATAATTTATGCACATTCACATGGTTCCATATTTATTCTTCATGAACAATAGGGGTGCTCCCGAAGGGGACACACTTGGGCGAATGTAGCCTTTTTCCATCAGTTCTTGTAACTGAATTTTGAATTCATTTAGTTCTGGAACACTCATTCTGTAACGAGCCCTTGACACAGGTGATGCTCCTGGCATTAATCCAAAAGTAAAATCAATATCTCGTTTTGGTGGTAATCTAGGAATATTTTCTGGAAAAACATCCATGAAATCCTATACCACATGGATGTTTTCCATCATAGGTGATTTTTCCTTAGAATTAGCATATCCCACCTGGATAGCATATATATGACATCCCTTCCTTATTCATTTATGCATTTGGGATGCTGTAATTGGATGTAGCTCTAGTGGCTTCTTGATTACTTAAATCTCCTTGCATGTTCCATCTTGCATTCTGTAATAAATGATATTTTCCTTGCAATCCACTAAGGTCCAATGTTTTTATAGCCAATCCATATCTAGAAAAACATCATAAGACACTAATGGCAGTATGCTCAGGTCTACATTTAACTGTTGTTCTGAAATTTCCAAAGTACAGTTTGGAATTTTGGCAGCTACCTTTCATTTTTCTCCTGTGGCTAGTTGTACCAGCCATGAGTTTTTGAATTTCTTCTCTTTTAATCCACACATTTCCACTATTTTGGGACTAACATAACTTAGACTTGCACCTGGGTCTACCAAAATAGAAACATATTGAGACAGTAATTTACCTTCCAACTCAATCATCATTGGCTAATAATCTGCCTATCCATCCTCCAATGTCGCATTGATATGAGGAATGTTTTGCGCCTCATCACCTACTATGAAAGCTTCCTACAAGTTTGAAACTATGTCATTTCTTGCTTGTTGTGGGTAGTTTTTATAATAGTGTGCCTCACCACACCCCCAAAACTATAGAGGTAGTTTGGTCATCTAACTTGTTACTATTATATGGACCTAAGTACACCATGTAAGACCAATTTTACCGTCAGTAGAATTGCTTACACTATGAAAAATAACTGAGTAAAAAACCTTTATTAAGTTGTTTATGGTCTAAATAGGAAACCACATGAGGAAATATTAAATAAATCCACATTTGTTTGATTTTCCTCAAGGAATAATTAGTTAAACAATAGTTTAATTAATATTCCTGGTCATATCCGTGTCTATGGTGACTTTCGCGGCCTGAGCACAAGCTACACTTTCGATAGCTCCCACACTCCACCTCAACGTCGGCGTGTGAGTAGTAGACATCTTACCCATAACACTCCCTTTCGCGGTATGCATTCGATTTCTAATTTGCGCTTAGGTTGCCAACATTGTTCATCATATTCCCATTTATTTCCTTGTGGCACTTTTTAGATGGACCTCCCGTCCACACCTTATATCATTTTTTCCGATGGTGCAAGTCGCTACTCCTGGAATCTAGCCTCGGTAGGTTGGGCCATTTTTACCCCCTTGCATTCGCTTATTCTCTCAAATCGTGTATATGCATTGGTACTGCTACCAATAATCTAGCCGAATACGATGTAGTGCGAGGTTTATTAGCCAATGCCCTTTCACATCGCATCCTCCACCTTCATGTTCGTTTATATTCCCTTATTATTGTCATGCAATTGAATGGTGTCTATCATGTGCATAATCCTATCCTTTTTAGAAGATATTTACAGTTGAAGCTTTTAATGCGTGAATTTGAAATCATTACATTTAGTCATGTACCTAGAGCACAAAATCACTATGCAAATAGCATTTCAAACAATATTCTAGATTGGAATTTAGCACACACATTTAACACAAGACAATAAACATAAAACCATCAAAATGATGCATGTCCATAATATGTGTCGTATAAAATTTTTTAGAGTCCATCAACTCTGATACATATGACTTGCCCATAGAATGTTACAAAAATTCAAAATTGGTGGCACCACCCGCCCCTACACACTAATCACTATCTGAATGATACCGAGCCAATGGCTCTACTCCCGCAGCTCGTAAATCAAACATCCCTTGTCTGGCCATCGGCATGCACTGCATGACCCCTCGCCACTCCGAAGGTATAACAATACATGGCTTTATATACTGGTCCTCTAAGTGTTTCCAGCCGCGCTCTGAAACACCAGTCAGAAGCCTCTCACATCTACAAAGGATGCCCTCTAGGAGGGCTGCTGCATCCTCATTTTGCGGTGCCCTCGATCCACTATGTCCTGCAGCTCCTAATACTATAGGATATCCGATATACCTGGCTAGTTTTACTAGTGTTGTATCTACATACCAAAAGTGAAAGAATCAGTACCATATACAATATTCTAAAACTTCACAATGCACATAAAAATATTTGCAATTTGTCACTTAGCATCGGTCCCCCATACTCGATCAGGAGGCAGTGGAAAATCCAGGTTCCCACGATAACTAATCCCACTATAGGGATATTCATTTATGTACAATGGCATCTGATCCCAATGTGAAAAAAATGCGAGTTGGAACACCTATCCGACTGCCCCACCTCCTCCTCTGCACAGTAGTCGCCCCCACTGGCGCATCCTAGGCTCTCTCGGGCCCCCATCCTGGAGCTGTATGCGAGGTCAAAGTGTCGAGATATTCTCAAAGAAGAGAAAGCACAAAACTTCACCATAAGCATAGTCATAGTTCACTTGCCGCTTGCATAGAAACAACTGTCATTTCAACGACGACAGCATCATCTGGGCCCACCCATAGTAGTTCCCACTTAACACACTCTCCACAAGCATCATCTACCCTCTAGTGATGTGGTGGAGTGCCTGGTTGCCCAGGATTCGCAGCACCGTTGCGGCCACATCATGCATCTCTAACCTCTCTAGATCCCGATAGGTATTTGTGTCCCTTTGACATGGAGACCTCGACGACAATGGAGCTCTAAAAACTCCATGTTTTTCCACCCTCACGGTAACAGTGGATGAGTATTCCCTACCATCCCAAGTGGTGGGAGACCAGTCAGGAAATATATATCTTGGACTGTCAACTCGATCCAGTGCCCTTGCACTATAAAGACCTCATGGTATGGGTCCTAATAGATGAAAATCCAAGACAATAATGGCTCTCCAGCTCTCATCAAAGAGTTCTCCACAAACTTTAGAACCCCAAACCAGGCTAATGCACTACACACACCCTAATCCTCTTGGTTCTTGGACCGTAATGTGCCCAAGTAGCTCTCTCTCCATTTGATCTATAATTCTAGCATATATGCACAAAACCATCATATTTGTTAGTACACAGATAGGAAATATTGTATCCAAACACAAAAAACCAGTTCTTAGCCAAAAAATAGCATAGAAAAATCCCTCCCTGTCAGATCACACTTTTCAGGCCCAATCCTGGGATAAGTCACAGTTTTCTGCCCAAAACTTGCTACCCAGGTTCTATTTTTTGTCCCAAAAAGTGCAACCCAGCCATGAAGAGGAGCAGGGGTTTGTTCCTAAGCTCTGGGACCTAAACTGAACTTTCAATCCACTGAAATTAAGGAGTAGCATTAGGCCTCCTACCTGCAACTGACAGATGTCGATTCCAACGGTCGGTTTGTCTGCTACGATGGCCACAAGATTTAGGGCCTTCTCTCCTCTCTACATTCACCACAGCTCCACATGAAAATGAGTGAATTTGGAGAGAAAATTCCTTATTAGAAGAGGAACCCATGATTTTTCATTCGCCAGCTGCGGCCAAATCATAGCTCAGTTTGACAAACCATTTGCACTGTTGGAAAGCTCTCACTGAGCCCTCAAATGGGTATCTGTTAGTTTTTTGTGATTTGATACTTCACAAGGACACCTTTTTTCCAAGAAGGGTCACTTAACCACTCCTCAAAATAAAATTTCTTCATGTGAAACACTTGTCCTTGGGACAACACTTTGCCTTCATACTTGTCCATGCTCGTCTTGATTTCTGTCGTGAGTAACCATTATGTACTCATGTTTTTATGGTCCCCTTTGGACCTTTTCTATGTGGCAGCATCATCGAGTCGCCCTTGTTTAGAGCAGCCGAGTTGAGTCATCATCGTATTCATGGATTCTATCCTGAGTCCCTTTGTATCCCACTATAGTTCTCCATCCTTCATTTCTTGGTTCCTCTCTCATGTCGCACATTATGGCCTTTAGTCCCACTGTCCCCTATCCCTCATGATATTGTGTGAGTCGATGCCAAGTCATCAATGCCCTTTATGCTCTAACAAGGGAAGTCGTCTGTCCGCTACTTAGTATCCCCAATTTCATCATCATCCCTAGTGTCAGTCCATCAGTCGCTCTACTATTTTCTCTAGTGCCTTAGTTGAGGATCCCTTCTTGCCTCACCTATGGCGGACCTCCTTCTGTCGACATCAGATCATTCATTCCAAAAGATAGGTCTAGAGGGCGGTGTACCTTGCTTCCAGCTTCCACTCTTTTTCTGTGCCTTGGATCAGGAAAAGGGATTTCTTATCGCCCTTTGATTTGATTGTTTCTCAGCTCTAGCTCCTTTCAACATGATCAAGATCTGTATACTTGATGATTCAGTGATGAAGCAGCTGATATCTGTGATTTCCGGGTGCGTGTGAGATGTTTTCAGCCCTCATGAGGGGGTGGCCCTATAGGTAGCCCCCCACATGCCCGGATGACCTCTTCATTACAGCCTTTGATGCAGCTCCATATATTTGATGATGTCGGCCTCAGCCACTTGCAGTGCCTTTTTGTTTGCATGTATCATTTAGATTTTCAGATCCCTTTCCTATTTACAAGGTCATTTGGGTTGTATTTGTATCTCATGTACTCAAAGTCCTTGTTGTTATCCCAGGCATATGTGGGATTCATTATCATTTTTTTACCTGGCTCATGTATATGCCAACATGTACTATATTATTCAGTCCCTTGTTTACTGGACGCATTATTCTTTGTACTTTGTCTCGGTGGGCATCGGGTATGCCTCCCCTGTTGCCTATAGCACAGGTACTCACTCATAAAAGAGACTTGTCACACCTATAAGTCTCGCCTCCTCATGGTATAAAAATCTAGCGCTTCGGTCTACCTTATATTTCTCTCTCATGGACTTCCCCTTCGGTGTCTATTGATTGAGTTCTTACAACGTACTTCGGTCATACGATTAGCTCCTAATGCTCGCATGTTGGGGGGGATTCTTTTACACCATTTTTTGGTCATCTAACTTGTTACTATTATATGGACCTAAGTAGACCATGTAAGACCAATTTTACCCTAAGTAAAATTGCTTTCACTATGAAAAATAAGTTAGTAAAACACCTTTATTAAGTTGCTTATGGTCCAAACAGGAAACCCCATGAGAAAATATTAAATAAATCCATATTTGTATGATTTTCCACAAGTAATAATTAGTTAAACAACATTTTAACTAATATTCCTGGTTATATTTAACCCAAAATGGAAAAATTAATTAGATAAATTATTACTTATCTTATTATTTTCTAGGAATAATTATTTAAACCTTATTTAAATAATATTCCTTGTTAAATTTGACTAAATCACTCATAAATAGGTAAATAAACCATTATTTATTTAATTATTACTCAACCACATCCTCAAAATGATAAATAAATCATTTGTTTATTTATTATTTACAAATAAAGGGATTTGACCCAAGTCAAATTCCTTTTCCCTCCAACAAAAATAATAAAATATTCCATAAAAGTTGGATCTTGATTTGGTTAATAATTAATTATGCACCAATATCTAGACTAACTCAATATTTTGTTAGAAATAGAAGGATTTTTCCACTCATTCATCACCTTTTGTTGCCTAAAGATCACTCTGGATCTATACTTTTTGTCTGACTTTGATCCACCATCATTGTCATAATTTTCTATATTTTTGCTTGTGAGCTCCCTTTGAGTTAAATTTTTTTTTGGGTTTTCTACACCATCAAGAGAGAGGAATTTTAGATCTGAAGTGTTGAGGACTTAGAAGAACCCATCTCGTTGAGGAGAACTAGTAACATGATTCTATGTTTTCCTCCCAGGTGCCCTTAATACAAAATTCATTCAACATATTCTTGTCTTGTCTATTGGATGCATGGAGTAAATCTCATTTTTTATTTAATGCTTAATGTCTTTTGATGCATAGATGTAGATTTTCACAGTATTTATCTTGATCGACTAATTTCAAATCTGAAGATATTGAGAGCCATATTTGCTGTTAGGGTTGTTTCTTATGCACACCTAAAGTGGTGTTTTTTCATACACTTGCAATTAAGATTTATACTAACACCTTCCCTTGCTCAAGTTTGCTGGATTCCTCTGTAGGCTTCTCTTCTATGGGCCATCGAGCTCTTTGATGATTTCTGCCAAATTTTTTATTGACAAAACTTCATGCAAAATTATTTAAATTATTTCTTTTGGCACCTTTGAAATTACTTTTCTATCCTTTCCTTGGTTGCCAAATTTTTCCAACCTCCCCTTTAGCCTTGGACTGCTGATAGCACATTATTGCCTTACAAATGGCTTCATCCATGGTTCTGGGATTTCCAAATTTGATTCACTCTTTCATATGTGTTGGCAGGCTGCTTAGAAATCTCTATACCTTAGATTTTTCCTCTCGAATATATAGAACATATCGTAATAGGGGGGTGAACTTGGTGATATAATCATCCATAGTCATCTATCCTAGCTTCAAGGGATGAAATTATTTAGCTTTCTCATTGTAGAAATGTTCTATTAAATACTTTTCTTTAAAGTACTACTGGAACGATTCCCAAGTAACATCTTGTTCCTCAATGCTGCGAACATTCTTTACTTTTTCCCACCATAAAGTGGCCTTCTCCCTTAACTGATATATGGCCAATCTGGCCTTCATCTTGTTCCTATATTCATACACTTGAAAATATTTGTTCATGTTTATTAACCATGCCTCTACCACTTCCTCAGCTTCACCATCAAATGTTGGTGGTTTTAATTTTCGAAACTCCCCCTGAAGATCTACCTTCTGCTTCTTAACCTCTTGTTGATCCAACAAATTCTTGGATTCTGCTTCATTGTATTTTAGTTCTTGTTGCTTCACTAGGATGGGCTTATTTCCACTTTTTCATTGGTGTTGTCTCTTGTTTGTTGTTCATCAGCTTCTTCGATTCCCCTGTTAGTACTGGGGTGTTACATTCCTTGGTTTTTCTTCTCTTAAAGGCTCTTAAGTATATTTTCTTCTTCTTGCATTAATCATTCATTATCCCTTCAAACTCACACCATCTCTTCCTGAATTTGTTGTACTCTATTCAATATTATGTTGGTTTGGTGCTAGTGTTATTCCAACAGTATACTCATTTGTTGGTGTTGATTGACACTTAACTAAACCCACATTTTATGGTTCACAACTAGTTGTGTTTGGGGTTCCCTGGTGTCTTGGGGTGGTTGTTGCGTTATTCCCCTTCTCAAGATGTTTCCTGTTATACTTCTATTATGTCCATCATTATAAACACAGCGTAAATTTTTAGTTGACCCTTAGGGTCCCAGTGTATGAAACTGGGTCAGATACCACTTGTAACATACAACTATACAAAAACAAATTACATGCTTATATAAAATTTGCTATACTTTACAACTTGTATTCCTAACATCTTAATTGATGTTCTATGATCGATAACTGCAATGTAATAGGAATTTTAATGGAATGATAATTCAATAAATAAAAACAAAACTAGAATTTTTGTTCATTCGATTTACACATTAAACTATGCATATCTGACATTTATTATGGGGTTTTCACCTGTGCCACATCTCATTGATTACCTCGATTATTTTTAACCAACTGTAGTGTGTTGGTACAAAGCTTTTATGGAAATCCAGCTGGGGAATATCTCTCAGGATTAGATTTGGAATTCTAAACACACATATCTTCCTTCCAGCCATTTGATTCATTTCTAATCGATGGTAGTTTTTTTTGGCGGGAGTCCACTCATGGGTAAAAACCCCAATCTCTTCTCACTATCCTCATTTAATGGAGTTGAGATGCTCTCAGTTCATTTTTCATGCGCAGTCCTGGTTTCAACTACTCTAGATAGCGGTGTTGTTATGAAATTTAGTTGGACACCCTTGGCATTGTCTTTGAATACTTATGTGTTGATGGAGAACCTTCCAGCTTCTTCCATGGAGCGACATACACAGATGTTATGAATCAGTAAGTAGGCTCTTTTCTTCTGCAAAATTGTGATTTTGTCTTTCTCTCATAAGTATTAACTCCATTGCCTCCTTTTTTTAACCCAGTTTTTCAATGTTTGAATTTTCAGTTGGAGGTATATACGTTTCGATGGCCGGTTTCCTCTTTGAGAGGTATTAAACGTAATTAAGGGTTTCCTATCTGCATTTGTATGAGGAATGGTTTGATTTTCTTTATTTAATAATCCTCTTTGGCACGTAACGTATTCCCTCATGTCTTAACGCAGTTGCATTTTCCCTTTGGTGCTCTATGCTACTTCCTTGAACGTGGAAGTTTTCTGCTGTTGTCGTGCTTAACGAAAACAAACTCATGCTTCTTTCTCCAAGTATTCCAGTTACATGGACTACTCGTCCCCTTCCGAAGTTTCATAAGAGTTATTCTTTTCTCCTCTGAGGTTTTATTCCAGAAGTAATTGATCTTTTTAAGCTGATGCAGCTTAATGCCTAACAACCCTTTTTAATGTAATATTTAGACTCCATTCTTGGTTGTTTTTCAAGTTGCATGGTTCTAATATATATAAATTGTGACCCTCTGGCTTGTTCAATATTTGGGTTCTCTCTAATCCAATATTTCTGGAATTTTTAAATTCGTTTTCTATTTTCTTTACTCAAAATACAAGGTTATATACATAATTACATCATTACACTGTTATTTTATTCATTAAATCTGCGCAATGAACTTCGTAGCCCACAGGCTTCTCTTAAGATATATTGCATGTGTATTTTATAGGATCTGTCACTACCAAGTCTTAATACATATTTCTTTCCAATTCTCGGGTTTTTGGTTTGAAAACAGGACTTGGAACAGTGTATCCTTTTTCGTCATTCCTTCTTTTCTCTACATAATAAGTTAATTTTTTTTACTTACATTTTTGTTTTTTTTAAAGTCAAACATTGATACCTTGAGTTTTATATCTCAGAAAACATTACTGGACTTACCCTATTCCAGAATGTAGAGCATTTCTCTTTTAATAATATGAACAATTGTATTTATATCAAGTACTTTCAGGCTTCCTAGGCTATTTATTCATGGTTTGATTCTCATTTACAGATGAAGTTCTTGACAAACCTCTACCTTACATTATTGTAATATTCTGTGCAATAATGCTTGGTTATGAGTTTATTCTTATTCTATTTATAAAATCCTATGTGTTTATTCGGTAATGATATTTTCACTTAAATACAGTTACGGTTTTCCTTAATAATACTTTCACTAAAAATGACAACTGTGGTTATTCCAATTCTTACACCTGAAAAACTACACCACAGAAACCTCCAATATACCAATATTTATCTATATGCTTAGTTTTATGTCTGTATAATTTCCGTTTGGGTGATCGGACCACCTTTCCAATCGTTCATGTATAGTTATGATTTGAGGAATGATGTGTCACGAGTTGGGTTTCACCCACAACCCTTGACCAACAGTCCTCTCTATTTTTCGTTGGATATAAAAGAAGGACATACAACTTACAGTTCTACATAGATACACCTTATTTCATTTTTACAGCACTATAGACCATGCTAGTAATCAGTTATAATTTAAAGATATTCACTGTAAGACGTATGTATATCTTTGCTGTTATAATGTAACGAATCTTGAACTAAATACAAAGATTGTTCTGTGTCTATTTCTCAGCGTGCTTCTATTTTCACAGAATTCATACAGATCTAGTAAAATTCATAAAAGTCATAATAAAGCACACAATTTTCTCTATTCTTTTCAAACATTTGTCTATAGCATATTTATTGCCTCTATCACTAGAACAAAAATACCTGTGTAGACATAGAAAAGTAATGCAGTACTTAATCACAGAAAGTAACACAAATTACTTATATGATTATGCAGTTTATAGTTGTGGTCCTCCCAACCATCAAGAGATGTGATGATGTCCTCCTCTTTCCCCCGTGCTCCAATCCTGAAAGGTACGAGTTAATAGTGAATATTTCTGTTGTGACCTCAGGACACCTAGTCCAATCAGTACCAGAAATAATTCGGGATTTTCTGAGTGTTTCCATAGGTCACTACTAGCTCTCGAAATTTTTCATGCTCCCTTTCTCCATGAACATAACCCCTACTCCTCACTAAGATCAGTCTCTTATCCCCAGAGGAGCAGGTAATTGTTCTCAATTGTCCCCAACCACCTTCGATTCCTTAGAAAACATTTACCATCAACTTTTATTTTTTATGAAGTTATTTTCCATAATTGATTTTATTAGTTATAATTAGAAAACTTTTCAGCAAACATTAATAATTCTATTTTTTTCTTAAAATAATAATTAAAAAAAATGTCTTTTAACTAGTTATCCTTAATGCAGCTATCACATTTTCTTATTTTAAAGGCTCAATAAACAATCCTTACCATGAAATTAATGGCAATTGTTTAGATTAAAAAATATTATCTCTTTATTAAATTTTACAATAAATAAACATATCATTTTTTATTTCATTATTCAAATTACTAAACATACTCAATTTACTATGGAAATAGAATCTAATAGTTATTTTCTTTTTCTTGATGTTCTTGTCCACTCGCTTCCTGGTGGTTTCCTTACCCATAAAATTTACCAAAATAATACCCATACTAACCATTATCTTCACACCCATTCTCATCATCACACTTTCCAAAAGCCCCGTGTTCAGCAGTCTAAAAATATTTACTTTCTAGTCACGTCCCTCTAAAATATCTCACCTAATCCAAGATTTTAAAGGAAAATGCTATTTTCTTCTTAAATACATAAAGCTTTCTAGTTTTTTCTTCACCTTGAATCCAACCCCTTTGACCCCTCCATTTGTGTTAGCCAAATCTCTCTTGCTTACATAAAAGGAACCACTAATATCATTGCAAAAATTCTATCAAAAAAGAACATTAAGAACATCTTGAAGCCCCATAGAACCATGAGACAGTTATTTGAGTTTTCCAAAGATAAGACAAACTCCATGAAAGGATCAGGTGTCTACGAAATTCCTTTCTCATGTGGTAAGACTTGCATCATCCAAACCAGTTGCCCTGTCATAGTCCGCCCTATGGAACACATCATTGATAGCAACTATCACAAAGTGGCTAAGTTTACTATAGTTTAGCGTTCTTGTAACACCAACCAACATATCTTCTTTAAGAAGGCTCAAAATCTATCATATATCTCTTATCATAATTCACATTTCATCACGAAAGCTTTAGAAATTAAAAATCAGCCCAATAATTTAAATAGAGAAGATGGCTATAAGCTTACCCACTCCTAGAAACCTATAATCCATCTCCTTTCTTCTTAATTTTCCCTCCCCATCACCCCTTTTTTTTAACTTTCTTTCCTTCGCTCTTATATATATATATATATATATATATATATATAACTTTGCAATTTCTCATAAATAAATTATACTTAACCGCATAAATAAATTAAATTTTACTATAAATAAATAAATGTATTTATATTAGATATTAAAATAAAATATCCCTTTATATAAAGTAACATTCGTCCCTCTCTTTGGTTCCCTTTCATCCAAATTTTTTAAATAATTTATTAATAATATTACAAATATTCATATTAACATATGGATATTCTAATTCATTTTTAAATATATTACTATGATATTGAAGCAGAATGATCCTGATTATCCACAGTGTTACACGAGTTTTTTCGATGTTTCGAATGCCAACAAGGATCCATATTTGCGACATTTTCTTGAATGAAAGCTTGAAAGAGGGATTAGATCAGTGAGTTTCCTTTCTTTCAATTTTCAATCTTGAGATTTCTAGAGAAAAAATCTCTTCCAATGTATCCCCTTTGTGTAGGGAAATGATGATGGTTTTTAAGCTCATTTGGTTATCAACTGAAGCAGAATGATCTGGATTATCCATAGTGGTACGCAAGTTTTTTCAATGTTTCAAAACCCAATCGGGAACCATATTCACGAACTTTTATTGAATGAAAGCGTGAAAGAGGGATTAGATCAGTGAAATTCCCTTGTTTGAATTTTGAATCTTGATTTTTCCAGCAAACAAAACTCTTCGCACGTATCCCCTCCATGAAGGGAAATGATGATGGTTTTTAAGATCATGTGGTTGTAAATTGAATCAGAATGATCCATATTAGTGACAGTGTTATAGCAGTTTTGTTGATGTGTTGAATCCAATGGGGATCCATCTTCAGGATAATTTCTTGAATGAAATCTTGAAAGAGGGATTAGATCAGTGATACACCCTTCTTTCAATTATCAATATTGAGTTTTCCACAGAACAAATCTCTCCCACGTATCCTCTATGTTCAGGTAAATGATGATGGTGTTTAAGCTCCTATGGTTATCAATTGAAGCAGAATGTTCTAAATTATCCATATTGTTATACGAGTTTTGTTGATGTATCGAATCGCAATGGGCATCCATATTCAGGAAAATTTCTTGAATGAAAGATTGAAAGAGGGATTAAATCATAGAAATGCCCTTCTTTCATTTTTCAATCCTGAGCTTTCCAAAGAAAAAATCTCTTCCCACGTATCCCCTCCGTGTAGGGAAATGATGATGGAAAAAATCCGTTTAACACTATGGATAATCTGAATCATTTTTCTTCAATTGATAACCATACAAGCTTAAAACCTATCATTACTATGATATATTTAATATCATAATATTAAACTATATATTCTAAATATTAAAACTAGCAGTTGCACCAGGGGTGCAAGGGAACGCCAGATGGAGGAGATGTGAATCAGTTTGTGCTATATGAGGGATAAAAACTGAATTGTAATTTAACAGAAGAAAATCCAAAGCTGAACAGATAATCATAAATGGTAAATAGAAATATGATCACCTAAGGTGGAAAGGCTATAGCTATTAATGTCTCAATTCTGTTCATGTTAAAACTATCTATACTGTATACTAAAGAAGCAACCTGGCGCCATGTCACAAACTGGCCATTCAAATGGCCAGCACATCCTCAAGACTGATGGAATCCTCATATATGAAGAAGGCAATGAGACGGGGAAGACGAATTATACAGGTGGCGTTGGCAGAAGAAACGTGTTCTGCTACATGAGAGTCAATCTCTATTTCACACTATTTCACCACCTGCAATTCAATTCGTCGCTTATCAGCCTCGGTGCCCAGACGGTCATATCTTCTTCTTCTCTCTAGCGTCTCATTTCGAGGATTTTTATGTGCCTATTGGAATGAACCTTGCTAAAAGAGTGGGGCTTATTGCTGAGCGGTACTTGAGAACGAGTCTGCCGGATTTGGACCTAACACCACAAGCATTACAGAGCGTGGAGGCACAGTGCAAAGGGAGAAGGGAGACTGAAGGAGCCTTGAAGATTGCCTATTCTTTCAGTCCTGAAAGCATGGAGGTATAATTCCAAGACATCAAAATAGGTTTTATTTAATTTAGAGTCATGCAGGTCGTTTCTTGAATTCCAAGACAACAAAACAGGGTTTAATTAATTTGATTTCTTGTTTTTTCAAAGAACCGACAGATCTCTTTTGATCAGAGCGCCTCAGGGAGGAATCACACAATAAATCGAAATTTATTTATTATTTTAGAAAGAATTAAAATCGTTTTACCTTCTATTTATCACAGTTTCTATGTTTACTTAAAAAAAATTTAAAAGCGCCATAGTTTTTTTGAATTTCAAAAATTTAAAAGCGCCATAGAAACCACAACGAATACTTACAAATAGTCGAAAACAATATATTGCAAGTATTAATTAAATTGAAACAAATATATGATTCAGCCATAAACGGCTTAGACCTTACTCATGGCAATCTCAAATATTCACACGTAGAATACGGCAGACCCCCTCTGTTAGAGAATAATGTCGCCACGTGTTTTGCTGCATGAGAGTTTATCTCTCTTTCACACTATCCCGCCACCTAACTGAATTCTCCGCTTATCACCCGCGGTTTTGTAACTGTGTCGTTTTTTGTTTACCTGTTTCTAATTTTGTTCACTCTCGTTTTGATGTGTTTTCTCACTCTGTTTTTTACAAGAGGATGATGTGAAAGCAGATGGAGGAGATGTTGAAGATTTTTCCTGTATTTTTTGTTTCCGGAGTTCTGGGGAAGCTTATTCATGGTGATGCTTTGGGAGAGAGCCCTGGATGGAGATTTTCCAGAGTCTTTCAATAGTCTTCAATTTCATGCACATGGAGCAGAAAACATAGATATAACAGCTTTTGCAGGAGCTCAAAGATCATTCGATGGTCGACTCCTGTTCAAACCACGAGGTATTGACATAAAATATTTGGTTAGCCTGCTTGCATATATTAAAAAGTATTCATACGAAGAGCTGCATATGGCTACTTCAGGTTTTAGTATGAGAATTGCCAGCTTCTCTGTTTCATGTCCAATATGGAAACTCATCCTTCCTGACAGAACCCATGTAGCTGTTAAGCTCAACGAGAAAGCTAATTCTGAGAATTTTTGCAACGAGGTAACTGTGCTATCTCATCTTCACCATCCCAATATCATTCATCTATGAGGGGTTTGCGTTGGGCTTTCAAAATATCTGCTAGTATACGATTACATGGCCATGGATTCCCTGGACAAAAGGCTTTTTAGTACAAGAGGGAAACCAGGCCATCAAAGCCATGTTTTAACCTATATAATGAGAAGAATGATTGGCCTGGGACTGGCCAGAGGTCTGGCCTATCTTCACCGGGATTGCAGGAACAGAGTTCTTAATGTAAAAATTAATGGAAACAACATTCTTTTAGATGAAAGATTCACTGCCAAGCTCTCCGGATTTGGATCAGCTAGGCCTGCAGAGTTCACAAAGCTGGATTCTCGGTCGAATGGCAGCAGCAATTGGGTCAAGAGGACAGGGAAAGAAGATGAGGAAACCGCAAATGCGTATATTTTTGGTGTGGTTCTGCTGGAGATTTTGACAGGTTCCAGACACATTGATACGCCCTATTTAGACTATTATTGTCTACATGAAACTGTACATGGTATGAGAACCAAGAGTGTCATGGAGTTTTTTGATACTCGTCTGAGAGATGAAATTGGTGAAAAGGAGGCAATAAATGTGATTAACCTCGGGCTCTGGTGCCTCATGAAGGACCCATCTCTAAGACCTAGTATGACCCAGGCGGTACTCATTATGGAGGGACTCCTGGAGCTCGGCCCCCCTCCTTTGGGTCGAATGTAAATCCTTCCACCTCCTCTCAGATCACATCATTTTCTCCAGTATCAAAGGACACATCTAATCAACAATAATAACAACAACACAAAGGCCTAAAAGCAGCAAAGCAGCAACGTTGAGGAGTGAATGGTTGTTTCAATTTGAGAGAACTTCTAGAAAACCATCCCTCTGTGTCTATCTTCTGCTGATGCAACTCTCCCAAGGCATGGTATTATGCTAAGCATGTGGATATCTACAGTTTTGAACCCTCAACCAGAACAAATCAAAATCAAAATCTCTCATTCACCTCAACAACATCCTTCAGCATAATTTCCACAGTTATCCATATGGATTTAAATTTACTTTCAATTCAAATGAAAGTGTCAAGCTTGAACCCACATTCAATCAATCCTTACTTGGGCTGCAAAATTGGACAGGAAAATCTGCCACAGGAAGTTCAGGTAGTAACAAATTTCAGTTGGCTGTATTTTATTTCAGTGGTTCACCTGCATAGAAAGATATATATGTATATGCAATATTATTCTTTTCAAATAGAAGAACAGAGCTGGTCATCAATGTATCAATGAATCGGTAGTGTATCAATTAATGGAGGTCATGCAAATGAATCTGACAGAAGTTAAGGAACACGAGTAAAAGAATTAGATGCATGATTGATTGTAAATACAAATGGAATATGGGTTGAATGATACAAAGAGATTACTTGGTTCACTTGCATACTGCTGCACACAAACACAAGAACAGAAACTATAGGTTTTCTAGATGTTGTAGGCTGTAGCTATTTTCTTTCTCCAAAGAAAGCTTTTTTTTGGGTTACCAACTATAGAGTTTATGTCACCCACTACTATCAAGGTGCAGAATATAAAGATATTTTGAATTTTATTCTGCCCTTTAATAACTGCAATGACCTTCAATTTTCTATTATAATTCTATCATTCTGAAAATAGTTGTTATAATTCGTTATGCAAAGTTTGGTATCAGGTTCACTAAGCAGGAATTAAGTACTTTATAGACGATCACATAAAGGTCTCCAATCATGCAAATTTTTCCATCTGGGTGACAAAGGACAACAACTAACGGATTGCTGGATTTGTCCAGGGCCGAGAATTCTTTATATTTAAGCTTTGTATCCTACGAAGATTTGATCTCTGCTCAATGTCCTGTTATCAATCTGTGAGAGAATCTGTGTATGTAACAGTTCTCAGTAGCTTGCAGGTTGTGTACAGGTCCGTACAAGGTTTGTTTCAATAATTCATATTATATTAACATGTATTAGTGCTGCTTCTGTGATTATTTTTATGGTTTTCTTCAGTGTCCAAGGCCTTACATGTAATTTTGAGCTACAGAAATGGCACAAAGGGCGATAGGTGCGATACTTTCCAGTAGGGCGAATATATCCCTGGGACAAGTACTCGGCTCAAAATTCTTTGGAATTATGTCAATAATTTCTTGCTTCCCAGAGTACTGGTGAGTACTCACTGAGTATGCACATTGCAAAGTATCCCCAAATCAATAGTCGCTCTATTTCTGTCATCAGCATTTTTAGCTTCTTCAATCCATTCATGGTGATGAAGCCAGAAAAAATCAGCGAAGAGGTTTGTATTTCGAAGGCCTGCCTCTGTTACACCAATATCTCTTTGAGTTTGAAGTTCTGGTGAATGAAGAGCTGCCTGAGTTGGTTTGGCATTTTCAGAACCAAATGCTCACGCCCTGCATGTATGCTAGCGGGTGGTTTATGACTGATTTCTCTGTAGATTTTCCTCTGCCATTAGCTGTTAGGATTTGGGAGATTTTGATCTATGAGGGCGCGCAGAAAACTATTTTTCAAGTTGGTTTGGAGCTGCTCAGGCACTTTGAAGATGATTTGTTGAAATTTCCCTTCGAGGGCTTGTTACAGTTCCTACGACGCTTGCCTGAGGAGAGTTTGGATCCCGACATCATATGCTGCATACGCCTTGCCCTTAACCACGTCCAACCGCAAGCAAAACCGTAGCCGTCTCATTTTGATCTCCAAGTGGCAAAATCTGATTAGCGCGAAGGGCGATACGGGATTTCTCTTATTGGCTGGGGTGAACAGTGTTTGCTCACCCCAAGCCTGCAATATTATAATAAGCACGTGTCCAATTTTGATAAGTTAGAAGAACGAAACTAAAACTCTCTGATTGGCTGGGGTGAACAGTGGTTACTCACCCCAAGCCCACAAAGGAAACGCCTCCGGCGTAAATATGACAATAAATACAACTTAAATTAAACCTGTTAACTTTCAACAATATATAAAAATTCTAACTATAAACAAAATCATATTAAATAAAATTAAAATTAATATATTTTATTATTTAACACAAAAACAATTAATAAAAACTATATTTATATTATATAGATTTTTTAATTCATTTTTAAATAGATTATTATAGTATATTTAATTTCATAATAATAAACTATATATATTTTAAATATTAGCTAGATGATCATTAAAAAAATTTAAATTACACCTTTTATTTCTCAACTATATATAGAAAATTCTAAATATTAACCATATAATAATACATACAACTAAAATTAATTGGCTTTATTACTTATCAAATAAAAATAATTAATAAAAAATTCTATTTATATTTATTATATTAAATTATTGTTAAATAAAAATAATTAATAAAAAAATCTATTTATATTTGTATTTGCTATATTAAATTATTCTTCCATCTTGATTGACTTGATAAAAATAAATAAAATTTTATAAAAAAAATATTATATATTATTTTATTATAATGTTGAAGTACTTTCAGAATTTCATTTTTTACCTTTTTTTTTACTATTAATTTTTTTAATTTATTATTTCATTTTATATTTGTTATTTTTTTTTTACCTTCATAATCAGTGTTATTTTTTTTTGAGAATATCCACCTAGAAACACGAAGCACAAAAAAAATTCTCTAACATAATGGTGCATTATTTTCAATATAAAAATAATCACTATTGTCAATAGTCGTGCATTATTTTCAATATAAAAATAATGACTATTGTCAAATCATCGAAATATTTGTTTGGTGAAACAAATCCCTATGAAACAAATAATAATCCCTCGTTCAAATATAGCCTGGGTCTTAGAAATTCAAGACACATATAACCAATACATAATTTTATATCCATTTAAACGCGTGATAAAAACAGAAAAACAAATAATATTAAAATTATTTTTAACAAATTCATTGAAAAATAAATACTAATTATAAAAAAATTAAATTATATTATTTTATATAAATCCTTCCAATTTATCATTCTCATATTCTAATATTACAATAAGTCTATCTCAAAAATCATATATAAAAAATCATAGAAATTATAATAAGAAAATACCATTAAAACATTACTAAATATTATAATAAAAATAGTTATCCAAAACCATATAAATGAAAAACAATGGTTAGACCATAAAATATTTCTGTGCAAGTATAAGGTTTGAGTAAATCTCAACCGTACAAAAAATTAAACATAGAAAAAAAAATATTTCAAAATTTAAATTTCTGTGGTACAAACTTCGACCAATAATGCATCAATAACAGCCAATTATTTTTACCACAATTAATTGTTTTTCTTGAACACTTCTCCTCCTAATGAACTATGTTGATAGGTGATCACTCGAATTCAGTTTATGAAAAGCACGGCATAAATTAAATTGTTTACATTGCTTAACATGGACGCAGTAATTCATTTTAACACTATAAAAAAATATTAACATAAAAATATTATAAATTTATTTGTTCCTCAATAATTGAAAATACTCAAATTCCAGTTGCCATGCTTTAGTTGTTCATTAATATCAATAGAGTTATTCTAGTAGACATGCCTTAGTTGATATCAAGCTCATTAGAGTTGTGAGCTAAGTTAATGTAGTACACCTATGTTTAAGTGGTAAATGTTAATGTAAATATAAATTGTTTATAATTAATTAAGTATAAATATTTGATAATTTTAATGAAATAAATATTTTTTAAGTTAAAAAAGAATTTAATAAATAGGCATTTAATTAAATGGCAACTGATATTTATTTTAAAAGTTTGAGTTCAATTTTTTTGGTATAAAATTTCAGTATTTCAGGAATTTTTTAAGATATTGAATTTATGTATATTAAAAAAATATATTTTAAATAATAAAAAATCATTTTTTTACTTCAAATTAGTTAAAGTATGAATTATATTTATATTAATATTTTTTAAATGTGTATTAACATTAATACACAAAAATATAGTCAACATAAATATAAATTTTAAGCTTTTATTTTATTTTTTTAATAAAAACACATGTTTATACATTAATACCAGAAAGATCTATAACTATTTCTTATGTTTAGCATATAATCTTAAATATATAATACAAACTTATATAAAACTATCATAACACATTTAATTTTAAATTTATTATCTTATCTATTATTTATTATTTATAGTATGTAAATGAAATATGTTGAGAAAGATTAAACCATTCAAAGGTTATCTTTTTTAAATGAGAAATAACATAAAATCATTAAAATATAATTTTTTTTTGTAAATATTAAGTTAAAAAAAATTATAATTTAATCGATTTGATTTGATTTGACTTTTTCTCTAAACCTAATTCATATAAAATGAAGATGAATTTAAATTAATTAATATTAAATAAACAATAAATATTAAACTATAATTTATGCCAACTCTTATTTAAAAAAAAAAAACTCACACTAGGTTTGGCTTTTTTTTTGTTTTTTTAATAGTGAATATTGAAAAAACTCTAGATATGGTTCAATCATTAATTAAAGGGCATAACAATGTTGTGAAACAATACAACATTGTTCATACCATTAATTAAAGGGAAAAACATTGTTCATACCGTTAATTAAAAGGGGAAAACAATGTTGTGAAACAATATCAGAATAGATTGAAAAGCACTTCAATGTACAAAATCCCTGGCTTGACAGAGGAACTTAACATTCAAAACCTAAAAAGAAAATACGAGCCAACCAAAATGGCATGGTGGTAAAGGCACGACTGGAAATTTTAAAATTCATGTAGGAAAACAATTGCCTTTGCTTGACGACGAAATTAACATATAAATTGAAATCCTAAAAAGAACATACCAGCAATTTTGGCATGGTGGTAAAGACGCGACCGGTAGGAAAACAGTTTAAGTAGGCAAAGGATGACGTGCTGGTCTATTTCCAGCCAACAATCCACCCTAACCTATGAAAGCAGATGCGTACAGTTTAACCTTCTCAATCAATGAATCAATTTCTTCCCATTTGAATGCATTAGAAAATAAAAAATAAGCTACAATGGTAGAGAATGCTTTTGTATTATTTGATTAGCAATCTATAAACATAGAATAGCAGAAGAAAATCAGAGCTCATAAGAGGAAAGTAGCGGATAAAGTGGGTAAGGATATATCGGGCATTAAATAACTAAAATGAAACAAAAACATAGATGCAATAATGCTCCTCCACTTTTAATTTCTTCTATTTTAATATGACATTTATTTAAATAAATTGATTTTCACTTACATTAACGAAGTAGCAACCTCCAGTACAATTTAGTTTAAAACTAGGGAACACTATACTTGTCAAGTTATATATATATGTTTAATCAGGCTACAGGAACTGGTGATCTATGTGGAAAGTGACGAGTTTTCGAGTTAAGCAAATTTATTTTTAATTTTAATTTAAAAAAATAGTTAATTATAATACAAAGTTAAAGCAAAACTAATAAAATAGTGGTCAACAAACTAATTTTCACTAAATGAAAATGAACATGAAACTATTTTTATAGTGTAAAGTAAAAAAAAATAGTAAAAAAAATTCTATTCATTTTTATAATGTTTAGTTCCGGTAATTTAAAATATTATAATTAATATATAATTTAAATAGGTCTAAAATAATTTAATAGATTTAGAATTGTTTTTAAATTTTAATAAAATTTTAGTAAGATAAAATATTAAACTTATATTTTTTTTAAATTGAAAGTTATATTTTGAATTTTTTAAATTTGAATTTACAATTTTGATTAGTGAATGAGTAATGTTATGTGATTTAAAATAAATTTCTTACAATTCAAAATTTAAAAAAAAATTAAAAATGAAAAATAAAAAACTTTTAATCCCAAATTTTTTTCTAAAATAATTATCTAAAAAAAATTAAATATATAGAATTTTCCATAATTAATAATTTATTTACCCCACACACACAGATATATAAAATGATTTTTAACAATAAATATTCATTAACCTATAATCATTCTTTGCTTGCTTTCTATTAATTGTTGTATTTTATAATAATAATGTTTCTTCATATTGGATGTGGTCACTCACAAGGAAGGCGCTCTCAAAGGAGTAATGGACAATAGCAGCGATGAATATGGGTGTAGAGTTGTGGAAGAACCTCTCTCTCCGGCTCATGATCAGTGATTCTCCTAGCTTACAGCTTCTCCTGGTAGTTTTGCTCAATTACTGCTGGAACTTTTTGTTCACTTGTCTCAATGCTCAGCTGGAAAGGTTGATTGTTACTTTCAATATATTTCTCTCTGTCAACTTGCTTTGTATAAACTGTAGGCTGTTTTCTCTTTCCAGGGCAGCCAAACTGTTTCTTAAAGGACTCGTTCCCTACTAGGGCAGTCCAGACTCTTTTTGTTGAGCATGTCTATCAAGCCCAGTGTTCAGGCTCTCACAGATGACACTAAGGCAGTTTTGTACCAGTAACTTTTATACATAATAGAATTAGTTTTACTTAGAAAAAAAAAAAAATTAATGTTTCTTCACATTTCTACAATAATATATTTTATTAAACTTAATGTTGGTTTTTGATATTTTAATTATTTAATTGTTATCTACTTTTTTTTTTTTTTTTTTTTTTTTTCATAAAACTATGTTACCATGTACCAATGATTATTAAAAAATTTATTCAGCTCCACAAAAGTTGTGGTATTTTGCAACATACAACATTTTTTTTTTTACTTCTTACTTTAATGTTAAAATTCCAAAGGTTAATCTTTTATGGCACGGTTAATAATCATGATGATAAGGTTTAGGTTCATCTGTATATAAGCACATTTTAACTTTAATTTTCCGATACACACAAATACCCAACCAATATTTAAGGCTATGATTTGTACCTTCTCATGTTCATGGTGTTTTTAATAAATATCTCGATTACTATTTGTACCAACGTTCCGCTGTCATGTCCTAGGAAATTTATTTTCATGCAAGTTGTTAGATTTCATTAGATTTGTGTTTATGTTTTAATGGGCCACCTACCCTCGTGCGCACTGTCTATCCTTAGGGATCTATGGTGAGTTCTTTCAGCGGTAATTTGATAGGTAAAACCCAACAACCCTATCTAATCCACCTCATTTCTACACTGCCTACGCGATGAAATTGGTCTACAACATGTTGATAGTCTGATGACAGGCTCCTCGCTCTTCTCTGACAGGTAACATAATAAGTTAATGAGAGTGCTTGCAAGGGTTAACCACCCTTTGGCTGTGGCTTGACAAAGGGTAGTTCTATGCAGTTTTCTACAAGATGGGAACAAGACTGCCTTCTACCTTTCTCTGAGATTTTGGGAAAGCTTTAGGCCACTTCTGCTAATGCAAATTGCCAGTGCATTCCAGTTTCAAACCCTCTCTTTGCCATCTTAGGTAACTCTCTTAGTTTTGGTTACAACATTGTTTTTTTTCCTCTCTGTTTACCTTATTCGAGCCTTACGTTATGCATTTAGTTTGTAATGTTTTAATTTCCAAATATTTTTCCCGTCCTTCTTTCTCCAGCTCGGCGCTCGACATATCATTTGGTGATTTATCATTGTAGGTAATAAAATTTCAGGGTTTCTCTTTTCTGTTGATTTTTCGAGTTTTTCCAATATTTCGGCTTATTAATTTCGACCAACATTTAAATATTTATGTTGCTTATTGTTGCAGGTAAACCCTTACTCAATGGCAAAGTATCATTGTGAATATTCCTTCAGGGTTGAGTGTTGAAGTCTTTTCTTGGTGCTAACAAAACGACTCTACCCTTACAGGTACTCATATGTGAACTGCTCTGTATGAAAGGACTCCTTCCTCTTCTATGGCGTATTAGAGAATTACCACTTGGGTTTTGACTCCAGAATATGGTGAGTCGAGTAGCTTGTTATTTCTTTTATAGCCAGTGAATGTCGAATTCACCTTTCTTGCATTTTCTTGAATGGATTTCCGCATAGTAGTCTAATTATCACTTCCTTAAAGTTTAATGAAGTTATTAGAACGTTTCCTCTGAAACGGTACTTTTGGGTATCAAATTAGTTTCTCAAACTTAGTTTATGTATTCCCTTAGTTTTGGAAATGTAACACATAAGGACTTTTTTCCCTTTTTAAAATTACTCCCTACGGGGTTTCCCATTTTGGCTCTTATAATGGAATCTTGATGCAAATTCTTGATGTATTAGAGAATTGTGATTTCTGATGCGATATATACATATATGCACTATTTTTCCATTATGTGTACTTTCATGTTAATTGTTTTGATATTTAAGTTTCGAGCCTCTAGTCGAACCATGAATTTCGTTCTCTACTGTATCTCAGTTTTTCAATGTATCTTGGTTTTCGTTCCACTTATTATTTAGCTAGTTATCTACGTAGCATGCACCTCATGGAATGATAATTTTCTTCTCGCATATCTTTTTTTCCCCTTTTATTTGAAAACTACCAACACATGATTTTGTTTCCTTTTCAATTAGGTGACCAGACCAACTCTAATTTTTTTCTAAGTACAAATAGGTAGGAGTAACGACGAGTTCTTGGTTGAGGTTACCACCTCATACCCAGAACCAATGGTTCACTCCCCAATAGTTCCAGTTGACATAATTCTATATTCTAACTACTTGCTTCGATTTTTCATTGTATATATGTATATGTTCAATAGCATATTCGCTACTTGCTAGTTATTCTTATTTATTCATCTTAACTGATTTAAATCTTTGCAACGTAATTTACTCATTGATTCCTGTATTTCCTTATACATAGGAAAATACAGTTATTTCCTATAGAATGCCTTCTTACGGTAATATTACTGAATTCATAAACAATTTGCAGAAAAGCATAAATAATTTGCGGTAACACTTAATAATAATTGCAGAAACTCATAATAATTTGTTGAGCTCATGAATAATTTTGCAAAACTCATTTATTTTCTTTCAGATATTTGTCCATCATAATATTGCTTTCCCTGAAGCTAATTAAACACATATCTGTGTTCAAATTCCTATTATAACATTCTTGTCTAATTTATCTGAAGTGAACAGTTCCTTATCTGAATGTGAAATATAATAATGATGTCCACCGAACCATCAAGAGAGGTGATTACATCCTTATCTTTCCCCCGTGCTCTACACTTGAGAGGTATAGGTTGACAGAGATTTCAATTGAGACCTCAAGACCCCAAGTCCAGTCAATACCAGAAATTCTCAGGAACACTGAGTGATTCCTTTTGTCTCTACCAACTTAAGAAATTACTCACTCTCTTCCTTAGTTAATGAGAATAACCCATTTTCCTCACTGGGATGTACCTTTTATCCTCTGAGGAAAAGGTAACTGTTCCTAAACTATCCAACCACCTCTCATTTCTTGGAATACTTTTACCATCAGTCTTTTCTTTTTTACTTTTATGGAACTACTTTTCCATAACCAATTTTATTTCTCATAAAACAACAAAATATTCTTTTCCAGAAAAAAAAGTTAATGTTTTAGTATTTTTTCAAAATAATAACTAAAATGAAATATTACTAGTTAACAACTAGTTAATACTTAATTCAGCTATCACAACTTCCCCCCCCTGGAAGTATCACCATCCTTGGTGTTTCACTCCAACTCAAGAAATTACTCTGGGTAAGCCTCACGTACAAATCCCTCATCTTCCCAAGTAGCCTCATCTGAGCTGAAGTGTTTCCACTACACTTTAACTTGGGTGATGACTTGCTTTCAGAGAATGATTTGTCTCCAGTCCAGTATATGTTGAGGTTCGACCAGAAAATCATTGTCTAGCTCTACCTGCAAATAGCAAAGCTTGTTTGTCAAATTCACATAAAAAACTATGTTTCAAGTAGAATTTTCTAATTCTATCCAACCTGAATGTTATGTCAATGGATTACATGCTTCAGATAATGTATATATCACTTTAGTAGGGACACATGAAACACATTTTTTACCTGAATATGGCTAGGTAAGGCCAATCGATATGCCATAGGCCCCACCCTTTTCAATATCTGGAAAGGTCCACAGAACCTAGGAGCCAACTTGGCACAAGAGACCATCTCAAGGTGCTCTTATTTGGTTTGATCCTCACATACACATGATCAGCCAACTCAAATTCATGATAATTCCTTTTCTTATCCACGTATATCTTCTACCAATCTTGAGCAACTCTTAGATTTTTCCTAATCTTCCTTACCTCTGATTCCATCTCAACCAACATTTCTAGCCCAAGCATTATCTTAGTTTCGGGGCTGCTCCAATTAATGGGGGTGTGGCATTGACGTCCATATAGAGATTTGAAAGGAATGATCTTAAGAGGCTCCTGATAACCATTGTTCTAATCAAGTTCAACTAGGTGTAAATATTCATCCCATTTTGTTCGTTTCTACATCATGTACATGCGCAACATGTCTTCCAAGATGTGATTTACCCATTTAGTTTTTCAATCCATCCAGGGATGATAAGAAGTGCTAAAATTTATTTGTGTCCCCAAATGTGTAAACAAATTTTTCCATAATACTGAAGTAAACTTCACATCTCTGTCTGAAATAACATTCTTTGGGATACCATGCAATCCGAAAATTTCTCTCATAAAAATATCTGCTGTCTGCAAACTCTTGTATGTAGATTGTACATGTATAAAATGTGCAACATTATTTAATCTGTCAATCACCACCATAATGGAGTCATTGTGCCTTTTTTATCATGGAAAACTAGTAATGAAGTCTATGGATATGACCTCCCATTCCCATTCAAGTACTAGTATGGGTTGTAGCAATCCATCTAGATGTCGATGCTCCACCTTGACCTGTTGACACTCCAGACATTTTTTTAAGTATTCAACGATGTTTATTTGTATACCAGGCTAGAAATAATTATTTTCTAATTGCGATCAACATTTTCTAGTATCCTCACTGTCCTGCATAATTACTACCATGATAGTCATTCATGATTAGCTCCTTTAGATCCACTTGGTTTGGTAAATACATATACCTTTTCTCTAAATGTTAACATTTGGTATTTACTAACTCTATACTCAAAAGTGATTCCTTTCTTTCTGGCCTCCTCCATTTGCTGCCATATAAATTGGAATTCAGGATCCTTCTGTGCTTCCTCTTTTACTTGATCTAAATATTTTTCATTCAAGCTAGCAAAGCTCATAAACACAATTCAGTTTCCTACATAAAGTGTCTGCCACACAGTTTTCCTTACCCTTCACGTGTTGAAGATCCATATCAAACTCACCTAGGAAGGCATTCTATCTTGCCTGTCGAGAGTTTAAATCAGATTGCTTGAAGTAACTGGTTAGGCTACTATGATCAATATTTAATACCAACTTCTTTCCCAACACGTAATGTCTCCATACCTGGAGTGCATGTACTACTACTGGTAACTCTAGATCATGGGCTGAATATATTTTCTCATGCTCTTTTAACTTCCTTGATTCAAAGGAAACTACCTTTCGTTCCTGAGATAAAACTGCCCCAACTCCTTCCTTACAAGAGTTTGTACAAACCTCAAATTCTTTTTTGGGGTCAGCTACACTCAACACTGATGTAGTGGTCAACAATTTCCTTAACTTTTCCAAACTATTCTAGCACTCATTAGTCGACTTAAATACTTTTCCTTTCCTCCACAAGGAGGTAATTGGAAAATAAATTCTGGAAAAACCTTCAATTAACCTTCGATAGTACCCAGCCAATCCCATAAAGGATGATATATCCACCACATTTTGGGTAATTCACCATTCCATAATTGTCTTAATTTTCTCTGGGTCCACTGCTATCCCTTCTGCTGAAATAACATGGCCTAAGTACTTGATTTATTCTTTGAATAAATCACATTTTCTGAACTAGGTGTACAACTGGTGTTTTCTTAACATTTCCAACACTATTCTCAGATGCTACTTATGTTATTTCTGATTCTTAGAATAGATTAAAATATCATCAATAAATATTAGCACAAATTTATCCAAGAAGGGGTGAAATATACAATGCATTAACCTCATAAATGTCGTTGGCGCATTTGTTAAACTGAAAGGTTGTACCACAAACTCATAATTCCCGTACCTTTTACGAAATGCAGTCTTGTAGATATCCACATCCTTAATATGGATCTGGTAGTTTTGATACCTTAAGTCTATTTTTTAGAGTACGGTGGCCCCTTTCACTTGATCAAACAGGTCATCAATCTGAGGTAAGGGATATTTATTTTTTACTGTCAATTTATTAAGTTCTCTATAATCCATGCACATCCACATGGTTCCATATTTCTTCTTTACGAATAACACTAGTGCTCCCCAAGGGGACACACTCGAATGAATGTATCCTTTGTCCAGCAACTCTTGCAATTTCATTTTTAATTTAGTTAGCTCTGGAACACACATTATATAAGGAGCCCTTGATTCTTGGGGGTAATTCGGGTACATATTCTGGAAATATATCCATGAAGTCTTGTACCACCGATATGTTTTCCATCATAGGCATATTCTCCTTGGAATTGGAATATCCCACCTGGATAACATAGATCTAACATCCCTTCCTCATACATTTATTGATTTGAGATGTTGTAATAGGACGCAACCATAGTGGTTTCTTGATTCCATGAATCTCTTTGCGTGTTCCATCCTGCAATCTGTAGTATATAATCTTTTCTTTACAGTCCACCAAAGTCCAATGTTTCTCTAGCAAAACCTTACCCAACAAAACATCATAGGATCCTAATGGGAGTATGATCAGATCCACGTTTAACTGCTGGTCTACAATTTCCAATGTACAGTTTGGAATTTTGGCACTTACTTCTCTTTTTTCTCTTGTGGATAGTTGTACCAGCCAAGCATTTCTTAATTTCTGACCTTTTAATTTACATAATTCTACTATTTTTGGATTTACATAACTTAAGCTCACACCTCGATAAAAAAAAAATAGGAACGGACTCAGAGATTATCTAACCTTCTAATTCTATCATCGTTGGTTCATAATCCGCCTAACGATCTTCAAACGCTACGTTGATTCGAGATATATTTCGAGCTACATCTCCCACTGTAGAAGCTTCCTTCATATTAGCAACTGTTTCCCTTCTCACTCGCTATGGGAAATATTTATAATAATGCACCTCACCACACCCCCAACACTACAGGGGTGGTTTGGACACTTGTCCTTACTCAAGTTTATTGGAAGTCTCTATAGACCTCTCTTCGGTAGGCCATCGGGTTCTTTGATGATTTCTGCCAAAATATTTACTTACTAAACTTCGCGCAGAATTTTCAAAATTATTACCTCTAGCACCCTTGAAGTTTGAACCATTTTTCTGTCCTTTTCTTGGCAGCCAACTTTTGCCCACTTCCCCTTTCTCCTTGGACTGCTGGTAGCATGTTCTTGCCTTCCGAATTGCTTCGTCCATTGTCCTAAGATTTACGAACTCAATTCGTTCCTTAATGTGGGTGGGAAAACTACTCAAGAACATTTTAACCTTAGCCTTTTCATCCCTAACATAAGGAGCATATCCTAGTAGGGAGGTGAACTTGGTTATATGCTCATCCATAGTCATTTGACCTAGCTTCAAATAATGGAATTCTCTAGATGTTTCATCATAGAAACATTATGTTGAGTATTTTTCTTTAAAGTATTGCTAGAATGAATCCCATGTCACATCTTGGTCTTCAATGCTGCGAACATTCTTTACCTCCTCCCACCATAAGGTGGATTTTTCTCTCAACTGGTAAAAGGCCAGCTTGGATTTAAGGTTGTTGTTGTACTCGTATATTTGGAAGTACTTATTCATATTTATCAACCAAGCCTCTGCCACCTCTTCAGCTTCTCCATCGAATGTAGGTCATTTTATCTTCTGAAACTCACCTCGTAGCTCCACCTTTTGTTTCTTAATTTCCTGTTGATCAGACACATTACTAGACTCTACTTCATTATAGTTCATGTTCTTGTTGCTTCGTTGTGAAGGGCTCCTGTCCATTCTTTTCATGGTTTGGTCCTTGGTTTGTCGTTCATTCTCTTCTTGCATATCCCTATCGGGACTGGGTTGTAACACCCCTTAATTCTGTTTGTCAGAAAGGCTCTTAAGTATCCTTTCCTACTCTTTCATCAGACGTTCATTGTCACTTCTTACTCAAACCATTTCCTCCTACAACTTATGCATTGTACTTAACAGTATGTTGGCTTGGTGTTGTTGTTCTTCTAGTATTCTACTAGTCTGCTGGTGCCAATCTACACTCAACTGAATCCACATTTCAGCCTTCATTTATGGTTGTGCTCAAGGTGTAGGTTCCCCAGTATTCCGAGGTGTTTGTTTTGTCGATCCCCTTCTCATATCATCCTTTTCAATACTACTTCTTTTCTGTGCATCAGTATGCACACATTTTCACTCGTTAGGTGACCCCTAGGGTCCCAGCCTGTGAACACTGCTTTGATACCACTTGTGACATACAACATAAAAAAAAAATTTACTTCTTACTTTAATGTTAAAATTCCAAAGGTTAATCTTTCATGGCATGGTTACTAACCATGATGATAAGGTTTAGGTTCATATGTATATAAGCACATTTTAACTTTAATTTTCTGATATACATAATTACCCAACCGATATTTAAGGCGTTGATATGTACCATTTGATGTTCATCACATTTTTAATAAATATCTTAATCACTGTTTGTACCAATGTTTCGCTGTCATATCCTGGGAAATTTATTATCACACCAGTTGTTAGATTTCATTGGATTTTTGTTAATGCTTTAATGGGCCACCTGCCCTCCTCCACACTGTCTGATCCTTGGGGATCTACATTAAGTTCTTTCGGCGGGAATTTACTAGGTAAAACCTAAAAACCCTATCTGATTCACCTCATTTCTACATTGTCTGCATTATGAACTTGATCTGCAACCTATCAATGGTTTGCTATCGCAGTCTCCTTACAATTCTCCATCTAGTAATGTAATAAGTTAATGAGAGCACTTGCAAGGGTTAACCACCCTTTAGATATGGCCCGAGAATGGGTAGTTCTCTGCGGTTTTGTAGGAGCTCGGAAAAAGACTTCCTTGTGCCTTTCTTCGAGATTTTGGGAAATTTTTCGGCCACCGCTGCTAACACAAATTGCCAATCCATTCCATTTTCAAAACCTCTCTTCATGATCTCAGGTAACTCTCCTAGTTTTGGTTACAATTTTGTTTTTTTTCCTTTATGTTTACCTTATTCGACCCTTAAGTTATGAATTTAATTTGTAATGTTTTAATTTATAAATATTTTGCCTGTCCTTCTTGCTTCATCTTGGCACTCGGCATATCATTTGGCAATTTATCATTGCAAGTAATAAAATTTCAGTGTTTTTCTTTTCAGTTAATCTTTCGGGTTTTACCAGTTTTTTGGCTTATTACTTTATGCCAACATTTAAATATTTATGTTGCTTATTGTTTCAGGTAAACCCTTACCTATAGGCAAGGTCTCATCATGAATCTTCCTTCAGGGTTGAGCGCTGAAGTCTTTTCTTATTGCTAAAAAAACGAATCTACTCTTCCAGGTACTCATATGTGAACCACTTTGTGTAAAAGGACTCCTTCCTCTTCTCTGATGTATTAGAAAATTACCACTTGTGTTTTGACTCTAGAATATGGCCAGTATTGTAGCTTGTTATTTATGTTTTAGCTGGTGACTGTCGAATTAGGATTTCTTGTGTTTTCTTGAATAGATTTCCGTATACTAGTATGATTATCCCTTCCTTCAAGTTTAATGAAGTTATTGGAAGGATTCCTCCGAACCAGTAATTTTGGGTCTTAGATTAGTTTCTCAAACTTAGTTTATTGATTTTCATAGTTTTGGAAATGTAACCCTTAAGAACTTGTTTCCGCTTTTAAAACTGCTCCCTACGGGGTTTCTCATTTCGACTCTTATGATGGAATCTTCATCAAAATTCTTGATGTATTAGATAAATATGTTTTTCGATGCGATATATACATATATGCACTGTTTTTCCATTATGTGTACTTTCATGTTAACTGGTTTGATATTTAAGTTTCGACCCTCTGGCATGACCATGAATTTCATTCTCTATTGTATCTCAGTTTTTCAATGTATCTTGGTTTTCATTTCGCTTATTTTTATCTACTTATCTACGTAGCATGCAACTCCTGGAATGATAATTTTATTCTAGCATAGGTTGTTTTCCATTTTCCTTTTTAAATTACCAACACAAGATTTTGTTTCCTTTTCAATTAGGTGACTAGACCACCTATAATTTCTATTTGTGTACAAATAGGCAGGAGTAACGATGAGTTCTGGGTTGAGGTTACCACATTGTACCCAAAACCAATGGTTCAATCCCAAATAGTTCTAGTTGACAGAATTCTATAATCTGACTACTTCCTTCGAGTTTTCACTGTATATATGTATATGTTCAATAACATATCCACTTTTTGCTAGCGTTTCTTATTTATTTATCTTGACAAATTTAAATCTTTGGAATGTAATCTACTCACTGATTCATGTATTTCCTTATACATAGCGAAATATAGTTTTTTCTATAAATAATTTGCACTAACACATAATAATAATTGTAGAAACTCATAATAATAATTACATACACTTATAATAATTTGCTGAGCTCATGAATAATTTTGTAAAACTCATTTCGTTTCTCTCAAATATTTTTCCATCATCAGATTTATTTCCCTAAAGCTAATTAAACACATATCTGTGCGCAAATTCCTATTATAACATTCATGTCTAATTTATCTGAAATGATCAGTTACTTATTTGAATGTGAAATTTGCTGATGATGTACACCCAACCATTAAGAGAGGCGATTACGTCCTTCTCTTTCCCCCGTGCTCCACACTTGACAGGTATAGGTTGACAGAAATTTTCGTTGAGACCTTAGGACCCCAAGCCTAGTCAATACCAGAAATTCTCAGGAACATTGAGTGATTCCTCTAGTCTCTACCAGCTCAGGAAATTCCTCACTCTCTTCCTTAGTTAATGAGCATAAACCCTTTTCCTCACTGGGATGTACCCTTTATCCTCAAGGGAAAAGGTAATTGTTCTTAAACTGTGCAACCTCCTCTCAGTTCTTGGAATACTTTCATAATCAGTCTTTTTCTTTTACTTTTATGTAACTACTTTTCCATAACCAATTTTATTTCTCATAAAACAAAAGAAAAAAAATGTAAATGTTTCAATCTTTTTTCAAAATAATAACTAAAATGACATATTACTAGTTAAAAACTAGTTAATACTTAATTTAGCTCTAAATTATATATTATTCACCCCATAATGGTTCTCTACTTTTTGCATTGCGAAAAAGAAATGTTGCATATTACACTTGTTTTTATTTATGATATAACTTAAACATTTATAGCTTTCAAAAAACTATTTAAATTAATTAATTAATTTATATATTTATTTAACAATTAATAATACGAAACTTATTTTATATACTAAATTCTTATATCATAATTATAAAAAATCCTAAGTACATCAATATTCTTTTAATTTTATGATAGCATATTTTCATGAAATATCGTGAGATACCTATGTCTAAAAACTACCTATATTTAGGCTTAAATTATAGTAATATTAGAAAATAAATATAATGGAACATTTAAGGTGAAAGTTTCATAATTTGTAAATTTGGATATTTTTTTTCAACTAGGTTGAGGGTTGGGGGGTTGCATGAGGACCGATCCACTCAAGATGGGATATTTATGGTGGAGATTGAACTAAGCTCCACACAAACCAATTGGTCTACACATCATGTGTATATTTTATGGAGATTTAATCTCCATAAAATATTCTAGAATATTCATAATAGTATACATAAATCAAAGATCGAGATTTATCTCGGAACTATTTATATTCCTTTTGTTATTTAATTTAAAAAATTAATTCAAAAAATATGATATAAATAATGGCCATAAAAAATAAGTACTAAAATTTTGGATAGGTGACATTGATAATCCATAATATAGACCAATTATATTGTAATAAAATTTATTTATAATTTAGTTAATTTTATGATTTTTATAATTTTAACAATGATAAAAATATTATAAAATAAGTACATTGATATTTATTATATATAGCTATGTAATTTGATATTAAATATAAATTTACATTTATTATATATAGATGTCTATTATCATTTAGCTATGTTAATATATAATTTGATATTAAATCAAATATGAAATATAAAATGAAGCACAACTTTACTAAATATTAAATCAAATAATCATTTTTTTAATTAGAATATTATGCATTTATTTTAGGTTATTTTAAATTTATTATTAGTAATTATTTGACGAGCAACATCCTATTTTCAAATTATTTATATTCAAATTTGTATGTTTGCATGTTTCAATGAAAATAAAATGCTTGTGATTTTGTTTTAGCCTTTTTCATAGGCATGTATTTTGCCACCTCGATTAAGTCAACGGGCACATATAATATGATATGCAACCGAACGGTAAGTTTGCCAGCTTGATTAAGTCAATAAGCACACACAATATGATATGCAACATAATGGTAAGATGTTAAAATTCTTTGATTATATTTCTATTTTTCTCATGAGTTTCTTCTACGATCTATCGAAAGAATATTTATAATACACATAACTTGTTAACCTTAAATATATTAATGAATCAAAATTTTACTCGTAGGTTTGAAATGGTTAACGATGACATCGCTAAACTTGGGGTTGTCCCCTTTATTAGAATTTGATAAGTCTTTTAATTCGAGTTGTTTTCTTTGAATTAAAGGGATGTGAGAGTTATTTTTTCAATCTTTATATAAAATTATACTTTTTATTATATGTTAAAAGAGAAAATGACCTTGAATTATTTATGAGAAATGAAATTGGATTAGTGAATGTTGGATTTTGTATTTCTAAATTTATCTAATATTTTATTTTCTGCCTAGGATGAATTTTTATTTTTAGAGAAGTTATAGAATTTGAAAAAAAATAAAAAATTACAAAACAGGAAGAACTTAAAAGCATGTGAAGATCTTAAAAACAGGAGGAAAACATTTTATTTGTTAGGATTTTTTTGAAGGTTAGAAGGAAGTCCGTAATATTAGATTTCGTATTCATTTCAAATTTCAAGGCTCAAATACAATATATACTTACTTAAAAATGTATAAGATTTAAAGAAAATATAATAATATTTATAGACACAAAGTTATTGCAATAATATTTATCAAGATATTATAAATCAAAATATCACTAACAAAAATTTAAACATAAATAGAAAAGATAATATTCAGTCTGTCCAACCACCCAAAATAATTTCAATCAACACATTATCTCTAAACATATTGATATCTAGAAAAAATTTCCAATTATAACTGTAATTCACATATATTGTCACTACTTTTAATAATTTTGTTAAAATTTGGATGGGTGTAACTCGTGTACCTGCAGGTGAATGGAAGGATTGAAAACGACATAGTTCAAAATGTAATATTGTTGGTCTAGGTCTACTATTATAAATTCCCATTCTTTTATAATGAGGAAATTGTTTTTTTGGCTTTTAGTTGTCACTCAAAAACGCACATGTTAAGTTCTTTGAAGTTAGTTAAAAAATAACAATAAAATAAAATAAAACCAAAACAATGCATTACAAAAAACTAATTTGTATATAAAAATTATATATATATATATATATATATATATATATATATATATATATATATATATATATATATATATATTAATAAAAGAAATTAAAATTTATATATTAATAAAATCTATTAAAATTTAATATATTAATACTAAAAGAAAAATATTTTCAAAGACAAACAAATAAATATTACTTCTTAATATTTCAGTTTATATCTTTGTAGTTTTATTTAAATATTAAATATAAATAATTCTTATTAGATGTTAAACTAAACTTTCTTTTATTAATAAATATCTACCAAGTTTTCAACGAATTTAACATGAGATGAGATTGGGCACATCCAGAGTATAATGAGGCATCTAGAGTTTTAAGTTATAAGTTATCACTAGGGTTAGTTGTTATGGACTAAGTTATAATTTGTTGCTATGGCTTGTGCTTTTAGTCCTAGATTGTGGTTTTGGTATCTGTTTGTGGGATGAATTCATCTCAAAGAATAATGTTATTCTAAACCTCTTCTATTTATTTTGATAACCCTCCTAGCCCCTTCATCATAGGCTTGCCCAACAAGCATCCTCGTATTGCACTCCAATATTTGGATGACACTCTCAAATAGTTGGGTTGCATTTGTGGTGGGAGGGTTCATTATGAGTCGGTTAGACAGTTGACATGGTTGATGATCTCTCTCCATCACTAACATAAGAGGAAAAATTGCTTGATTACGAGCCCAATGGGAATGCCTACCAATATGTGTGGGTTCAATCACTGAACCTCAATATAAAGTAGGTGGAAAATGATGATAATGAAAAGGGATGTCAGGAGACACATTTGGATTCCTTTGGCGAGGATGCTAACTAGGCACTAGAAAATCAACCACCTAGTGATTTGGGACACCTTCCTCTCGTGGATCCGGCATCGGGCTTGGAAAATTTATGGAGGGGTAACTATTGTGAATAAGAATTAGGTTAGGGTTCATAGGTATCCCATCCAATAATTTGGGAACAAACCTTCTAGCACATACTTATTTTCATCCTATTCTTGTGGAAATAAACATCAAACCCCTTTTCCCCTTAGTAAACCCCACCCTTTCTAATGGTTTTGGCACTTGCGAGGGAATTCATCTACCTAAGGTACTTTATGTCTCCCCTACCCCTCTTTGACCTTATATATATTCCTTTCCATTCAATTTTTTGAATTATTTGTTAGTTTAAAATGAAGAGGTGAGTTTAAAAAAAAATGGCTCAGGAGTAAAACCCTTAGCAAGAGTATTATTTTAATTTCAAAAGGGGGAGTGCCTCATTAACCTAGTCAAGAATTTTAAGGCGAGGGTAAAAAAATTCATGGAATAAAGAAAGTATAAAAGGCTAGGGCTCCATTATTTTTGGGTGTGGACACATAATGCATCATGCAAAGGACTTGGCCTAGAAATTGTTGGTTGGGAAGGTGCAAGGGTGGAAATTTTGTGTCCCATTTCTTACACCATGGCTCAAAGAGGAAACAAAGACACTCATTAAAAACCCTCCAACAATAAAATTTTTGGATCAACGATGGATACATCTATTCTTATAGAATGGGGAGGATGCTAAAGTGGTCTTAGGAAGCGTATGTAAGATTGATTTCCCACTAGTAATGTTTAAAATTTGGAACCACCTTTTGAATACAAAGTGAGAATGTATGGATGCAGTTCCCATATGGTCATGAATACTCGATTTACTGGATTAAATATGGCATGAAATTTTCTTCCATGATATATGGAATGCCATGAGGGATTACCTGGAGCATGAAAATTTCTATTTAACATCAGTAGACAAGTCGATAGCACAAATCCTTATTAATATTGACCTAGAAGGTGGTATGGCTAGGGATATGGTGATAGATAAAGAGGGAGGCAGACCTCTAGTTCTTAATTGTGAGGGCATACTATTCAAGTGCAGAAGATGTCATCAACATGGCCATCTGGTCACGGACTATGCAGTTTCATTCCAGAAGAGAGTGGGCATTTCCCATCATCATGTTACATCGAGTAGGATTGTTCAAAAGATATCCTCTCTAGTGAAGGGGGTTATAGAGGTCAACAAAGTAGTGCACGATTTGTCTTTCATAGGACCAAGAACATCCAAGGAGGAAGTGGAAGAAAGACATGAGGCTTTAGACCATGTCAGTGAGATCCCATTTTCTTAAGGTACCTCAATGATTTTCTCCACTTTCTTTTAATTTCCAAATACTTCTTTTTCCAAATCCATTTTTTATGTGGACTATATTAAATTAAATGTATCCCCCCTGTCAGTATTTCTAATGTCTATGATCCTCTCACTGCTTTATAGGTCTCTCCCTATGGAATCGTCATTGTTTCTCTTTCTGATCCTATTGGAAGTAGTGCCCCCATCTTCTCTCTTCTTTCAAATTCCTTTGTCACTTTTTTGTCTTAAATGTATCTCTCCTCTCCATCCCTCCTTACCATCCCTCTTCTCGCTCAATCTTAGCCATGTTATTTTTCCTCAGTACTCTCGGTGATTCTCCCTTATTATAATTCTATATGACTCCATCCTTATCAAGCATCGTGAATCCTAAGGATGCCCTTTACAAAAATGGCTCTAGGTAGATGGTTTCCTAGAATATGGGCATTGTGTGGGGCTTATGACCACTTTCCCCTCATGTTGTCAAAGGCAAAGGTTGATGTTGCACGTCCTAGTTTTCTAAAGAAAAGGAAACATCTTGAACCAATTTACTTGTTGGAAGACAGTTTTACATTAGAGTGGCCCTTATAGAAATCCCAACCTCTGGAGGGATCTCAAAATGAAACTGATGTCCTTCAATTTTCAAGGTTTAGCATGCTCTTCGAAGAATATTTCACTCAAGATAGTTGTCGAAGTTAATTACCATGACCTCATTTTCCTTTAACAGAGTCTACGTTGTGGGAAATATATCATGAAATGCCTTGAATACCTTCTAGTGGGATGGATATTCACGTAGTTGGATTCCTTTGGGTGATCTGGGGAGCTTTCTATTGGATAGGGATCAAGAAAAATTAAAATTTCAAACCTCTAGAGCATGGAGTCATGTTTGGATGTTGAGCTTTACTCGACAAAGTTATATCTCTCTTTACTTCTGATTAATGTTTATGGGTCGACCCTAAATCACAAGGAGTTCTAGGATAAGATTTTAAATAGATCTATATACATATCCAATAAAATTATCATCAACATAGACCTAAAATTTTCCTTGGGTCCCTAAAACTCATGGGGTCCTATAACAAGGTTGGATCCCCTATCTAATTTCTTCAAAATTATATTGTACTGAAGTAGATTATTAGACTTTAAACCTATTAAGCTCTCCCCTACCTGGAACAACCATAGAACAAGGGATGAAAAAGTTTCCAAGAAAATTGATTACTTTCTCCTCTCTAAATCTCTGGTGGAATCTGCCCCTTTGATAAAACAATGGATAGGTTTTGAGGGAATTTCTACTCACTTACATATTTTCCATGAAATAAAGGGTCACAAAACTACTAGCCCTTTCAAAATGAAATTTTCATGGCTAAAAGTTTAGGATTTACTACGCCTTGTCAAAACCCACTAGCACTCTTTTCACCCCCATTCAAGGGTCTCTACAATTTCCCATTTCACAAAAACCCCAAAATTATCAAACAAAGGATGAAAGAATGGGAAAAAAATAAGAAATCAATAGAAGCACATGAGATGCAGATGATTTAAATTTACATCCAAGATATTGCAAACTCAAATGAGGAAGGATTCATCTCCTACGGTTCTAGAGATATTCTCATCAACCTAGAAAAAGGGAAAAATGAATTCCTATATGCGAGGGAGTAGGAATGCCACCTGAAAATAAAACCCTTTTGTTATAAAGTGGGGATGAAAACACAAAAACGTATGAGGCCTTTGTAAAAGAAACGAATATCACTAACAGAATATGGATCCTTCAATGTTCCTATGGCAGAGCCAGAATGGGTAAGAATAACTTTGCAAATATCTATCAAGCTCCAATGGAAACATCAATCATAGAATTCATTCGTGTAGCACAAATTTTCCTTAGAATCATAGAGTAAGAGAAATGTAGGAATATCATGGACAAATTCTCATAGGAGGACTTCAAATTCATTATGCATATTTTCAGAAATGATAAGAGCCTTGGGCGTGATGGTTGGACGATTGAATTTTTTTAGAAGTTATGACATGTTAGGGCTCGATATTTTGGCTGTGATTGAAGAATCCAAAATGGAAGAAAGAAAAACATCCTACTTTTAATTCTGATTTTATCACCCTCATACCCAAAACAAATAATCCCATCTTCATTTCTAACTTAGGTCACATATCCCGATGCAATACTATTTACATGATTATTGCAAAAATCATATCCTTCGGGCTCAAGCATATCCTCTTTAGATCTATTTCTTTAGAGAATTTTACCATTTTGGAGGGAAGGAAAATCCATGAAGCTATAGGAGTGGCACAAGAAGGTTTACACTATATACAATTTTAAAATATGAAGGAGGTTATCATTAAAATCAACTTATCAAAAGCCTTTGACCATGTTAATTGGATATATTTAAGGCTTCTTCTCACCCATGTGGGATTTGGAATTAATGTCATCAATTAGGTCATTAGTTTAATTCAGGTTGTCTCAAGTTTTTTTTCCTTATAAATGGATCATCCTCCCCTATTTTCATGCTTAAAGGGGTATTTAACAAGGCTTTCCCCTCTCAATGTTACTTTTTTTATTAGTGACTAAAGGATTGAGCCACCTTCTATCTAAAGTGAAATGAAGGGGGGAGTATAATGCAACGCTCATTGTAGGGACTTTAGTTGTCGCACACATTATCTTTGTAGAAAACATTTTGATTTTTCACAATGGGAAGTTAATGGAGATCATCTCTCTAGCTTTGAATTAGTATCTAAGGGAAATCCACCAGAATGTTGATAAATTCACATAAACCCACCATATCATGGCACAATTTATATGAAGAAGAATCCCACTATATCTCTTTCCATATAGTTTTAAACCATCGGAGTAAGGCTTTAATTACCTTGTATTTGATCTCAAACTTAATTGATACAACAAATCAGATTAGCGTTGGGTCATAGCTAAGGTGGAAAAACATATAAACAACTAGTGTTTTATATGTCTCTTTAAGGAGGGACATATAGTCTTAACTAAATCTTTTCTTGAATTCATTATTGTATATTGGGATTCTCTGGCATGGATTCAAAAAATATCCTCGAAAAAATTATAATAATTTTCTCATATTTTCTCTAGGAAGGAATGTAGGACTTGGGATCGCTCACATGGATTAAGTGAGACCAGATTGCCCTTCTGAATGTGTTGGGGGGGTAGGTTATGAAAAATATTCATCTATTTTAAAAATCCTTGGCCACCAAATGTGAATTGTGGTTGGTTTCAATAAACAACCTATAGATGTTGGGGGTCACTCAAAAATATATCTCCCCCAACTCCCTTGAATATTGGATTGAGAGGGTTGATAAGCACACATAAAACACATCAATCAGTTAGAGGGAAGTGCTCAATTCCTTTGAAACCGTTTGTAAGGAATTGGCCTAGAGAATAGGAAGGGGAAACAAATTCATAATTGGGTTGGATCCTTGGCCTAGAAATGGTAAAACCCAATTGCTTCCTCCTCTCATCTATATTTTTAGTGATATAGGTTAGACCAAGCTTTCACAAGTTTCTAATAATTCTACCTCCAATATTTGGAGTCAAGGATGACTATCAGTCGAGTAATTGGGTCTTTAAGAGGTCTATTTTGGTCCATGGCAGGCCTACTTGTAGACTATCTCTAATGGGAATATATGATTAATGAATAGAGATTATGATATAATTTGGATTATCTACCCCTATGGGGCTTACACCGATAAGTTAGGTTACCTATTTCTTCTAGCCGATAGAGTGGCACTTGACTAGAATTGGTGGAGGAATGTGGCCTGGAATGAAAAGTTCCTAGAAAAATAGAAAAATTGTTTATGTGGTGCCTAATCACGAAAGGTAATCAACCTGCGACACATTGCAAAAAAAATTTATGAGTGAACTAGGCTAGTGCTCTTTATGTAAAAATTTCAATGAAACTATTGCACACTTTCTCGTCTTTTGCCACTTCTTTCAGCAGGGGCAGACTATATGCAAGACAACCCTTATTCATCCATTTCTATGGAAAGGTATGGATCTGAAAGAAGTATGGAGGGCCTACTGTTCAGCTCCTAGTTGTCATGCTATCAAGGGTCTCCTATTAATTATCCATTTGGGAATATGGCTATCCTGGAAGAAGGCCATTTTTCAGGATAAGCCATCGACCCCTAATCATACGGTAGTATAATTCCTTGCTATATTAAGCCATTTCCTAGAGGATAAATACCTTTCCTCTCCTAGAGTTCGCAAATTGGAAAAAATTGACAAATATCGCCCATGGGCCTATTTTTATGGAGCCTCTTCAAACATGGAGTAGAAAAGTGGAGGAGGATTTATCCTCTTCCTTTCAAACACTCATCACTGTCAAGAAAATTTTCCTTAGGAAGAGGGACTAACTACGATGCTGAATTCTTAGCATGCAAAGTCTTACTTTTCTTTTCCTTACAGAAGGGATGAATACATATACATAATTTTTGGGACTCTATTCTTACTATAAACTATCCAAATAAATATCAAGTATGCATAAATATCATTGTTATGACAATTTTGGAGGAAATCATGTGAGTTATCAACTTTTTTTCTCATTTCTAATTTAAACATATTTATAGGGGAGGGAACAAGAGAGTGGAAAGTCTCTCCAAAGAAGGCCTCAACCCAAAACAAGGTCTCTGGAGTATCATAGAGCAAAAATTTGGGCAGGTCTACGAGTTTCATCACTAGCCTTAAAAGGATTTTTTACAGGGACGCAAAATAATTTTATCTCAATCTTCAATTTTTATGGATGGCACGTCTTATGTTCTTTAACTTCTCCAACAACTAGTATTTGGGAAGTGTATAAATGTGGCTTCTAGAATTCCTAATTTTTATTTTTTGTATGACTCTCGGCAGAACACTTCATGTTTTACATGTAAATTGAAACCTATTGAAAGAGTACGGCCAATGTATGAGCTATCATAACTGCATTTCCTTTTTTTTCTTCTCTAATATATGAATATACATCATGTGCATCCAAGGAATGATATATTGAATCATTTCTATGAATGAAATTACGAGTTTTTCTAAAAATATACACCAACTTTTTTCATTTTAATCATTCATTGATAAAAATAAATTCTTCATAGAGAGTCTTAAACGAAATAGATATATATACATTCAAATTCAAAATTAAATAGTTTATATAAAAATATTCCCTTAATTTTTCATGTTCAATCCATATTTTCCTATAGTGAACTAGATTTATAAAGGAATGAAATGAAAAATAGAATTAAATAGAAACGCATAGCTACAGCGAAAATTGAACTTCAATTAATTAATAAAAAATATTGAAAAATGTTTACGTGAAGAATGGAAACAAGCTAGCTTGGGCGATGGTAACTTATCTGTGAGAATAGATGTCATGGCTACTTGTGTTCGGAAGTATGTTACAATAAGACTCATAGTAATTTTTATTATTGAGAAACAAGGTTAAACCCTAAACATTCAAAAACATAATCCTACGAGATCATGCATCGAAAGTTTGTAGGCTAACTTCCTGGGGTCATACCTTTCACATATGATCTCCTTTTGATGCATACGATACTTTGTTAAAAATATCTATCCGGAGACTACCACTTTCTACTAAAAAACCAGAAAAACATCATTTAGGGCTTAAAAACAGCTTAAGAATTTTAGGGCCAAAAAAATATAAAAAATAAATAATTTTACTACGATTAAGGGTATTGAAAGAAAAAATGGTGGGAGTCCAAGTGGAATAGGTGTTGGATTTCAGATCCCTCGCGAAGCAAAGACTCCACAGATTGAGCAGTGGAGCGCGCAACACAAAGTATATTTTTGGTCCTAGGGTCTTTGGGGTGGGTCAAAGCATGTTATTATCTAATGAGATGAGATATTTTGTGAACCCTAGACTTCGCCCATTGTTTTGGACCATGGTATTGGAAATTCCAAACCTATATAAGGAGTCTAGATAGAATTTGTATGCACGCAACTAGAAGTTGAATGATCAATTTTAGATGTAATATTGCTTTTAGTGAGAGTCTGCTTTGGGTTTGCGGAAAAGGCTCCTACAGCTATGGGTGTGGAGACCTTAGGAAGTTTGCGGCTGTGTGGAAAAGCCCACACATCTGTGTGTGCATGGTGGAAAGTGGATGTATCAGAAGGATATCGTTGTTGATGAACGAAGTATTGAGAAAGATCAGTGTTATATTGATTTTTTTTAATTTTACTTACTATTTCTAAATATTGATGCATGAAAAAGGATTTTATCTGTCACTGAGTAGCGTAGTCTTTTGTATGATAATTTACTTTGTTTAATGTATGAATAATTAAGATAGTGCATCATGTGAGTAAGTTAAACAAATGTTTTGAGCCTCGTTGTGATTACTTGTAGATCTGGCCTTTGAAACTCTGTTAATAAGGAAAATCCCTAAATCCATTGTCCAATGTCCCTCTGGATGAAAAAACCTGATTCTAGCATCACCATATATTTCCACATGTGATACTTCGGTCTACTCAAGCTAATAATGGGTCAGTAATAATGGGTTTTGCTGGATTGCACATTCACCTTCAACATGGGTCTAGTCCCCATCAAGCCAAAAATAGGCGGGTAGCCACCAATATCCACCTCGATCATATAGTATGCTCAAACAATTTCCTTTTCTTTCTCTAAAACTACTTCCCTTATGTGTTGTAGTAAATAACAATTTTTTTAATTTATAAATTTAATTTTACATTAACAATTGCCCGTTGGTTTGTTTCATATAATATTTAGTCGTTGATTTTGTATCGGATTGTGTTCTTTTGTTTAATTTGAGTCCAAATAGCTCTAAACTCTAGTTTAAAATCATAGTCATCCATGAATGGTATCACACTAGAATTTCTATCAATTGCCGACTTTTTCACTCTCCAAATGAAACTGTCTTGGTGAGCTAGTCGAATTAAACCAGAATAAGGCTAGCTCTGGAGTGACGTATAGAGCACGACGAAAAACTTGGGAGAATTACAGAAGAGTTATGGAGGAAAGGAACACAAAGGCTAGTGCTATTTTTGGCTTAAGATGACTTGTTCACCAACGTCTAGTTTGCATAATTGCATACCCATGATGAAGAGATGTTTAGGTACTTTCTAGCAAAGTTAATTGTGGCGTTCCCACTAGATCCATGAGTAAGGAAGATTAATTTTTCACTCCCCAAAAAATGTATTTCCATAATTCTCCCTCAATCCCCTACGAAAGAAGAATTGTTCCACTTTGGTGAATGGCGACGTTCTCTTGATCTGTGTAATGGTTGCTACGATACCAAAAGCACCCAATTTCATCACGATGAGCATTATCCACAAAGAAAACTTTTAGATGGATGTTTTACTGGGGCTGGATACACGGACCTTAGCCACAAAGAAATATAATTTCCCTTGCGTATAATTCCAGTGAATGTTCTAGACTATGTAGAAATACAATCATGGTTGTTCCAGAATTGTATAAATTGGTGTTTCTTTTTGTATGAGTTGGTTGTAGTTAAAAAAATGAATCCATTGTAGTTAATTAGGAGTTATTTTTCTTTATAAGAAGACACGATCATTTATTTTCCATCTATGTTTTGTTATGTTATCATATATGGCTATTTATTTAAGTTTATATCAGAGCTAGTTAGTGGATATTCCAGAGGCCAAATCCATATCTAGATTGTGAAAAGACTGTGATGTTGTCGTTGTTTTAGTAGTCCACGTGAGAGTGATTGAACCACTATTGGATTGGACAGATATATAACCAAATTTGATATGATTTTTGAAATATTTTTGTTCAATGTTCATTTGTAGAGTCGTTGAGTGCCAAAGCCATTCTTTGTTGACAGATCAAATTTGAACGTTTTCCCATCACTATGAAACGGAGCCCTTATGTGTTGACAGACTAGGTTTGTGAATTGTCTATTACGATGTGATGAATATTTATTGGTCTATGTATCGAATAGTCGACCATTAATATTTTGTTTTGGGGGTTAAACATATGATTCACATATTTTTATAAAATATCTGAATGGCTATGAGCGAGAACCCTTGCATGTTGAAAGACCATGTTTGGGATTTTTCTATCCCCAATGCGAGCAAAATTTCTCGGTCCGAATGCTAAATATCCCACCATTCACAGTTCAGCTTGAAGGTTGAATATTTTATTCGCTTCGTTATTGACGAATTTTTGATATGTTAAATGGGTGTCATTCAATTAAATTTACCACTTTTTTTGATAATTTTCCTTATATTTCTTTTCTTTGAAAAGTAGCTTTGTCGTATAAATTTTATTATAAGGAATATTCTTGTAATATAAATTTTATTTTAAGGAATTTATGGTGGCAATTATATTTGTAGATGGTGTTAGTGTGAATTCTAATCGCAAGCGTATGAAGCTCACTTTAGTTGTGCATAACAAACAACCCTAACATCAAATGTGGCTGTCAATTTCCTTAGATCTATAGTAGGTGATCAGAATAAATGCTACAAAAATAAACATTTATGCAACTAAAGACATTAAACAATGAAAATAAACAAGAATTTCTCCATACATACAATAGACAAGAATAGAATTTATAAAGATTTTTTTTTACTATGACACCTGAGAAGGGAACACAGAAAGATGTTAACTGTCCCCCTCAATGGAATGGGTTCTTGTATGTCGTCAGTACTTCAGATCCAAGATCTCTCTCTTTCTTGATGGTGAAGAAAACGTAGACAAAATAGAACTCAAAGGGAACTCATAAGCAAAGGTAGAAAAAATATGAAAATGATGGAGGATCAAACTCAGCCCAAAAGGATAGATCAAAGGGTGATAAAAAATAGGTAGTGAATGAATGGAAACCCCTTCTATTTATAACAAAACATTTATTTAGTCTAGATATTGGTGCATAATTAAAATATTATTAACCAAATCTAGATCCAACTTACTCGGAATATTTTATTATTTTTGGTGGAGGGAAAAGGAATTTAGAATTGGTTAAATCCCTTTATTTAGAAATAATAAATAAATAAATGATTTATTTTTTATTTCAAGGATGAGGTTAAGGAATAATTAGATAAATAATTATTTATATAATTATTCCTAGAGAATAATAATGATTTAAATAATTATTCCTAGAGAATAATAATTGATCTAATTAATTCTCATGTTTTGGGTTAAATGTGACCAGGAATATTAATTAAACAGTGGTTTAGTTAATTATACTTAGAGTAAAATAAAAAAAAAAGGACTTATTTATTTATTCCTCATGGGGTTTCCTATTTAGACCAAAAATAATTTAATAAACTATGGGTTATTAAATTATCTCTCATAGTGAAAGAAATTTTACTATGGTAAAGTTTGTCTTACATGGTGTAATTTAGTCCATCTAATAGTAATCGGTTAGATGACCAAAAGTTTGTGTAACAGATTGCCCCTCAACGTGCGAGCATTAGGAGCTAATCGTATGACTAAAGTACATTGTAAGAACATAATCACTAGACACCGAAGGGGAGTTAGAGAGAGAGAAATATAAGATGGAATGAAGTGAGAGAGGACAATACCCTGAGGAGGTGAGACTTATAGATGTGACAAGTCTCTTTTATGAGTGAGTACACGTTCTCAAATGAGGCGGGGGGAGGCATACCTATGCCAATCGAGATGACAAAGTACAAAGAATAATGGTGCACCTAGAAAACATGGGACTAAGCTATATAGTACATGTTGGCATAAACATGGGCTAGATAAAAAAAAAATGGATCCCACATACATACTTCTCTTGGGACAACAACTAGGACTTATACAATAATATCTGAGTACATGAGATATAATAACAACCAAAGTGGTCCTGTAAAATAGGAAAGGGCTCTGAAAATCTAAATGATATATGAAAACTAAAAAAGCTATTCCAAGTGACTAGGGCCAGAACCATCAAACCTCTAGAGATGCATCCAAGGCTATAACAAAGAGTTCATCTCTGTATGCGGGAGGCTACTTGAAGGACTACCCCCTCATGAGGTTTGAAACATCTCACACACACCCGAGTATCATTGGTATAATATGTTGCGTCATTGAACCATCAAGTATACAGATCTCGATCATTCCATAAGGAGCTCGAACTGAGAAATAATAAATTCAAAGGGAAATAAAGGGTCCATTTTCCTAATCCGAGGCACGCAACAAGAGTGGAAGCTGGAACCAAGGTACACCACCCTCTAGACCTATCTTCTGGAATTAATAAGCTGATGTCGACCAAAAGGGGTCTACCATAGGTGACGCAATAAGGAATCCTCAACTAAGGAACGAGGTATAATAGTAGAAATACTGATAGATTGACACCTTGGATGATGGTGGAATTGGGGGTACTGAGTAGTGGGCTAAATAGCGAGCTGGCAGATGTTGACTCGACTCTATGGGGGATAGGGGATAGTATGACTGAAGGGAAAAGATGTGTGACACAAGAGAGGTACAAAGCAATGAAGGATGGAAGACTCTGACGGGAGAAAAAGGAAACCCGGGACAGACTCATGGACGCGATCATGACTTAACTCGGATGCTCTAAACAAGGGCGACTTTATGATGCTACCACACAAAATAGGCCCGATGGGGACCATAAAAACATGAGTAAAATATCGTTACTCATGACGAAAATTGACATGAGCATTGATTAGTATGAAGGCAAAGTGGTGCCCCAAGTACAAGTGTTGCAAGTGAAGAAATTCGATTTTCAGAAGCAGCGAAGTGACCCTTCTTAGAAAAAAGGCTTCCAGGTGAAGTATCAAATCACCAAAAATGAAAGGATACCCATTTGAGTGCTTGGTGATATATTTCCAATGGTGTTGACGGTTCATCAAATTGAGCTATGGTTTGGCCGTAATTCGTGAAAGAAAAATTTGGTTTTTTCTTTTAATAAGGTGATTTTCCTCCAATTTGACTCATTTGCAAGTGTAGTTGTGGTGAATGTGGAGAGGAGGAAAAGGCCATAAATCTTGCAGTGATCATAGCAGACAAACTGACCAATGGAAATGAGATCCATTACTTTTAGGTAGGTGACCTTACTTGTTTAAAGGTAGCCTTAATGCTTCTTGGAAGGATGGTCGTAGTGAAGAATGAAGGTAAGAAAATAATACGATAATGAACTACTAGAGAAGGCCTAGAATCATCCCCACCCACCAAGTAAAATATAGGGACCAAGTGGTAAGTATGGCATCACACAAAGTAGAATATTTGAACATAGGGTATCAAACATCTATGATATATGGCTCACCCAAGATGCCGGTAGGTACAACTATCCAAGGAATGGGAGGATAATCAACCATACATAGGTCGGGTGTATATAGGCTAAGACTTTGGTTAATCAAGTGAGAAGGTGGCTAGGGGTGCCATCATGCCGCCAAGCATGGGATACTGCCCCCAAGCATATGTGATGGAGGGAACTGATCTAGTATGCAAAGATGGGAATGATGCCCCTAGAAAAAGAATTTTAAGGAGTGCCATACATGGTGTCACTATACCAAAGAGTGCCTTCAGGGATAATGAATTGATGCTCATTGAGAAAATATAGAGGCTGGTCAAAAACAATGTCTAAGGGACTCGGTTTTTGATGTAAGATTAAGGAATAATGAAGTGGATCATCCCTAGAGTGATCTCATGTGATATGGAACTCTAGAGATTCTTCTAAATGGGGAAGAACAATGGTACTAGAGTCGATGCTACGAAATGCACTAGGAGGTTTGTGGAGAATTGATTCTCCTAGACTGTCACATATGGGTTCCCCCTTACCAAAACGTTGGGTGTCAATGAAATGACCACAAGGTGTATTTGGTTCGAATGCATGGTTTCGATGTAAGGGGGCATAGATAAAGTCAGGGGTGGTAAATGCTTCCATAATCTCTTCATCGCAATAGGAGATGGGGTGACTGGTGGAAGAAAGACCACATGATGCAGCAAAGCTACCTGACTCATCATCATGATAAATTACGTTCACATGCGCATCATCATGGAGGGTTACTGAAGAACAAGTAGATGAAGAATCTATCGATGTTGAGCCCAAGGTGATCGCTGAGGGGAGGTCAGGAGAAATAGAAGGGGATGCCCTAGAGGGGTCTTCGAACTTCAATCTTGTAGATGACGACTAGAGGATAGTGGCCAAATAATTTTTCATCTCAACATTGGGAGGGGGTATGTCAATGGGAGTGGATGTGTCCTCTAGTTTTTCCAAAGCAAAACTCGCAAGCATTGGATAAATGGACTCGTTTCGCTCGACCTCGAATTGGAGAACCACTTCCAAGGAGGTGCAAAAATCATCGAGGTTGGGAGAGAGGTAAGTATAGTGGCCATGGAAATAACACAAAGCAAAAAGTTAATTTTTGTGAAAATTCCTGTGTTTCTTGGCTGAATCTGGTAAAGTAACATGGAATTCTAGGATATCGGACTCAGGAAACGCTTCATTGACCATGGGTTTGAGACAAGGAAATTTGGGACAATTATGAGTAGCATGACTGACAACATCATATAAAACACACAGAGGTATACGCTTTGGAGTCTTAGGAGGAGTAGGTGTTGTCTAGGTAGCTTTGCCCTTAGGTGCCCTTTTTTAGGCTTTACCCTCCTCACCCGAGGCTTTCGCAACAGGAGTAGATTCCTGTTGAGGTGGCTGAGGCACAGAAGCAAAGGGAGGGTTCATAGCGACCAGTTGGACCAGCGTCAAAGCATTGCAAGGTTTGAGCTAGCTAGGTGGGGTGTTAGCTGGGGGATCAATGTACCAGACTGGGATCCCCAGGTAAATGTTGGGAAGAGTCAAGGTAGCCATAACAGGTACCGAAAATACTTCGAAAGGGGGCACAAGCAACAATATCTAACCATAGGGGTAATGGCCAAGCGGAATAGATCCTAGATCATTATGGCTAGGGGGAGCCATTTCATGAGGAAAAAGAGGATCAGGGACACCAAATACAAATGACGGGCCTTGAGGAGGAGGTCTCAAAGTCTGAGTCAAAGTAATAGGAGCAAGTTGCAAAGGGCTAGGCTGTTGACTAGTCGAACCAGACTGTTTGAGGAATAACCGAGACTATTGCATCATGCAAACATTCGGTGATTTAGGGTCAGGGATAAGAGGGGAGAGACCAAAGAGGAATCTTTATACACTCTCTCGGAGACATTGGTCAGAGGTTCAACTATTTTTTTATTGGCCACCGAAGAAATAATGAACTCTGGAGAGGTCTGAGACTTCGGGTTGTAATCTATCAGATGATCTATAATGACGATATTTCCATTGTGTGGAAACAACATCTTATAGTAAAACGAAGATGGGAAAGCAGACATCGCATAAGTATAGCTATGACCCAATATAATTTCATAGTCTAAGGGGTCATTAATGACTTCAACGTCAACACAAATAGTCTTACCTGCAAGAGTAATAGGAAAATTGTGGAACATGCTAAGGGGATAGGAAGAGTGGCCATCCCACGTGCGGAGGGTCATATTGGAAGGGGATAACTCAAGCGATCCGAGATTTTTCCAAACAAAAGAGGACATCACGCAGGTGGTTTCCCCCTCATCAATGATATGATGAGATAACTTGGCATTCTGGATCTTGACAGGTATTTGGATCGCGACGGATATAGGTACGGGTGGATGCTCTGACTTGTCAACATCAAAGATAATAAAATGATCATCTGAAGGATCCACAATTCCCACGGTAGTTAGTAGAGCTTTACGTTATGAAGGGTGCAACTGGAGGACTTCTAGTGTTGACATGGTGGCAGGGGATTGTGTCAAGTCATATACTATACTGTAGGTGTGGACAGCTTTACCAATGGCAGTGTTTCGGCATAACCATCCTTTGGGGATCCTTGTATGTACCTTTTCCTGACGCTAAGGGATCTATAAAGGACCATTGGGTGTCAAAATTGGCTCTGTGGGACCTAAGGACTGGGGCTCGGTTATGGACATAGCAAGAGGCTTGGTTTACTTGCGCAACCAAGTCTTAATGTTTAGATTAGTGGTATTGGATTGGGTAGGATGCATCACAAGGATCTGATAATCAGAGGTACCAGACGGAGGAGGTTGAGCGGCCACCTAACCTTCAGGGAGTTGGGCAACCACATATTGTTGTTGGGGGAAAGGATTGGTAAACACAATCGGTTGAGTAGGTGAAGCATTAGGAGGATCAAAGTAAAGGAATTTTATCCTTGATATGTTGCTTGAGCTTCCCACATTTTACGCATCTAAGGTAAAAGGGTACAATCATGGGTATATTTACCATGAACACTGCAACAAGAACAAGGCTTATTCCTACGGAGAGGCCTATTCTATTTAGGTTGATCACCCTGTTTCTGGGTTGCAGTCTTAGATATATTCCCTTGGGCATTGGTTCCTTGATTACCTAGAGTGGGTTGGTTCTAGTTTCCTTTCCTCTTCTTTTTAGAAGTGGGAGGATTAGTCGCACTCTGTTCCGCATACACCTAACCCTGAGGGGGGAGTGGTTGCTCCTGTGCAGCTTGAGAAGGCATGAGAGGTAGAGGTGCTTGTGCTGGAGGAGATGGAGAACTTGGTTGTGGATATGGATAGTAAGGAGTTTGAGCAAAATTTAGGTAAACAAGCTGGGCAATAGCAGGCCCTCGAATCACAGGATGCATTTGGGCAAAGGTGTGAGGCATGTGGTGTCCTAGATACATGTTTCCGGGAGGGAGAAAATTTCTATAGGAGCTGGCCCCTCCCTCAAGGAAACCATAACCCATACGAGGATGAGTGTACAGATGTGAAAGGGATCCAACGATACTGACGATATAAACATAACCAGATTGCGAGTAGATCAAGTCATATTTCAACGCAACTTGGGGGGCTTCTTCATCAATCTGAGGAAAGTGAGACGCGACCTCTTTAACAATAGAGGGAAAAAGGGATCAGAGAAACTATTCCATGTAGACATGGTCTTTGAAATTGGAGCTCAACATAAGCTCTTCCTTTTGCACCATTCTTGAACATGGTCAGATAGGCAGGTGGCACAATTTTGACAAAAAGTGGTCAAAAGTTTGGTACCAGTGTCATAGTGAAGGGGAAGGTGGAAGTAGGATAGAAACGCCTTCTCAAGGGTCGTAAAAGTAGCATGAGAGGCTACGGCCTCATCGACATACAACTTGGAAGCTTCTCTAGTAATCGTATGCTGTAATAATTGAAGACGGATAGAGTCATCAATGATAGAGTTGGACGAACACCACCTGTGGAAACAGGGAACATGGTTGGTAGGATCCTCTCTACTATTTCCTTCAAACTTAGGGATGTCTGAAAGAAGCTTGGTTGGCATAGCAGGCCAACCTGGATCATGGTGTATTGGGTCACTAATTAAATGGCTTAAGTCGGGAAGGCATAGGCCTTCTATATATGGAAGCAAGGGAGTAGCCAGAATCATTCCTATTGTGGCTCCACTAGTAGTGGATCCAACATTAGAGTCGGGGCCACCACCAGTGGTAAGTATTGTACCAGACATGATGAAGGTGAAAGGTGTAGGGGGATGGAAATAGAAGGGAAACATGATGAACCAGAATCAGAGTCGAAATGGGGGCTCGGCGGAGGACTAACTCGGATCCTACACGATGGAGTAAGTCTTCCTAATGGAAATTGAGGATGAAGGCCTTGGAGTCTTCGGGATAAACACCTTGGGGGAGCGATGATGGAAAAGATATATGGAACCCAGTAAGGAAGAGAGGTCAATAAGGGAACAAACGCGCATATTAATTAATTACAATGTTTAAGTCTTGGCCTAATGGTGTAAACAAGGCACTCTTCGCTTTCAGTGTATGTGTGTGTGTGTGATAAGTGCGTTAATTTTGATTGAGCTCAGATGTGTGTTTAGAAAAAAAAATGTTGTATAATTGTAATTAAAACTGAAAGAGACAGTAAATGAAACTAAAAGCGATAGTAAAATAAACAACTAAAGATGCATAAATCTAAAGCCAAAAAGGAGGGCTTCCCAACAACTAGTCTAAAGGTGGGAAAAATATAATGAAAACAAAAAATATGGCCAATAGATCTAAGGTCAAGAGGGATAGGGATCTAAATGTCAGATCTGTTGAAAACAGGTGTAGAAAACAATGAGAAACCAAAGGGAAAAATGTTGAAAAATTGGTGGCGAAAGGCTACAACCTAAAGTGAAACGTAGGGGACCCTAAAGGGAAGAAAAAAAAATTTAAAATAGGTGTTTTGGATGGAAAAATAACCAATCTAAAATGGATCTGAAAGGGTAGGTTCAAATCTAAAAAAATTGTCGAAAAACACTGAAATGTTAGAAGACCTACTTCAACTAAACTCCTCCTAAAAATGTGGAAGCGTACTGAAGCCCTAAGGGGCTTGGTTCCTACTTCGACGAGTAAAACTAAGAAAGTACAGGTCCAATATGGGTAAACATGGAGGTCATACAACCATGAATAGTTCCCTCGGCAAACCCTGAAAATTTCAGAAAAAATCCCGCAACAAGCTGCAGGTCGCAAGTATTAACCTTTTTTCGCTGACGCCGCAATTTTTGCACAAATATCTATTACCTAAGAGTTGAGGTTGTAGGTTTTGGGCTAAAAAATGCGACCTGCACCTTCGATTGTCTCGGCTAAAGGTTTCAGAAGAAAGTGTTGTTTTTGTCGGAACTGATACCCGTTACCTGCACAAATGGCGTAGAAACACACAGAAGTAAGAATTTTTTTTTGTTTTAGGGTAAAAAAGCTTAAAAAAACATCTAGGAATGAAAAATAAGAAGTTAAAGAAAAACCCTAGGGGCTGAAGCAGGTGGTCATGCAGGGATCTGAAAAACGAAATTGCTCATAATTAAAAAACCCTTGTCAGGGAGTCATCAATTGTTACTGTGAATTCTAATCGCAAGCATACGAAAAAATCTCACTTTAGTTTTTCATAAAAATAAACCCTAACATAAAATGTGGTTGTCAATTTCCTTAGATCTGCAGTAGGTGATCAAAGCAAATCCTACAAAAATTTATATCTATGCAGTTAAAGACATTAAACATCGAAAATAAACAATATTTTCTCCATACATCCAATAGACAAGACAAGAATTTATAATGAATTTTTTTTATTATGACACCTGGTACATGAACACAGAAAGATGTTACCAATCCCCCTCAATGGGATGGGTTCTTGTATGTCCTCAGTGCTTCAGATCCAAGTTCTCTCTCTCTTCATGGTGAAGGAAACCTAGACAAAATAAAAATCAAAGGGAGCTCATAAGAAAAAGTAGAAAAAATATGACAATGATGGAGGATCAAAGTCAGATGAAAAGTATAGATCAAAGGGTGATCAAAAATTGGTAGTGAATGAATGGAAAATCCTTATATTTGTAGCAAAATATTGAGTTAGTCTAGATATTGGTGCATAGTTAAAATATTACTAAGCAATTCTAGATCCAACTTACTTGGAATATTTTATTAATTTTTGTGGAGGGAAAAGGAATTTAGAATTGGTTAAATCCCTTTATTTAGAAATAATAAATAAATAAATTATTTATTTATTTATTATTTCAAGGATGAGGTTAAGGAATAATTAAATAAATAATGAATTATTTAATTATTTAGAAATGATTTAGTCAAATTCAACCAGGAATATTATCAAATATTTATTTAAATAATTAATCCTAGAGAATAATAAGATAAATAATAATTTATCTAATTGATTCTCATTTTTTGGGTTAAATATGACCAAGAATATTAATTAAACAGTGATTTAGTTAATTATCCCTAGAGAAAAATAAAAAAAAATAAGGATTTATTTAATTATTCCTCATAGGGTTTCCTATTTAGACCATAAATAATTTAATAAACTATGGGTTATTAGAATATTTTTCATAGTGAAAGAAATTTTACTATGTTAAAGTTGGCCTTACATGGTCTACATTAGTCCATCTAATAGTAACAAGTTAGATTACCAGAAATTGGTGTAACACATGGTTGATTACAAATTTATTTTATGAGATTTTTGTTATTTTAAAAAGAGGTGAAAAGTGATTTGGTTATTGGTATTTCAAAACGAAAAATTGATGAGAGGATTCATAGTTAAATGAGTTCACAAAGCTAGATGGATAAAATTACACAAAATGGAAATCTAAGCTATAAATATTATTGGAAGAATCCAATGTTTGATCAATAGTAACACAACATTAAACCAAATTGCCAATACCTACAACTTCAATTCAAGATTGGGAGCAGAGAGATACCAAGGCCAAGGTACACTTAAAAATGTCACTAAAGGACAATATTATTCCAAATATCAAGGATTGTACTACATCTCAGAAAAATTGGAAAATGATTAAAAGGTTTTATGAAACTCCCAATGCTCGTAGAGCATTATTTTTAAAGAAGAGACTTTTCTCAATTAAGATTGAGGTAAATTAAACTGTTAGTAATTTCTTTCTATAATCAAAGAAATTTATAATAAGCTTGGTGATATTAATGAAAATATTTTCAACAATGATCTAGTAACAATTAGATTGAATGGGATGTTAGATGATTATCATATATTTATCACTAGAATTTCAGCTAACGGAAAAACTCCTAACTTTTATGAATCAATAAGGATTCTCGTGCAAGAAGAAGAGCTAAAGAAGAATATCAATGGAAAATCTCATAGTCTATATTTTCCATTATTGACAAAAGGGAAGCAGTCATACGGAGCAAATTCAAGGGACAAGAACAAAGGAGGAAAGTCACATCCAAAACCACATCAAAGCACAAAACCATCATGGAAAAATACTCATATGAACATGAAGGAAGTATGCTTCTATTGTGGTAAGCTTGGAGCCTTTTCTGAACATTGCAATAAAAATAAATTTGATGAGTAGAAGAATAGAAGGCACTCGGGAAATTTAGTTGATCAATAAGCCTTTGTGAGCAATAATCTCAAATTATTTGTTACAAAATTTTCCTTATCAATAAAAATTGATGATGAAAATGTATAGTTTATTGATTTTGGTGCTTCAATTCATATGGCATGCAAAAAGGAATGGTTTGATACCTATCATGAAAATAATAATGATATACACATCTATCTAGGTTATAATCGAAATCATGAAATCAAAGGTTATGGTGATGTATGTGTAACCTTAAGGAATTTCAATGTAAGACAAATACATAATGTGATGTATGTCCTTTGAATAAAGAAGAATCTAATCTTTATGTCCACCATTTCAGACTAAAATCTCAAAATTGAATTCCTTAAGTCACATTTCATTGTCAATGATATACAGGATAAATACAATATAATAGCAAGAGGAGTGAGAATTAGAGGCTTATACAAGCTTAATGTGACAAGAAAAAATCATCAGACATTGGCATTAAAAACCATGAAAACATAATCTCTTTGGAAGCAAAGGTATGCCCACCTTAATTATCATGACTTGTTCCTACTACAGAAATAAAGAATGGTATAGGGACTTCCATTATTAAAGAATGAATATTTAGCATGTGAAGGTTGTACATTAGGGAATCTTAATAAGGAATAGTTACCTACTCATACAGATACACGAAAAAAGGATATTCTTTAAATTGTGCATATAGATGTGTATGGGCCTATGTCGACTAGATCATCACAATGAGGATATTATTTCTTGACATTTGTTGATGATTGCATAACATATACTTAGTTTTATTTCATGAGAAAGAAGAGTGATGTGTTGAATATTTCAATGATTTTACAAAATTTATTGAGAAGTAAACAATAAAATACATCAATATCCTCTGACTTGATCAAGGGGGAGAATATACATTACGTGAATTTTTCAAATACTAAAAATCCCATGGAATTGTACAACAGTACACAATGCCACATAATCCACACAAAAAAATGGAGTAGGATAAAGGAAGAAGAAATCATTAGTGGAATGTGTGAGGGCATGATGAAAGGTAAAAATGTTACTAAATAATTTTTGGTAGAAGATAATAGTACTGCTATTTATTGAAAAAATAAAAATCCAACGAAATTTTTAAATCATAGGAATCCATTTCAATCTCATTATGGTTATAAACTATCACTACGCCATTTAACAATATTTGGAAAAAATAATTTTCTCATGTTTTGAAGGAAGATAGGAGAAACGTGATCCCAAAGCTATCATGTGTATTTTCATTGGTTGTTGTTCTGATCATAAAGCATATAATATGTTTGATCCTTATACACATAATTTTTCACAAGATTTTTTTTTCATGAACATAAAAATGAAGGCCATAGGGAGAATAGTTATGATGCATGGCATATTACCTATCACTGTGATGTTGTCAAAGAAGACTTTGATGGCAAACAAGAACAAAAACAAGAGGAAGAATATAGTGAAAGCACACCTAGAGGAGGAAATTAGTCATCGTAAAGTAGGAGAAGGCATGAAAGAAATGAACTACCAAGGAGTTCATCACACCAAATTCAACCACCAGTAAGGTATAAAGACTAGGCCTTGATGAATAAAGTGATGAATGTCATAGAACCTTTGAACTTTGAATAAAATAATGGACCTCTATAATCCAGAAATGAAATGAAAGAAGAATATGATTCTCTGTTATGTAACCAGCTCCAAAAATAGAATAAAAGAGATATCAATGCCTTAGAAATAAGCCACTTCGAGGGGGCAACCTCCAATACATTACATAAATGAACAATTCTTGGATGATACAATTTACAAAACCTCCTTTCTATATATAGGAGTCCATGGGGCCATAATGTAATCCTAGTGGGCCACAATGTGATCCTAGCCGACCTAACAATAATAATTTAAGGGCACAATAATAACAAAATGGGGGTTACAAGGGTACAATAATAACAATAAGGGGGTTACACTAACAACAATAAGGGACTATACTAGTAATATAGGGACCTAACATGCCCCTCTCTTTCAAAAAAGTGTTGTCCTCAACGCTTGAGTAGCTCTGGGTGCTTCTGTATAAAATTCTCATCCTCCCATGTAGAATCTTCAGTGGGTAAGTTCTTCCACTTGATGAGATACTCTGAAATTTATCGATTCCGTAGCTGTCGAGTTCTTGTTTCCGTGACCGCTTCAGGTTCCAATATGATTTTTCCTTCCTCATCAAGTTCTGGCAATATTGTTTGAACTGGAATATTTTCACCTATAACCTTCTTTAAGCATGAAACATGGAAAACTGGATGTACTCGCGAAGAAGTAAGAAGCTCCAATTTGTATGCCATAGAACCAATCTTTTGCAACACCTTGTAAGGACCATAGTACTTTGGTGATAATTTATTATCCTTCTTAGCTTGCTTGAGGGACATTTTTTTGTATGGTTGTAGCCGTAAAAATACCCAATCTCCCACATCAAAACTTCTCTCGCTGCGATGTTGATCTGCCTGTTGTTTTATTCGATTTTGTGCCAAATTCAGGTTATCCTTTAAGAGTTGGAGAACTTCTTGCTGATGCTCGATGTGATCTTCCACTGCTTGAACCTTCGAATTTTCTCTTAAAGATGATGTGATGGATGGTGGATGATATTCATAAAGTGCCATAAATGGGGTCATTTTTGCTGCAGTATGGAAGGAAGTGTTATACCACCATTCAGCGAGAGGTAACCACTTGACCCATTGTGTTTTTTTATCAGATACAAAAAAACGAAGATATTCTTCCAAATATTTATTTACTATCTCAGTTTGACCATCAGATTGAGGATGATAAGATGAGCTATGAGCTAATTGAGTACCAAAACAAGAAAATAAGTTTGTCCAAAAATTTCCAGTAAAAATGGGATCTCTGTCACTCACAATAACCCTTAGGCTTCCATGTAGCTTTTGAATTCTATCCATAAATGTAGTAGCAACTGTACTTTCTTTAAATGGATGAGATACTGCACAAAAGTGTGCATACTTGGTAAGTCTATCAACTACCACCATGATGACACTCTTTCCTTCGGACTTAGGTAAACCTGTGACAAAATCCATTGAAATCTCCTCCCAACGTTGACTTGGAATGGATAAAGGTTGTAGAAGTCCTGGGGTCTTAATTGTCTCAACTTTATTCTACTGGAAAACCAAAAATTCTGCCAAAAAATTTTGAATATCAGATTTAAGTCCATCCCAAAAAAATTCTTTCTTCACCCTGTGGTAATTTTTTAAAAATACTGAGTGTCCTCATAAAGGAGAAGTGTGCAATTCAAGAAGAATATTTTGTTTTAGTTGGGAATTCTTACAAAGATATAAGCGATCTTTGTACCATAAGGAATCATTTTTACAACTAAATGTATCAGATGTACTAGGATCTTGCTACAACTTTTGAATGAGTGTCTATACATCTTTTTCCTTCTTCCATTCATCTCTTGCTTCAGTTATCCAATCTAGTTGGATAATAGAAATGTCACAAAGCAATGCTTCCACCTCTTCATTCTTTGTTGAGAGTGCATCTGCAACAACATTAAGCTTTCCTTTTTTGTAGATTATTTCAAAGTCATAACCCAACATCTTTGTGACCCATTTTTGCTACTCTTCTGAAGATAGTTTTTCTTCCAAAAAGTGTTTAAGACTATCATGATCATTTTTTATCTTGAAGTGTCTTCCCATTAGGTAAGTTCTCCATTTCTTTAGTGCATGCAGTATTGCTAACATTTCCTTCTCATAAATGGGTTTTTGTAAATACTTTCCTTTGATTGGACGACTTTCAAAAGCAATGGGCCTTCCTTCCTGCATTAAAACAACACCAATTCCATTTCCTGAGGCATCACATTCCACAATAAAGGTTTTTGTGAAGTCTGGCGTAGCTAAGACTGGTGCTAGGCACATTGCCTCTTTAAGATGTTCAAAGACCTTAGTTTCTTCAAGAGTCCATGAAAATGCATCTTTCTTCAATAATGTTGTTAGAGGTGCTGCTATTCTCCCATAATTCTTAACAAACTTGCGATAATACCCTGTTAACCCGAGAAATCCTCGCAACTGCTTTATGGTTTTGGGAATCTTCAATATTCCTTAATGGTTTTATTTGTTAGGTCTACTTTAACACCCTCATGAGGATACAATATGACCTGCATATTCCACCTCATATTCCATCTCTCGTACTCCAAAGAAACATTTGAATGTTTTTTCATATAATTATTTCTCCTCCAATAGTTTGATCACCCTGTCAACATGTTGAACATGATCCTTCCAAGACCTATTGTATCTTAGTATTTCATCCAAAAATACAAGCACAAATTTTCTAGGGAAGGCTTTGAAAACAGAATTCATCAACCCTTGAAATGTAGAAGGTGCATTGGTAAGGAAAAAAAGGCATGACCAAAAATTCATGATGACCTTTACGAGTTCGAAATGTTGTTTTGAATATCTTCAATCTTCATTCTAATTTGATGATATCCCCGAAACGAAGATCCAACTTGTAAAATAAATTGCTCCATGTAATTCATCCAATAATTCATCAATCACAGAATGGGAAATTTATCTTTAATGGTGAGCTTATTGAGCTCCCTACATCCGCGGACGCTATTCACCATGATCCATCCTTTATGTACCAACACTACAAGAGCAAATAAAGAACTTTGACTAGGTTGAATTATACCCGCCTCTAACATTTCTGCAATCATACGTTCAATTTCGCTCTTTTGGATGTAAGGATATCTATAAGGCCTAATGTTTGGAGGAACACTTCCTAGAATCAAATGAATAGCATGATCATGATCACTAATAGGTGGGAGTCCTTTTGTAGTTTCAAACACCTTGGAATGATTGTCCAAGACTTGTTGGAGATCTGTATAAATAGAGGATTTTGATGTTGGAACTTCTAGTGAGCATAATTGTGAAATTAAACCTCGTTGTTCTTTCTTTAGAAGCTTTTTCATGACATTAGAACTTATTATCTTTCTCGGCTTCCCTGCAATACCCCATAATTCGACTTCCTTTCCTTCTCAAAAAAAATTCAAGAAAAGTTCTTGAAAATTAAAAGCTATCGTCCCCAAAGATTGTAACCATTGTACTCCTAGTACAACATTAGCACCTCCCATAGGAATAGAAAGCATTGGACTAGTCAATACATATTCCCCCATGGTTAGCTTGATATTATGGCATTTTCCAGAGCAATTTATAGTTCCTCCATTTGCAACCATCACTTGACATTTTGGTGCTGGGTATAGGAAACAATTTAATTCCTTGGCTACCTTACAATGAATAAAATTATGTGTGCTACCTGAATCAATCAACACTGTTACCTTTTTCTTCTTGATATGTCCTTCTATCTTGAGAGTTTGAGGAGTTGTAATTCTTGCTAGTGCATTACACGATATGGTTGGATTCATTTCTTCCTCTTCACAATATATGTAAAATAATTTCTTCTCAGCACACTTATCACCTTTAGTGTATTTGCTATCAGAACTGTAGCAAAGCCCTTTTGCTCTTTTTTCTTCCAATTGTTGTGGTGTCAACCTTGTAGCTTGTGGAAATCTAGGCATAGAAACACTTCCTTCTTTATAGAAGTGAGTGGTAGGCTTCCTTGTCGCCATAATATTACATTCAATTTTTTTTGCCAACCTGAATGCCTTCTCCAATGAATTAGGTTCCAAAATGCAAACTTTATGTTGGATGTTATCCTTTAAAGTGCCTATGAAGAGATCAATCATGTGTTCCTCTGGAATATCAGTTACCCTTATATTCAATTTTTGGAAGTCCTCAATGTGCTCCCCCACTAAACCCTTTTTTTTTAGATTTATAAATTGGCTAACGAAGGTTTTTCTCTTTGTATCCTCATAATGTGCTATCATTTCCTCCGTAAAAATTGACCTAGTGACAATTTTTTTACGGGAGAAAAGCCATCGATACCATACAAATGTATTTTGTTCTAAATGTAAAGTTGCAATGCGTACCTTTTGTGTGTTTTGAACATTATGGAGATCAAAATATTGCTCCATCTGTAGTATCCATGTTACAAGATCCTTTCCACCAAACTTCCTCATATCCATTTTTGGAATATGGTGGTTCTTCCTGCCAACATTAGAGTTTATGAAATCACGATTAACATTTATTTTGTTCTCATAATAAGTTTCCTTTACTATATTTTCACCATTAGGAAACATTTTTTATATCAACTTTGTCAAACCTTCTATGTCTGCTTTTAGATCATTCTTCATGTTTTCCATTTTAACTTCCATGTCATCCATCTTAGATTCCATGCCAGCTTCCATGCCATCTATCTTAGATTCCATGTCTTTCTTCAAACCATCCATATTATTCTTCACACCATCCATATTTGCTTCCACGCCTTTCTTCAAAACTTCCATTTCATTTTTTGCTTCTCTTTGCGAGAGCGAGATTTGGTGCACTTGCTCTTGTAATTTTGATAGATCATGTTGCAATTCTTCATCTTCATGAGTCATAGTAGAGCCTTCTGAAGGCTTAATGGGTGTTGAATTATTTTTAGGGGGAATTTTTTAGAACCCAATACTGATATCTATTCTACAATATGCCCTTGGAATCAATTCAAATTGATTTTTCAAACAAGACTTACGCAATTTGGAAAACAATACACACCTTTTTCTTGCTTTTGAGGAGCTCGATATTGAACTTGGATTATCTCTGTGATTGTGGCTCTTCAATATCTGAAATTCGGCATTGAATTAGCCCTCTAAATTCTGTTTTGAATGCCATAGATCTGACCTGATTTGGATTCTCCATGACAAAGTTATGTCCAATCTCCCACAATGACCTAGTTATGGACTGGTTCAGTAGAGTGAACTTGTACGACTTGCCACGTGTCACTGTTTCAACCTTAACCTCTGAAATTGATAGCCAAGAAACTATAGTCCGTGTAATTGTGACCATTGTTTATGGCACTCCAATCTGATGCTCAGACAGAGAGTTATTAAAATTTTCCCACGATCACCTCTTTGAGATGAAATTCGGGAGCCTGAAAAAGAACTACCTTCCACAGATCATATCTCCAAAACTGTTGTGAACCAAGCTCTGAAATTTTGTGACGCGTTTCCTCAATATTTCAGCTTCATACCCTAAATATTTCAGATTCTGAACCTTCATAGAAAAATAGTTATAGCGAAAATTCCACTATGACCTGTTTAGGAGCCTAAACAAAGACCTAAATTCCACAGATCATATCTCCAAAAATATTGCGAACCAAGCTCTGAAATTTTTAGAAAATATTCCTTAGGATTTTGGCTTCGCTCCCTAAAAATTTCAGCTTCTGAAACTTCGTAGAAAAAAAGTTATAGCAAAAATGTCACGATGACCTGTTTGGAGTAGCGAAACCCTAGAATCCAAACCTCTGATACCAAATGTTATGTAACCAGCTCCAAAAATATAAGAAAAGAGATATCAACACCTTAGAAATAAGCCACTTCGAGGGAGCAACCTCCAATACATTACATAAATGAAAAATTCTTGGATGATACAATTTACAAAACCTCCTTTCTATATATAGGAGTCCATGTGGCCATAATGTAATCCTAGTGGGCCACAATGTAATCCTAGCCAACCTAATAATAATAATTTAAGGGCACAATAATAACAAAATGGGGGTTACAAGGGTACAATAATAACAATAAGGGACAATACTAGTAATATAGGGACCTAACATTATTTTATAAAAATTCATACATGAGAATTGATATAATTTCCTAACGAGAAGATTCCCATAGGGTCAAAATGGTTGTTCAAAACTAAATTTGGTGTTGATGGAAATACTGATAAATATGAAGCTAGACTGGTAGAAAAGGGTTAGTCACTGAAAGAAGGGATAGATTATGAATTTTTTTTTTGCATCTGTAGCTAAAATGAACACAATTAGAATGATTGCATTATAAACTAAGCAAAATTGGAAGCTAAATTAGTTAGATGTCAGGTTATCATTTCTGAATGGAAAAAAAAAAAAATTGTCTTTTTCAGCAAGAAGGTTTTTTAAAATAGAGATAAGAAATTTTTTTTGGTAAGTTAAAGAAAACACTATATGGAGTCGAAACAACACCTACGTCTTGGTATGTGAAGATTGATAAATTCTTTTGTCAATGGGGTTTTACTAAAATTAAAGGAGACCGAAATCTCTATATCAAGAGTGGTAAAAAACGACATTGTTTTCATTTATGTATATGTCAATGGGTATTATCATAACATGAACTGCTACAAGGATAATTGAAAACATCAAAAGCAATATATCACAAGAATTTGAAATGAAGGATCTTGGAGAGTTGCATTACTGTGTAGGACTTGGAGTTTGGATATGTAATGGTAGAACCTTTGTCACACAAAGTAAATACACATAATATTTAATTAATAGATTCAATATGAATGAATATAAATAAATATCTACACCATTTGAAAAAATAAAAATAAACTCATTATTGACGATAAAAAATAAGTGAATGGCACCCTATTTAGAAAATTGGTGGGAATTCTGAATTAATTAACTACAACTAGGCTAGATATTGCATATTCAGTCAATATACTTATTCAATTCATGAGTAAGCCCCATGAAATTCACTGGAAAGCATTGAATAAATTCCTTTTGATATTTGAAGGACACTTAAATTTTGGTATTGAGTATGTTAATGATTTCAATGTTGAGTTGAAAGATTATTCAGATTATGATTAGGAAGGAGATCCAAATTATAGGATTTCCACATCTCGTTATTCCTTCAGTATTGGATCTGGTATTGTGTCATGGAGAAATAAAAAATAGCCAAATGTTTCTTTGTCTTTTGGTGAAGTTCAGTATAAGTACTTATATAATGTAACTTGTGAAGCAATTTGGATAATAATGGTTCTTGAAGACATGGAAGGAAAAAAAAGGACCAACACTCATCAAGTTTGACAAACAAATATCTATCAAAATGAAAAGAAACCGAGTCTATCATGCGAGATCAAAGCACATTGAAGAATAACTTCATTTTGTACGAGAAAAAATATAGTGAAAGGAAATTAATTTCATCTATTATAAAACAAGTGATAATGAGGAAAAAATATTTACTAAGCTTCTAGGAAAGGATAAGTTCTTGTTATGTAGAGAGAAGTTAGGTGAAATAAATAATCCATTTCTCCATTAAGGTGGGGACTTAGAGCTAATGGACAAATATAGTGTTCTCGATTATGTAGAACTCACGTGAATGTTCTAGATTGTGTAGAACTCGAGTCACAATTGTTCTAAATTTTGTAGAAGAAGTTGTTCAATGGTAGTTGATTAGCATTTATTATTTTTTATAAGGAGATATTTCCATGCATTTCATATTTTCTTTTGGGAATCGACATGGTTTAATAAAATCTTGTATTGTGTTATCATATTTTTTTATCATTATTTATTTAAGTAAACAATCGATCCCCCATTTCGTCACGAAGAGCAGTTTCGACAAAGAATAATTTAGAAAAAATGTTTTAACGGGGCTACATTTGATACTCAGGCCTATGTTTCCACGATTCCAAATCCACAAAAAGTGAGTAGGCTCTATTGTGTCATATTTACCAAGTGTGATGAAATGATATTATGTTTTCCTCACCAGGTAACTAAGTTTAAATCTCATGGGGAGGGGTTGAGGATGGGAGCTGCCTTTGGGGGAATTAAAATATTCCAAGGGGCATTGAAGATCAAATGATCTTATTATAATCTTGGTGATAGAATCCCACTTGTAGATAGATCATTTTTCCATCCAACATTGGGGATGGCCCTTGAGGTGAAAACCTCTTTTAGAGTGAAATAAATTTGATCTCTCTTGTAACTTGGTAAGATTTGGAGTTAAAATAGGCTTATTAGGGTTTAATTATTATTTTTTATTAATATTATTATGATATGTGTACAAAAAATTCTCTACATTTTATATTTAACATAGTTTTATAAAATTTTATTTAAAATATATACTTATATATTCACAAAAAATATGTAATTATTATAAAATCTAGCCAAAAAAATCCAAAATGTACCATTATAGAGACCACCTATTTAGATTCAAATTCATATTAATTGGAAAGGCATATTCAACCAATAATAGAAGCTCAATTTTATTCTGCTTTGTCCCACAATTTTTGAACAAGTAGCAAAACACAACAATTAGGAAGTTCCGTCAAAACACAAAAAAATTAAAAAGTTTCAAATTAATTATGATTTTTTGAACAAGATTTCACTGAGAAATTACTCCTATAATTTAGTATTTGAATCTTTTAAACTCATAAAAATAATGAAAAAACACAAGTCAAACTCGGAATGGCTCTAATGGATTTATCACATGAAGGTAACATGAATAAGGAAAATTTATTAAGCCATTGCCTGATGAAGCAACCTCAGGAATTAAATATTTAAGTGCGTTCATTCGTAGCTACAAGCCTATAACCCATTTTAAGGGCTCGTCAAACTAATAAAAACATAAATATGCGATTCCAAATCTCGTCACTTAAGTGTAATAAAGCTCAAGCCACATAATTAAATGAGTTGCTCAAAATATCTAATAGAAGGTGTTATGATTTCATATTGGCGTTAATCTAAACATGTGGTGAGAAATGAATGACGTGACAGAACAAAACCTACATCCATAATATTTTTCAATCTTTTTAATAACGAATGAAGATGCATTTATTTTATCCCTTTCGAAGTCATAATTTAAAAAAAAAAACATATTCAACCAACATTATCATTAATAACAAAAGGGGATACACATTAGATACATCTTTCATTGAATATTGTATTACCACTAAATCATGATCCATCGAAACCACTTATTATTTAATATTGATCTCTTTAAGTATAAGAAATCGATGTTACCCATAAGAACAAAAAAATCACAACAGTAGTAGAAATACTTAGTTACTCCTAGTTGTGCACAAGAGTGGTTAATCGTAGACGAAAATTAGAGGGGAAGGGAGGAAATGGAATAAGGGGTCTAAGAGGTCGTTTCAATGATAGGGTAGTCATGTCAATTCTTGCTAATTTTGTGTGTAAGGAAATATTTACAGTAGAAGACCATATATTCCATGTGCCATTTGTCTTTTACTGCGTGTAGGATTGAATAATCTTCTAACCAGAAGAAAAGAAGCAACAATGAGAGCTACCTTGTAGCCTTTCCTAAACAAAATCTCAAGTCAGAGCCCAAAGTGAACAAATATATACTCAGGGTTCAACATTTGTTTATATCGTAAGAATACATGACTTTTGCCTTTGTTTTTTTTTGTTTTAAAATGTTTGACAGAATGGAGATATAATTAGTGTACACAAATATCAGGAAAACCAATAAATGTTAAGGGTTCAACATTTTTTTTATATGGTAAGAATACATGACTTTTTCCTTTATTTTTTTCCTTAAAATTTTTGACAAAATGGCGGTATAAATAGTGTATACACATATCAAGAAATCCCTGTGTATATATATATTTAACATTTTTCCTTTTTAAATTGAAATTTGTATGTAGTTTTTATAATATAATTCCCAAAAAAATTTATCAACAACAATACAAATTTACACCCCAATCATGAAAAATTATTGTAAGTATAACATGACAAAATTATTTGAAGTACAACATTCCAATGTGAGTTGATACTGGAATGGTCGATTGTTGATTTTCTTCACATCATAACATAAATCTCCTATCCAATGGAAGATCAAGCTGCTGTGATCGTATCCCCTTTAGTCATACCACGAGGCTGTTAATATTCATCCCTTGTCATGCTTAGGTCAACTTGTCAAACTCCCCATTTTCCATGCTCTTCACGGTGGTCAAATTGTTTTGTAATCTCATTGTCATTTGCTTTGAATTTTAGAGTGTTCTTGATGTTGATATTATTTTTTGAATTGAGGTTAAAAATTGAAATAGTGTATAATTAAATATTAAGCATTAAGATAATTGTTATTGTGTAATATTTATTGAGGAGAGAGGCTCATTCTACAAACCAGTGTAAGGTAATGTATAAGTATGTTTGTCTAGGTTAAAGTAAAAATAAAATATTCTTTTAATTGAAAATCAATTTCGGTTATAACAAAAAAGAAAAAAATATGTTACACATATTTAATTGGTTTTCCATGTAACCTAATATAATTTCAAGCAATTTTAGAGACCTCACAGATCTTTATCCCTTGAACAATACATTTTCCTGGAAATTACCAGAATTCTTAGGCAACCTTCTCAATTTATTCCACTTTAGTTCTAGTAATAGTAATATGGAGGTCAATATTATGAAACAACTAGGACAATGTACCAAACTCATCGAACTTGACCTGTCCTAGAACAAATTAGTGGAGAAATACCAAAGGAGTTGTGACAATGTCGTGCTATCAACGTTCATGGTTTCACATGAAACCACCTCACAGGGCACATACCTTATTTTCTTGGATTTCTAAAGAATCCGAAGTTGGTTCTTTTGGGTGAGAATTCCTTTTGCGAAGTAATTCTTCCATAGATAGTCAAGTGAAATGACTTGAAAATTTTGGAATTGAATAGAAATTCTCTCAAGGGATAGTTAGGATTGGATTTGGGTCAATTTTAGATTCTAAATTTTCTAACCCTTTTTGAGAATTTCATCACTGGTTCCATCCCTAAAGTAATTTCCAATTGCGCAAAATTGACAGATTTCAAATTAGATACAAATAACCTCAAATTAGATACAAATACCATTATATTTGGGTCAGTTGCACAATCTGAAGTACTTATTTATAAGAAAAACATTGGGGAAAACATATAAGTAGTTGTTAGCAACCTAAAGTGTCTCAGAAAATTACATCTCCACCATGAACAACTCCTAGGGGAAATCCCACCTGGATTGGGTGCAAATAAAAGCAAGCTAATTGAAATTTACTTAATATGGAATTGATTTAGAAACACAATACCCACCATGGTATGTTATTCAGGAGAACTAGAGATTCTTTCCTTTGGAAAAAATCCACTCCAAGGATCTATTCCGTGGGAAATTGGCTGATGTCCCAATTTGAAACCATATATAGTTAATAAAAATATTCTTATTGGTGTTATCAACTATTTTCTTTGTTTGATTCCTTTATTATTTCTTATTTAGACCTTATTAGCAATCATCTCGAAGGAAAAATCACCTCGAGATTTGGGGAAATGTAGTAATCTAAAATATATAGACACGTCGGGGAATAATTTGATACGTAATATACCAAGACAATTTGGGTAGTTATAAAATATGGAAGTCTTAAGGTATCCTAAAATTGCATCATTGGTTCTATGCACCATTTAGGTGATCGCAAAAAACTTCATTTTCTTGATTTGGGTTTCAACCTTTTGAATAGTTCAATACTAGTTGAGCTCTAAAACATTACTAGACTGGAGCATCTTTTTCTTGAGGAGAACCATTTTACTAGAAGCATTCAAAATTTCTTCTTAAAGTTGCAACAACTGCGAGAATTGAATCTTGGAGGAAACCAGATGGGAGCTATTATCACTCCTGCACTCGGGAACCTTACAAGTATATCAATTACATTGAATTTGAGCAGAAATAGATTGACTGTGTATATTTCACTAGATTTACATGGTCTTAATATGCTTAGAGTCCTCAATTTATCTTACAATAACCTATGTGGACCTCTTGCATCTACCATGGATGGCATTCTTTCATTGAAAGTATTGAATATATCCCATAATGACCTACAAGGACCCCTACTAAAGGCATGGTTGAACTTTCTAAAATTGTCCCCCGCTCAATCTTGTACAATATAGTACTGTGTTTTCAAGAAAATACCCTTCACAAAACTTGTTGAAGAGATTAGAGCGGCCAGACCCATTGTGCAACTTGGGGAACGAGTCGTTGGCCTAGATGAGATCAATATTCATTTTTATATAATATTTAATTTATTAGAAATAAAAGTTTGTAATGTTTAGCAATTTAGTGTTTTAAAATAATCGAGTTCCAAATCTCTTATTCCTTTGTTGTACCTTTTCACCTTTAGGGAAACTTTCTAGTAATTAAAACTGTTATAAACAAAAACCTCTTTAAACCTCTTTTCCCTTGTATCTATGCTTTTATTTTGCCCATCCTTATTGTCGTTGTTTCCTTACATCCCTCGTAAGGTCATTATAACATTCATCAATAATTTGGAAAATACCCTCAAGATTGTTTTCCAAATTCATCATATAGAATTCATAATATGAGTGATTTTAGTAAATATATTGTATTTGATGTACGGTTTTATCCTTTTTCCTATACTATTAAAATATGGAAAAAAAAAAAATTCCCAAAAATACTCATGCTTTGCAAAACAAATTCAGTCGTATACCTCTTTGATCTCACATTTTCACATGATTTTAGAAAACAAAGTCAGTCATTTCATGTACCCAAATGATTTCCCAAAACATAAATTCACACTAACTTATTTTAGGAGAACAAATTTGGTTTTTCACCCTTTGTGTTTCCATTCATTTACATTTCCACCAATTTATTTAATTTCTTCAAGGAAATAAATAGTTAGAAATATTTTATTTAATTAATTTTTTCAAAATGCAATCAAACATTCTCTTCATGTGCTTAAGACCAAACTGATCAACACTAGTACACAAAATAATTATCCTCAAGTAGTGTGTTTTCTGATAATATACTATGAAAATGTTTTCAAACAATAAATAATCAAACATATAGCATGATGGTATGTTTATACACCTATTTCCATGCATTGTGTATTAATTTAAAGGGATTTCCTTAGTATCCTTTTCCACTAAAATCACAACCTCCATGCCCTTGGTTTGAAACCCTTAGTGTCATATGTTTCTTTCGATCTTCTAATTTTTTGTCCTTGGATTAGTAACTCAACTAGTATTTTTCAAATCTATCAATTCTACCTCACCATGGAGGTTATAATTTTAGAAAGAAAGCCCTAGATTTTTTTAGAGTATTGGTGTTAAGTAACATGGCCTAAGCTTGTGGATTTATGAAAAATGATACAGGGTAAAACCCACAGTCCCCCCTTATGTGCATATAAAGCATCCCAATTTTGTATCCAATACAAATCTCAATCTGTGCAATTCCGCACATCATTTATCAACCTGGAAATTTAAATAAGCTATATCTGGAAGTTTTTTAATATCTCAAATCTGAGATTTGAGATATTAATTTAACACTCTCTTATGGTTATAAACCCATATGTCAATACAACCCATATTTCTCTTCTTCCAAGCCGAAGCTATCTTCCTTCAATAGTTAAAACCATGCAACGCATATCCAATGCTCTTATAAGTGGAAAACCAATAGAACCTTAGAAAAGACTTTCGTTAAAAATTATCGGTTTTATTTCTATTCACCCAGACCTTATGATTTAACCCAGAGGCTGATCATAGTGTTGAACTATGTGGGCACTTCAATTTCAAAGCCCGAACTTGGATGATTAATGCCAACGCATGTAACTACTACACCACAACTTAACAACCCGATGCCAAGAATTGATATTAATTAAGTGAACCTTGGTTCAATTATATATATGTGCCTCAATCTGTTATAACTTATCCAAGCCTCCACTCGTGAACCTTTGGTTATGGTAATTCATATAAACCTCAACTTTGAATAAAATAGCAACCATCAACATATATTAGCGTGGGCCCCAGCAACTAATACATACCTCTTGCTAGTTAACACCTCTGCAACTTGCTGTTGCGAACACCCTTGGATCTATCGCCCTTCAAATCGAACGGTAATCGTACTTTTTTTTCCTTGAACTTAACTCCGAAAAAAAGTGTGAAATGGGTAGTTTTTCAATACAACATATGCCACATGTCCATCAACGAACGATATCACATTTTTTTCCATGATCCAACTTACCACTTATAAATTTTGAGAATACTGTTGGTTTTCTACCTCCAAAACCGCTTCTACTATTCCCTCAAAGTTCCACCTTCGTTTATTCACTGTTCCACCACGTCTTCAACTCGCGATTCTGCTTCGTCCCTTCACAGTTCTAACGCTGGTTTGATTCAATTAAACATAGCTTGATTGCAAATTTAACCACACTCAGGAATCGGATGTGAAAATCCGCTGCGTCCTTTATAAAAAGGATCAAACCTTATTGAACTCCATTAAACTCCTCACTCATGTATTTCAAACGCATCCAACACTTGACTTAAGGTAAACACACATAATACAAACGCCTTTTCTCTATTGTAAACTAACAATTATGGATCAATTCAATCGATCTCAATCAGAGAACAAATTACGATGCTTACAGACCTTAACTAGAGGTTCAATATGCGTAAATGAACATAATCAATCTTTTCGACCTCTGTCGAGGTTCTACATAGAAAGCATTTAATTGATTCTACACAGCATATCCAAAACCACATGAATTAACATCGATTTCTTAATTAGAACAGAGCATCAATTAAAACCCTAGATTATAGGGTATCTTCACACATTTTTATATAAGTACTTCTTGAAGTTCGGAATCCCTTCACGCAGAGTTCAAATCAAATAATACTCATGTAGTACTGACCAAATCCTTTCATATACTCAAACGAATTTACTTACAAAACTTCTTGTTTTTGGCCAGATCTTCAATTCAATGGCCTTCTATCCTCCCTATTCTGCCCCGCTTTACAGCTCTATGCAGGCCTATGCAGGTCTCTTTGCTCAATGCCACAGGGGCTTATTTATACAAATTAATAAAAATTGATTCATCTTCTCTTAACGCTCAACAAAACTCTTGGAATCCCTCCAAGTCATAAATTTAGCCTAAATCCCCAAACAAAGTGAAACTGAATCTTCACATTCCTAGATAATCGAATTCTCCTCATGTTCTCCAATGATTGGATAAAATTTAAAATTCCTCACTATTTTATTCAAAATATAAATAATTACATGAGAATTTAAAAACATAAGACCCCCTTATGTCTATTTATATACAAAATATTTTCTTGAGCCTAATTCTCTTGCATCAGACTCCCCAGGTTAAAATGATTCACGTTGTCTTGATCATGTTCTTTCATCCTTATCTTCCTGGATCCCACACTTTGTTCTACAACTGATCATTTGCTGCAACATTCTTCCGCTGTACTTCTCTAGGCTTCCATATCTTATTCTCTCTTTCTCCACTGGTTGTACTCTTACACTCTCTTTCTTTCTTTCTTCTGCTACTGCTTCTGCTTATTTCTTTTCTTACTGTTGTCTTCCTTAGAGACACCTTCATCATCAGCTTTCTCACAAATTCAATTTCTCTGTCTAATATGTCTACTGACTGTTGGATACTGCTCCATATTGATTGCTGAAATTCTACGTTTGTTTCTCCTTGCTGAGTTCTTATTTGCTAAACTCTTACTGTTGCCTTTTCTTGCTGAGCTCCTATGCTAGCTCTAGCTCTGGCACCATCTCTCACTCTTACACTTATGCTTACTACCTCTTGCTAGGCCCTTTCTTGCTCAGTCCTTACTGCTACCCTAGTTGTACCTTTAACTCTATCTTTAACTCTATCTCTAGCTCCTGTGCTAGCTGCCACCCAATCATCCATACCCTCTTGTTTTTTGCAACAGAAAAGCTCTTCCTGATTGTCATCCATGACAATTTCTTCATCCTCTGACTTTAGCAATTCTCTAGACTGGTATTTAAATTTCTAGTCACTATCATCACCTCTTTTCCTCTCCTAGACTAAACATCCCTTAGTCCTTCCATCAGTACCTGCAATCATAAGACAAACATCAAAGTTATAGAATCTTTGTGTCTCTTCCTCCTCTTCTGGAAAAACTTTAATTTGTTTCTATAACATTCCATTCTCTTCTCCAAATGTTTTCAGCAAACATCTCAGCCATCTCTTTTCTATAGCCATATCATTAATATGCTGCAAACTTGTTTTAGCATGTTCTTCTTCTTCTTCCTTGACAATCTTAAGTAATTGTCTTCCATTTTTTTGATTGATTTTGCCAATCAAATCAAGTTCTTCAAGTACTGTGTCCTCATCTTCTATCAGAATAAAATTCTGATTTTCCACTGCTATAGCAGTCCCAAAATTCTGCCCCACAAGTTTCTCTATGTTCATCAGAAAAATTAGCTCCTTCTTGTCATTATCAGTAACAACAAGTTTCTGCGTATGAGACGTGATAGCCTCACCTTCCTTCCTCTGCAACAGTTCATATTCCTCCAAGAAAACTCCAAAAGATGGATTTTCTTCTACCATACCTATCAACACAGTGAAATTATTAGTTTCAAAATCACAAGAACCGATGGTCTCAATTGATGATTCAATCACAAATTCTTCCCTCTGCAGTCCTAAGTCTTTTTCAAGACTCATAAAATCTTCCCTGTCTTCATTCCTTTGTATCTCCATATTTAGTCATCCCCAGTTTTGAAATTGAGGTTCCCTCTTTTGCATTGAATCCTGTTGATTTAGCGTAATCTCTAGCAACTTAAATTCTTCATTCCATGGATTGAAATCTTCCACAAAATTCTCCTCCTCTTTTAATTGACTTCCTAATGGTGTCAACTTTTCTTCAGCATCTGCAAAACAATTGTTAAAACAAAAATCATGAGGCCTCAGAGCCTTCCTCTCCTCTGCCAACATTTTAGTATGCTGTCCTGAAATTCTTTCCTTCTCCATCAACACATCAGTATGCTGATTATAATCCTTCTCGAGACTGTCAGCTAGTCTCTCCTCTGCATCACCCTCTTCAAGGATGTCTCCTTGCCCTAGTTTATGAAAATGAACCTTCTCATCTTCAGTCATCTCTACCTTTAAAATCTGAATATCTTCTCTCTGTGGTTCTATCCTCTGCTCCGGAACACTTAACCCAGGCCACAAGCCTATCATCTCATCTGAGAAAAAAATCATACTGTCTTCACTATATTTCTTTCTACCACAAGTCAAGTTTCCTGTTGTCACTACCTCTTCAGCCTTCATCAGAATAGAATTCTGATTTCCCATCTCTGCAATAACTTCAATTATCTGTCCATCACCTTCCACTTCGCCATTCAATAAAAGCAATTTTTCATTATCAGCATTAATAAAAAATTCATCAACATCAGACAAAACTATCATGTCTCCATTGAAACAATCTCTTTCATTAAACAAGGAATTTATGAATTCCTTCTGCTGCAGTAACTCAATTTGATCTTCATCTAGAAGATAATCGACATTGTATCTTTCTTGGAAACATTCAACTTCATTTATCATAGTTTCATGATATGAACTGTCTTCTTCAATACCTGCATTCACACACAACTTGTCAGTTGTAAAACCATAAGACTCCATGGTGTCATTTGATGATTTGATCATCAAATCTTATTGCTATTCCAAGCCCTCTATACACTTCAGAAATTCTTCAATGGTCATCTCTTTAGTCTCTTCGAGCTGCTCAATTTCCAGCTTTTGGCCATCATCACAATTTAGACTTCCTCTGCTTCCAATGTATTGGGCAGTAAAACCTTTCCCCAACTGTGTATGGACATTTTCAAAATATCTAGTTGTTCCTTTTTCCTCCTCAGTGACAACATCAACAGTTTGTTCTTTCCCACATGTTCTTCCTACAAACATACAAAATTTGTCAGATGTAAGGCCATTTGACCTCTTAGTCTCACTTGAAGATTCAGTCTTCAAGTCCTTCTCCAAATACTCAATCATTCTGAGTAATTTCTCTTTCAGTTGAGCATTTATCATTTGCTCTCTCTTCATCTATAGCCTATGCCACTTTACTTTCTTCTTCATGAGCCAACCAACTCTCTGGCTTTCCTTTATCCTTAGTTCCAATTTTATGAACTACTCCCAGATTGCAGCTACCTCTTTCCAATATTCTTCATCAGTGAATTTCTTCCTCATGCCATTTTCTTTGGCATCTTCCTTCACTCTTCAGTTGTGGCCTCTCTCGGAACCTTTGCAATCTCTAGCATATTTCTCCAGTAGCCATTTCTCCTCCATGAGTTCTTCACTCGGAAAGCTACACTAAGCCTGCGCAATAGCAATCTCTTGCTACAACTTACCTCACCAATCACTGTAGGTTCCGGAATTTTTGTAAGTAAGTGTCCCATACTGTGGAACCTTGTGCCAATCTAAGCACTCTCTTCTACTCTCTCTAGCTTCACTGTTTAACTTCTCAAGAACACATCTCATTTCTTATTCCCTCCAACCTACGTAGAATTCTCAGAATTCTTACCATTATTCTTCACTCGAGGAATCCCTAGGAGAGACTCTTCTATCTTGCTCTCAAAGAGGTGATGCGCTCTTCTGCGAGATTTATTCATTTGCACGAAAAGGCGAGTTCTGCAGAGTAATACTTCAAACCGAGGAGTTTAAGCAATGCTCATAAAATCACCTTCGAATCACAGATAGTCTTGCTATTCCTCTTACCTGCACTGCATCTCTATATGCTGCAATCTTCAAAACACTTTGTCTTCAACTCCAGATTCTGCACATCTGAAGAACTTCACTGCACACCTAATCAAATCTGCAATCTCTGTTAAACAGATTTAAAACTTCAAACTTTTCATCACTGTTTTAGTACATATGCATTTCAAAATTAATTCTCAAAGAGCTTATCTAGCTCTGATACCACTTGATACCAGGTAAAACCCACAGTCCCCCCTTATGTGCATATAAATGCATCCCAATTTTGTATCCAATACAAATCTCAATCTGTGCAATTTCACACAGCATTTATCAACCTGGAAATTTAAATAAACTATATTTGGAAGTTTTTTAATATCTCAAATTTGATATTTGAGATATTAATTTAACACTCTCTTATGGTTATAAACCCATATGCCAATACAGTCCAAATTTCTCTTCTTCCAAGCGGAAGCTATCTTCCTTCAATGGTTAAAACCATACAACGCATATCTAATGCTCTTATAAGGGGAAAACCAATAGAACCTTACAAAAGGCTTTCGTTAAAAATATCAATTTTATTTCTATTCACCTAGACCTTATGATTTAACCCCGAGGCTGATCATAGTGTTGAACTATGTGGGCACTTTAATTTCAAAGCCCGAACTTGGATGATTAATTCCAACACATGTAACTACTACACCACAACTTAACAACCCAATGCCAAGAATTGATATTAATTAAGTGAACCTTGGTTCAATTATATATATGTGCCTCAATCGGTTATAACTTATCCAAGCCTCCACGTGTGAACCTTTGGTTATGGTAATTCATATCAACCTCAACTTTGAATAAAATAGCAACCATCAACATATATTAGCGTGGGCCCCAACAGCTAATACGTACCTCTTTCCAGTTAACACCTCCGCAACTTGTTGTTGCGAACACCCCTGGATCTATCGCCCTTCAAATCGAACGGTAATTGTACTTTTTTTCCCTAAAATTAACTCTGAAAAAAAGTGCGAAATGGGCAGTTTTTCAATACAGCCTATGCCACATGTCCATCAGCAAACAATGTCACATTTTTTTCCACAATCCAACTTACCACTTATAAATTTTGAGAATACCGTTGGTTTTCTACCTCCAAAACCGCTTCTACTATTCCCTCAAGGTTCCACCTTCATTTATTCACAGTTCCACCACGTCTTCAACTCGCGATTCCGCTTCATCCCTTCACAGTTCTAACACTGGTTTGATTCAATTAAACAGAGTTTGATTGAAAATTTAACAACACTCAGGAATCGGATGTGAACATCCCCTGCGCCCTTTATAAAAAGGATCAAACTTTATTGAACTCCATTGAACTCCTCACTCATGTATTTCAAACACATCCAATACTTGACTTAAGGTAAGCACACATAATACAAACACCTTTTCTCTATTGTAAACTAAAAATTATGGATCGATTCGATCGATATCAATCGGAGAATAGATTACAATGCTTACAGACCTTAACCAGAGGTTCAATATGCGTAAATGAACAGAATCAATATTTTCGACCTCTGTCAAGGTTCTACATAGAAATCATTTAATCGATTCTACACAGCATATACAAAACCACATCAATTAACATCAATTTCTTAATTAGAACAGAGCATCAATTAAAACCCCAGATTACAAGGTATTGTCACACATTTTTATACAAGTACTTCTTGAAGTTCAGAATCCTTTCACGCAGAGTTAAAATCAAATAATACTCATGTAGTACTGACCAAATCCTTTCATATACTCAAATGAATTTACTTACAGAACTTCTTGTTTTCGGCCAGATCTTCAATTCAATGGCCTTCTATCCTCCCTAGTCTGCCCTGCTTTACAACTCTATGTAGGTCTATGCAGGTCTCTTTGCTCAATTCCACAGGGGCTTATTTATACAAATTAATAAAAAATGATTCATCTTCTCTTAATGCTCAACAAAACTCTTGGAATCCCTCCAATTCCTAAATTTAGCCTAAATCCCCAAAAAAACTGAAACTAACACTTCACATTCCTAGCTAATCGAATTCTCCTCATGTTCTCCAATGATTGGAGAACATTTACAATTCCTCACTATTTTATTCAAAATACAAATAATTACATGAGAATTTAAAAACATAAGACCCCCTTATGTCTATTTATATACAAATTATTTTCTTGAGCCTAATGCTCCTGCATCAAAAAAACAACAACGGAATTGAACCAGGTGCGAATTAAAGAGGGTATAAATTTTACAAAAGTTATTTTGGGTGTGGGTAGAGAAAAAATAAATAAAACTCAAAACCCTAATAAAATCTTTCTCTTAGGGAAAAAGGAAAATTAATGGGAAATTTATACCTTTCGCTAGGCTACATTAGAGAATAATACCATGGAAGAAAAAATGGATTATCAAAATTGAGAAACCTACTAATTTTTACATGAAATTAAAATATCAAGGACAAAGAGACAGAGAGATCATTTATTGAGATTAGATTTGGTTTATTTAAAAATATTTATAAACCTTTAAAATTTGGTTTTTTGTATTTTAAAAGTATTAAGGGAATCCTTCTATTATCTTTATAAAGGTGTTGTATTAAAATGTTAAGAAGGTTGTTAGTTTAGCATATCTTACCAAATTAGGAGAAAGAAAAAAAACGACCTACAATTTCATCCTACTTTGTTTGGATAATTTTTCAATATGATTCACTATGAAAAACATGAAAATTTGTTCTTATTTTAGCTATGCATATTTTCTTCTTTACATTAATCTAAATAGAGAGAGAGTTTTCATATTCTAAATAGGTTTGGTCATTTTCTTGTAATATCTTAATTTTTTTTCCCTATAGCTCCGCAATTTCTCCTTAAATATTGATGTTATAATTATTTAGCCAAATCCTGGAGATGGTTTTGACAAGATTTTTAACTTGTTATTATACATTTTTTACCTAGCCATAGCTTTTCTCTCAATGTTAAAATACTAGCCTCAATGAGGATTTTACATACTATATATAAATTTTTTGTGAACTTTAGAGTAAAATAATTTTAGCATGTAGAATTTTTGTCAATCATTTTCCCTTAAATGGTAAATTGGAAAATTATTTTGGAAAAAAAACATAATAAGTTAGTCCATGGGTGAAATTTTTAGCCTAAAATTTTCTCTATCTTATATGAGGAGGATAGGATTGGGTATATTTCATTTAATATTGAAATTATAGGATATAAAATTTTTTTTGACATGCTCTATCATCTTCCATGACTTTAGAGCTATTACATTCCCAAAATTCACATCCAATATAATAACAACATTAATGAGAGTATCGAAGAAAATATTTTTTTCTTATCTCATTTCCAAAAATAAACTAATTTATAAATATTTTCAAGAACATAATAACCTTTCCAACCCCCATTCATTAAAAATATTTCCACACCCCATTCATTAAATAACTTTCGAGACCCCATTCATACTTTTTCAAATTTTGTAATTCCAATTGAGCTTGTGATGAATATTGATTCCATGGTATTCGTGTGAAGGCACTTCCTCAAATTTGTTGTTGTCATATTTGATATGTGATCATTTTCGATTTTATTAGCATAATTTTTATTTTATAACATATAATAGCCATACCCACATTAGAGTATAAATCCTTGTAGATTCTTAGCGACTTCCCAAGACCATAGGAAATCCTCACCATAAGAAAAATATAATTAGCATAAATAGGAAAAATTATGAATACGCTAGTGAGAGTAACGCCAACAAAACCTACTCCTTTAAGAAAGTATTATAATGTTTCAATGTATATGCCAAAAGGGGTAGGGGACAATGGAAAACCTCACTTAGATCTGATATTTTATTTTATTTATTTGAATTTATAAGGACTGTTATATAGGGTTTCAACATTGTAGCTGAATTATTAAAAAAAATAAAAGATATATATATATATATATATATATATATATATATATATATATATATATATATATATATATATATATATATATATATATATATATATATATATATATATATATATACCCTTCCCTTTTTTGTGTGTGTCTGTGTTTTTGCTGAGAGAAAAATAAACTACACAATATGCTATTGAAATATAAATGATATGCTATTAGACAAAACACAGACACACACACATGAAAGGTAGGGGTATAGCATATCATATGTGTGTGTGTGTCTGTGTTTTGTCTAATAGCATATCATTTATATTTCAGTAGCATATTGTGTAGTTTATTTTTCTTTCAGCAAACACACTTACGGATTTACATTAGATAAATTTAAAGAATAACAAGAAGAATAACTCAAATTTATTTAATTTTCCTTTAGTTAAATATGAGATTCTTTCCTTCATGTGCTCCTCAAAACCACACAACTAAATTTTCCACTTGGCCAGTTAGTTAGGAATATCCTATTTCGCTTCCTAACCCTACATTATATCCACAAGTTCCCTATCCCTTTAAGCCCAAGCCCTAAAATCATATCCCATAGTTTGTGTGTCCAAAACACTAGGTGCCCAACACCTTCTTCAATCTCCAAATACTGTAAAAAAACCTAAGTTCCAAAAATTTCCAAACTTCTTTTCTCTCCCCTCGTACACCAATGCCAAGAAAAGGGAAAGATGAATAAGATCCCCTCAACCCTATTTATCGCCTTCATTTATCCTTTTCCCTCTTTCGAAATATGCCCCTCCCCCATTAATGGCTCATCTAACATATCATAAAGTCTCCCCAAATAAAATCATTATTCCCTTAAATCTTCATCTAACACCATTAATTCAAGGCATCGAGTCCTAAACTTGTGGGATAACACAAGACAACGACTCCAAAAATACTAATAATTAATACACAGTAAGTAACCAAACAATCTCAATAATGAAATCAAAATCAATGGGTCACGTGAGGCTCCAATTTAATTTAATATGAAATTAATCATTGGGTTATACTTAAAATTATATCACATTAATTAATTATTAAGAACTATTAAGGAATAATCATAAATTTGCATTGATTAATCATTAATAAAAATTAAGTACTAATCATGAAGTTACATTTCTTAATCATTACTCAAGCTTAAAGAATCAATATTAATCTAATATAAGCTTTATCTAAGATTTAGTTAGCATCATATACTATAGAAATACTAGTGTATTCATGTGAGTTATGAGTATGTATCTAGCATATACATATCTTGTATGTATACTAATAACATTAATAAGAAATTAACACATCAATACATCACTGAGTGCGTAGGCTAATGACTAAGCATAATATATAGGATCAAGGAAAGGGAATTACACAACCATCCCTCAATGTTCCCAAACTTGGAAATAACATTTTCAAACAACCTTGCTGCAACATATCTCAACTCAAAATGAAATTTTATCTCTTCCAACATATTCCATAGGTTTCTATTGGGTGATTTCTCAAAAGATTTTCCAAATAATGAAACAATTATTGGATATTTATTTTATTATTTTGGCACTCATCTACAATTATCCTAACCATAAAAAGGTTGTCAATTTTTGAATGGTAACTCTTGGATCTAGGTTTAATTTAGCTATTTTTTTCGTTCATATCTAACCATGGGATAATCTTCCTTTCCAAAATAATTTTGTATAGCTTGTCTAGAATGTGGATAATTATAATTCTTCTATAATTACAGTGATTTATTTCATATCCACTTTTAGAAATAGGTACAATGCTTCTCTTGGTCCAAGGTTTAGGGAATCCTACTTAATTTTTAAATTTAATAGCTTGTGCAACTAAGAGATGAGGATAGAATTCTAGGTTTTAACCTTGTACAAATATCACCTTTAAATGAATTCTTCAAAAGAAAAATTATACAATGGAAATCACAAAAAATATACAAAAATATTTTTCTCCTGCAACCAAAAAATATGAAAATCGGATTGAATCTTCATTATATTCATTTCAATGTTACAACACATTATATAAATTTCAAAATATTCATAAATCCAAAATCCATTATCCCTAGATTATAATATATTCATAGTTCCTTTGACCGAATCTACAAAACCATGAGAAAAACCACCATACGTAAAACCAGGTGCAAAACCATGGGGAAAACTCCCCAAAACAATTGGAGCTCTTCCCCAAACCATATGCAAGGGGTATACCACCCCTTGCAAACCCCCTTGTGGCCCCTCCCCACACCACACCATATTGCGCATTGATCTATTCATGCAAATAATATAATACATTCAGAAGATTCTCCCACATTTTGTTTTATTTGTAGACAAGGGATCACAGGTGTACATAGTTACCAATCTAGGGTCATAATGTACATTTTTTTTCTACAACAAGAAAACTTCTTGATGTTAATAAACTTTTTCAATGCATCTGCAACATTATTCGAAGTGTTCACCTTTACCAGAAACATCATTCTATATTCAACCATATCCCTCGTAAAGTGATATTAGACATGAATATGCTTCATCCTAAAATGATAAGAAAGGTTATTTTCCAAGAAAAATGCACTTTGGATGTTGCAATCTATCCTAATAGCTTGTTGTACCAACCCCCACATGTGAACAAAATCTCTGTAACCAACTACTTCCTTTCTTGAATAAGCGGTTGTCATGTATTCAACTTCTATAATTAAAAATGGCACTACATATTGTCTATTTCTCATCCAACTGATTCCTTCTCCAAAAAGGTTAGACACATACCCACTTTTATATCTTCCCCTTATTTAGATACTTATCTGAATCAACATTAACAAAGCTCTATATTTCCAAAACACAGTCCAATCTTAGTCTTCCTCGATAGCACAAACCATAAATGTGCTCCTTCCCTGGTTTTGACTTAAACTTGTTCAATATTCCCACTGCATGTGTGATGTCTGGTCTAGTATATATCATTACATACATTAAACTTCCAACTGCCCTAGCTTATGGAACACATGACATGTCCTCTTCCTCTTCCTGTGTCTTGGAACGTTGTTCTGATGATAAATTTACATCTTTAGGGATAGGAACCTTCACTAATTTACTATCCTACATATTGAACCTTTGTAATATTGTCTCAACATACTTCCATTGGTTTAATCAAAGCTTCCTCTTTATCTAATATATTTTAATTTCCATGCCCAAAATCAAATTTTCAAAGCCAAGATACTTCATGTAGAACTTATATTACAATATGGTCTTCACATCCTCGATAATTTCTCTGTCATTTCCAATCAATAGCATATCATCCACATATAAGACCAAATAATAACATTATCACCAACTAATTTAAAATTCACACATTGATATTATTTAATCCTTATGAAGCTAAGTCCTTGTATATATGTATCAAAAAAAATTTTGCCACATCCTTGGTGATTACTTTAGCCCATGCAAATACATTTTTAGCCAACAACCAGTTCTTTCTTACCTTTCACCAAAAGGTATTCTAGTTGATTCATGTACATGTCTTCTTCCAAATACCCATGTAGGAAGGTTGTCTTCACATCCATATTTTTATGTCAAAATTAGAAGTAGAAGAAATAGATAAATGTAATATAATATAAGCTAACTTGGTAAGAGGGGAAAAACTATCACCAAAACCAATTCCTTACACCTGGGAATAACCTTAATCTACTAACTGAACTTTGTATTTCTCCAATTTTCCTTCTTCATCCATATCCTTCTTAAACTAACATTTGTTTTCAGTGGGTTTTCTTCTAGTTGGTAACTACACCATATCTCAAGCCTCATTATTTTCCAAGGTTTACATTTCTTCAACCATGGCCTTTTTCTAAACTTTTCCATCATCTGAATCTACTTCTCCCTTGACAGTTCTAGGATGATCATCAATAATAGGTGAAGAAAAATTTCAATGGAAATTAGATGGATTATACCTATATGGCTTCCTTCTTTCTTTAATGGATCTCCTCAAAACCAAAGTGTGTGGTTCCGCTTCTCATTCAATTTATTCCATGGATTCTGATTCTTCATCCTTTAGTTCAAAATTTATATTTTTTGGTTCATTTTAGCTTGGTAGGACTTCCTATTTCATGGCACCCTTTACTTCTCTAAATACCACATCTTTATTGTACACAACCTTCTTTTTTTCTAGGTTCCAAAGTTTGTAACCTTCTAAGCCGTCTTTATACCCTATAAAAAATGCGCCTTTCAAATCCAAATTGGTTATTTTTTCCTTTGCAACATGTATATATGCATAACATCTAAATACCCTAAGATGTGAGAGACAGGATTTCTTACCAGTCCATACGTCATGTGGATTCTTATCCCCCAACATTGATGAATGTCTTCTATTAACTACCCAATAGGAAGTATCCATTGTCTCCACTTAGAATTCAATCCCTAATCCAATATAACTGGGCATTCTCATTACCTTATCCATTAGCGTATTTTTCATTCTTTACACAAATCCATTATGCCGAGGTAAGTATGGAGTAACATTTTTTTGTGTTATACCACACTTCTTGCAAAAATTTTCGAATTCCTTCTCGTTGAACTCTCCACCATTATCTATCCTCAATGCCTTAATATTATTCTTTGTCTAATTTTCCACCAAAGCCTTCAATTTTTTAAACTTTTCAAAGAAATCGTATTTCTTCATGAGGAAATATATCCAGCTATTCCTTCAGAATTCATCTATAAATGAGATTTTGTGCATAGATTTACCCAGTGATGGAACTGACATAGGTACAAACACATCAATGTGCATAAGATCTAATATTCCTTCTTCCCTCTTAGAACCGGGGGAAAACCTCACCTGATTATGTCTCCCATATACAAATATTCACAAAAATAAAAAATCTAGAGATAAATGATACATATATTCTACCATACCATTACCATGTAGTATTTGAAGGACCTTGTCTCCAACATGTCTTGATCTTTGATGCCACAACATACTGTTTTCTCCATAGAATATAATATTTTCTACACCACTTTCAAGATGAATAGAATTTTTGTGCCCATCAATAACAGTACTATCCAACAACTTGTACAAATTTTTGATCTGAAACCCCCTCACTAATACTAATGCCCCTCAAACCATCTTGCAAGTATTTTTCGCGAACACTATTTTTACACTTGTCTCATCCACCTTGCTTGCAAAAATTATATTTATGGTCAATCCAAGAATGTGAAGATCACCAGAGAGAATTCTAATACTTCCACCTATCAACGTTAACTTAGATTTTTGTTATCGTATGTTTATTGTTTTCTTGTCATCATCTAGGAGGAAATCAGCGCCATAATATTTTTCACATTCATAGAACCACTCACTATGGGGATTCATATGAAAGGATGCACCTGATTCAATTAATCATGCTTAATAATCTACATGTGTACTTGAAGAAGATAAGAACACATCCCCAACTTCATCTAAGGTGGTTTTATCTTATGCAAACGGAGCATCATCAAATCCCTTTCCTTTATTAGGATGTTTAGATCTACAATACTTCTTGTAGTGCCCTTCTTTTCAACATTTCCATCATACCTTTACAAATTTTCCTAGAGATTTATATCTCCCTCTATATCTATATCTCCTTTTTGAGGAACTATTTTTATTTATGTTTTGGGAGAGTCCTCTTACAGACAAGGCATCTCCATTCTAGCTCTCCATGTTTTTACATCTCATCTCCTCTGACAACAAGGACAAGACTATTTCACCGAATGTTAATTTAGTTACATTAATTTTTATGAAAATAACCAAACTATCCAATGAATCTAGTAGATAACATAACAAAATAATGTACTTATCCTCATATAATATCTTAATATCCATAGATAATAAATGACTTGTGAGAGTTTGAAGGTGTTCATATGATTTGAAACTGAGTCTCCATCCATCATCCTCAAGTTACACAGTGTCTTTCGTAAGGACAATTTATATACTAGTGACATAGGTTGGTACCAAGTCCCTAACTTTTCCCATAAATATTTATTTTAGCCTCTCTTGAGACATTCAGTAATACTGAATCTGAGGCTCACTACCATATTATGCTCTTTTCCTTCTGATGGCACTTGGTCCTATCTTCTATCGACATTGTCATTGGTTTAGTACCTAGGTCCACAATGATCTAATGACCTTTATCCAACAAAAAATGAATTAACTAAAGCTTCCACAACTCAAAAATATATATGTTTAATTTATCAATCTCTACATTCACTCGTTCCTTTCACCACAAAAATTGATCATGTAGATCTCCCATTATATCAAAGTCTACCACAAGCCTAATCAACAAAACCCCTTAGCTACAAAGGTGTCCCATTGAAACCAAAATTTCTCTAATACAAAATATTGGCTTTAAATCTGTATAGATAATACCTACAAACAATAAAAAAAAAGAGATATAATGGAAATCACATAAAATATACCTAGATATTTTTCTCCTAGAACCAAAAACTAGGAAATCCAGATTTGATTTTTCATTGTATTTTTTACAATGTTATAATACATTATATACACGTCAAAGAATTCATAAATCCACAATCCCTTAACCTTGGATTAGAATATAACCGTATTTCCTTTGAATAAATATACAAAACCATGGGCAAAACCACCACGCATGTGAAGCTAGTTGTCTAAAGAATATAACCTATCTCCTTATTTTTCTCATTTGTGAGTTACTTAACCTCGAGCTATATTTCTTCCATGGAAAAACAAATCATACTTTGTAGGAATGTTTGGAATGGTTTTTATGGTTTTCAGGGATTCATAAAGTCTTTTATGGTAGAAATTATAATACTTCACTGGAATCGTCTTATTTTCTTTATACTCAAGGTTTACTGTATGTCTCCAAAACAACCTAGGCTCATTTTTAGATGGGTGAAAAACCTACCCATTCCTTTTACTTATATAGTAATTTTTTTTCCCTTTTAATCAAGGCTCTATATATGTTAAACTTATCAAGTCTAAAGGATTCATTAGAAGCACCCCTAATGCTTTTCCTAGTAATTTTATATTCATTTCATACAAGGATTAATATTTTTATTATTCATTTTGTATGGCACCTGAATAGAGAGATTGTTAATGGGAGTAAAAATTTCTTGTAAAATTATGAGAGAGATCCTAATTTTTTTCTTTTTAATACCTTCTATCAATGGAATTTTCTTCATTACATACTTTATGCATAGTAAAGTTTGGATTTATAGTTAAAGGTATGTGAGTAGACTAAAGTTCACAGTCATTCGAAAAGTTAAAAATTATTATTTGGTTAAGATATTGGATATCATATACTCTATGATACTACTACCTAACCCATGAATACAAATCATCATATTAGAGTTTTCCTTTCTCATTCCATCACTACAAATTATTAGGTCTTGAGAGCTACAAAGATTGACTAGATTAATACGAAGAAAATTATTATCTATGTATTCAAAGTTTATTTTGTCTTTACTAGTTAAACAAGGTCCTCATCAAGCCACAAAAAATTTGGGTTGGAATAATTTCTTAAAGCAATAATTGTTTTAGTATAATTTCTAGCATTAATGTCTCTTAGGAGGATATTATGGGTATTTCTGAGTTGGTGAGAATATTGTTAAAGCTTATTATGTCGAAATTTTTTATCAGGATTTTTTTTTCTTGTAAAAACAAGAATTGATAGGTGTGAAATAAAAAATTTCTATAGAAATATTCTTATAATTTATGTATGACATTTGGATCCAATTGTACTAATAGAGAGGATCTATTAAATGGAGCCTCACATGAGGAGAAAAATTACTTTTAATGCAACAAACTATGCCTTTAGTTCATCTAGAATAGGATATTTTGTTCCATGATGACTCCAATACAAATCTTTCTATGTTAGGGACCTTAGACTCATTGTTCTCCAATGTTTCAACTAGAAAAATAATATCATTTTCACTCGATATCCAAGATAGCATTAGACCTTTTCTCTATGGAAAGTCATGAAAGTTCGATGAAAGGATCCAAAGTGTCCCAAATTCCTATTTATTATTAGAAAATTAGTCTTTGTACCTAATAATAGGTTTAAATTTTCTAAGTATTACCCATTTTCCTTCCTTAGTATCTTCTTAATTACATTTTGAAATTAATTTCTTGGTCTTCTAAAATGAATTCTTCATCCATAAATATTCTTAACCCTTTTAAGCTAAAATATTTATTGAATATGTCAATGTTTTGGTCATTACAACTTACCATGACACAAATTAACCTATATTTGTTTTCAATTATTTTACCTATAATGTTTTCTTCTATCAGATAACTTGATCCAATTTTTGGCTTATTTTTTAGTTCATGAGATATCCTCATTTTATATCTCTTTTGTACCAAAAATCATGAGGTTCAACACTTTTTTCTTACGGTAATAATCCAAATCTATTAGACTAATGATTTTTTATTTGATGAATTTGATATTTAATTTACCTTCCAAAAAAATTAAAGGAAAATGATTTTTTCTTGGACCCCTCCTTCTTGGGTTGATGGTTTGTATTTCTTGATTTTTTGTAATCTAGCCTCTTTTTCTGCAAATGAATCTCAAACCTTAATATTTTATTTTCTATATATGTCTAAATATTTTATATTATTTCAAGTAAAATTTATTTTATTTTGTAAAGAAAAGTTTCTATTTCATATATCCAAAGAGGAAACAAAACAAAGTTATGTTTTTCTTGGTCTACCACTCAAGAAACTAGACGAGATATAGAACTAAAGTTTTAGAAGCATATAATAAAAAATATTATTGAGGTACATTGCCATGGAAAAAAATTAAAATTGAAGTGTCATTCCTCTATGATTATTATCATATTTAAGCAACATAAACATAGAAGAACATTTCAAAAACATAAATTTCATAGAGACTATCATTTGGACTTACAAAGTTAAAGGATTCCACTGGAATAGTCTCTTTTCTATTATCAAGGAAGCAGCCAAGGTCTAAGTGTAAGCCAAGGTGATCCTCCACATAACTAATCTTGCAATTCACAGAGCTCATGGTGAGTTGAACCTCATATAGCATTAATAAATTATCTTCCTTTGCGTCATTTTCATAAAGTAAAATACTTCCCAAAAATAACTTCAATTTCCAATATATTTCCACTGTGTACGCACACCGTATATAGAGTCCTTAGGAATGGCCCATACCTAGAACCCAATCAGTAACTTCAACTAAAATTTCAGTGTAAATATCTCTTTCCTCCATGATTTCTCTTTCCACTTTCATTATTTCTTCATAAATTGGCTATGTAGTATGCTCTCTATAATAATGAGTAGAGCTCTCAAACCTTTTTTGGGAACAAGAGCCTCTACGATAACTATAGTAAGCCACACATCATTCATTTTGTGCTCATTGATGGTGAATTTTTTGTGAATAACAATACACACCCTACAAAAGACTAATTAATAGGAAAAGAACTTCCCTTGAGTTGGATGAGTAAAAATTGGTAGAATGGAAAAGAATGAATGGAGAGGAGGGGAAATGATACCAACAATAAATGAGGTGATAGGGAGTGAGACTAGAATTGATAACAAGGAAGGGAGATCTAGGATCCTAGCAAAGAGAAAATTGTTGGGTAACTAGGAAAGTAATGTTAGCAAGGAATGGAGGCCCAAAAAGAGAAATGGGACAAGAGAAAAAAAAGAGAGTCTCCTAGAAGTAGAGATCCTCCTCCAACCCCATATTATCTAAGGTGTGATAAAAACAAGAAAAATAGAGGGAATTGCAAAGAGCCGGGAGAGGTATAGAGAAAAAATCTATAAATAAAGAGGCATAAATAGAAAACCCTAGAGGTTACCAATATCGGAGTTGAGTGTAAAGGACTAAACAAAGGCATCAAGCAACATAATTCAACCTTCAAATGATAATTAAGCCGATTACGAGGCCATCACTCATGTTAAATTTTCAAACCACGTGCCATGATAGTATGCTTTAGCTTGAAAGGACGGTGGTTAATGGATGGATTGGATAGGAGTGGGAAAAGTAACTAAAAAGGACACACCAACATTCAAGACTACAAAATGTAGAAATGAACATTTAACATTCCCATTAAATTTGTATCAGAGTGCCCTGCATCCATAATCATTGTGTTAAATACTGTAAACAAGACATGCAATGGTGTATGTCAAGTTAAGTATAAAGGGAGCACACATTGCGACATCTTCTCCCCTAAATCCTTGATGGGTTAATGATAATGTGCCCCACATACCTCCATCAACACCCAATCGTGAGGAGAAAAAAAATAGTTTCACTACATTTTTTAAAATTATTTTTTTGAATTATATATATATATATATATATATATATATATATATATATATATATTATTTTTTAATATTTTTTTTTATTTTTAAGTTTTACTATTTTTCCAAAAATTATGTAAATATTTATATAAATTCTTTATTTATATATTATTTTTGAGTAGATGAAGGATTTTTTTCCAACAATATAGAAATATGTATATAAAACACTGTCTTATTCATATTAAACTCTTCATATAATGTCCCTAATGGGGTGCATAATACTAATGGTCTATACATCGAGGGGGCCTCGCCACATGCCTCCACTTGGCACACAAATTAAAACATGGTAGACAGACAAGCGTTGTTTTGCTTGTGGTTGGAAAATGATCTAGAATGGGGGAAGTGTTTATATGACAAGCTTTGGTGTTACGGGTCTTGTATGCCGAACCTTAGTATGGGTGTGTGGGTTACGGGTAATTGTCTTCGAATGTGCATCACAAGGACGACTCCTATCAGTGCCAAACCCTATTCCCTGGTTGCGGCAAGTGCTTGAGAAATTCCTACATGATCCTAATGGTGGTTTTAGTTCTTCTTCATGGCCTCTGGTGGAGCAGACTTAGGAAGTAGGGGAGAGGTCCTCCTGTCATGGCTTCATCATTATTTGCATGCAATGATTGCATAGTCATAGGAGGGATTCACTCGAATAACAAATTTTGTGGAGGGGCACCTCTAACCATTGGTAACCAATATACTTAGTTTGTTTATCTAGTCTTTCAATGTCGTTTTTAATTATTTTGCAGTTGGTTTAGATTTTGGTTTCCTTGCACCTAAATTTGAGTTAGCCTTACTTTGCAGTGCTAATATTGGGAGTATTTGGGGTACAAGCAAGAGTTTTTTCTTTGTCTCTTGTAGTTTCAACCTAGGGATTCCCTTTGAAGGGGTGTTCGTGGGTACCTGCTGAATTTTCCTGAGTATCTAGGGTACTTATGACTTGTCGAGGGACTATTAGGTACGCTTGAGACACTAACAGTAGTAATTTTTTCAGCTTTTAAAGTCATATTATCCTCAGACATAGAGGTTGTAGAGGGAATGTAACCCCTATACCTCCACTACATTGTGTCTCAGCCTTTTTCTTACTGAAATTCAGGGATTTATTCAAAGGGGCAGAGTGGTAAACTGGAACCGTGGAAGTGAAAATTTGTGTGGAAGGTTGGATGGTTTACATAACTTAACTATTGGTTGGTAGTCAGAGCAAATTTCGAGCACACTACGGGATAAAGGGGTGATTATGCTTATCATAGGATGAGAGGAAAAATATTATTTTGGTTGGTTTAGTAGTTGGGAACATCACTTGTTGAATTTTTAATCCTTTCCTCAAAACCATGCAATTCCAACGAGGTCGAGTTCACCAAGGAATTGGGCTATGGGATTGATGAGGGGAGAATGGATGGGAAAATTGTGACGTCGCACTAGTACATTTGGCGTAAATTTTGACACTTTAGTTCCGACACTTTTGACGAAATCTCAGAAATTTCCCAAAATTTTATCAATTTTTCAAATCTCGCCACAAAGTGTCACTATACCGATGTTTGGAGACAAGTGTCTATTGCGACACTTAGAGGTAAGTGTTAGTCTTGCGACATTTTCAAAAAAGCATCGTAATTGTGATGGATTTCTGGAAAACTGTCACTCTTGCGACGGCTGGTGACAAAGTGTCGGTATTGCGACACTTAGAGGTAAGTGTTGGTGTTGCGACGTTTTCAAAAAAGCGTCGTAATTGCGACGAATTCTGGAAAAGTGTCGCTCTTGCGACGGTTGGTGGCAAAGTGTCAGTATTGCGACACTTAGAGGTAAGTGTCAGTCTTGCGACCTTTTCAAAAAAGTGTCATAATTGTGACGGATTGCTGGCAAAGTGTCGCTCTTGCGATGGTTGGTGGCAAAGTGTCAGTATTGTGACACTTAGAGGTAGGTGTTGATCTTGCGACATTTTCAAAAAAGCGTCGTAATTGCGACGGATTGCTGGCAAAGTGTCACTCTTGCAATGGTTGGTGGCAAAGTTTCGCTCTTGTGACAGTTGGTGGCAAAGTGTCGCTATTGCGAATTTAGAGGAAAAGTGTCACTCTTGCGACGGTTGGTGGAAAAGTGTCGCTCTTGCGACGATTGCTGGCAAAGTGTCACTCTTGCGACGGTTGGTGGCAAAGGTGCGATGGGATAATCCAACATTCACTGGGCATATAAGTGATATTGGTGTTTATATGCATGTTGAGTTTTTACATGTTTCGACTATGAGCCAAAGGCTATGCACACTCATACAATCAATTGGGACTCAGCGCATGCGCACGACCCCTCCCCTCATGACTTGGATTTGGTTGTGGTTTAGCTTGTGGTTCTTCGCCTCGGTCTTGTGGTGATTAGTGTAGGTGCTTAGGCTTAGCCAGGGGCTCGACGGAGTAAAAATCCCACAATTTTATTAAAAATATAAACAATTTGTAAAAAGCCCACAATTTTATTAAAAATATAAACAATTTGTAAAAATCCCACAATTTTATGAAAAATATAAACAATTTTATATTAAATATAAAATTGATATACACTTTTTTATTTTCCCAATAAAATAAGCTAGAATACGATAGGATTAGGGCATTTTGAGATTTTTTACAAAAATGGCAAAAGAGGGAAATAGATAGGACAATCAATAAGGTAGTTTAGCAAAAATAGGATTTCATATATTTTAGCATGCAAATGGCCAGATTGGGGTAATTTAGGGATTTTTATAAAAATCAAGGTATATGATAACAATGGAAAATGGTGAATATAGTGAAGGCATAAGGAATCATAGCCAGCAAATGATCATGAAAGACAACTTTCGAGGGTGAAAAATCGAGTGCTAACAAGATGCATGCTCTGAATCTAAGTCAGAACCCGAAAAGGGGAATGACAAAGGGAAGCATATGATTGATGCAGAGCCTAGTGCCACTATTACCACCACCGAGATCCATAAGGATGAGCCCAAAGATCCAGAGGAGGGGGATCGCCTCTTCCACTCATAGATGTGGGTGAAGGGTTCTCTGCTGTAGTTCATTGTCGAAAAAAAGAGCCAAAAGAACCTCATTTCAGCAGAGGTTGTGAATTATCTAGGCATACCAACCACAAAACACCCACAGTCATACACCATCAGGTGGCTTCACCCGCAGTCATACACCATAGGCCCGTTTTCCATTTCCTCCCTTGTGGCATATTCGTTCGGTCAGGCGCCTCGTGTCGCAGCATGTGAGGTCACCCAACTGGGCTCATTCAGGTCATGCCATTTGGTTCGAGGGTGCCTGTATCAGTTTTGCTAAGTTGTGAATGCTCGAGTGCCTTGTGCATGTTCGACGGCCTGTTTTCCATTTTCTCCCTTGTGGCATCATTCGGTTAGGCGCGCAATGTCGTACCGTGTGAGGTCACCCGACCGGACGCATTTGGTTCGGGTAATTTCTTTCAAGTGCGCCCATATCATTTTTTCTAGGTTGTGACCGCCAGGGTGCCTTGTGCATGTTCGGGCGGTCGATTTTTTGTTTTCTCCCTTGTGGCATCGTTCGATCGGGTGCATCGTGTCGCGCCGTGCGAGGTTGCCCGACCGGGCGCGTTCGGGTCAGGTTGTTTCATTCGAGGGTGCCCGTATCAGTTTTGCTAAGTTGTGACAGCCCGAGTGCTATGTGCACGTTCGGGCAGCCCATTTTCCAATTGCTCCCTTATGGCATCGTTCGGTCAGGCGCGCCATGTCGCACCATGTGAGGTCGCCCAACCAGGCACATTCGGTTCGAGTCATTTTGTTCGAGGGCACCTGTATTAGTTTTGCTAAGTTGTGACTGCCTGGGTGCCTTATGCACATTCAGGTGGCCCGTTTGATGTTTGCTCCCTTGTGGCATATTTGTTTGGTCAGGCATGTTGTGTTGCACCCTATGAGGTCCCCCGACAGGGTGCGTTCAGGTTGGGCCATTTCGTTCGAGGGCTCCAGTATCATTTTTGTTAAGTTTTGACCGCTAGGGTGCCTTGTGCACATTCGGTTCGCGTCGTTTCTTTCAAGGGCACCCGTATCATGTTTGTTAGTTTATGACTGCCACTGGGCCTTGTGCACGTTTGGGCGGCCCGTTTTTTTTTCTCCCTTATGGCATCGTTCGGTCAGGTGTGTCGTGTCTTGGTGTGCGAGGTCGCCCAACCGGGCGCGTTCGGTTCGAGCCATTTCGTTCGAGGGTGCCCGTATTAGTTTTGCTAAGTTTTGACCGCTCGAGTGCCTTGTGCACGTTTGGGTGGCCCGTTTGCCATTTTCTCCCTTATGGTATCGTTCGGTCGGGCACATCGTGTCGTGCCATGTGAGGTGGCCTGACCGAGCGCGTTCAGGTCGGGTCATTTTGTTTGAGGGTGCCCGTATCAGTTTTGCTAAGTTGTGACTGCCTAGGTGCCTTATGCACGTTTGGGCAGCCCATTTGGCATTTTCTCCCTTGTGGCTTCGTTTGGTCAGGCGCGTCGTGTCGCGCCATGTGAGGTCGCCTAACCAGGCGCATTCGGGTCGAGTCGTTTTGTTCGAGGGCACCTGTATCAGTTTTGCTAAGTTGTGACCACCCGGGTACCTTGTGCACATTCGAGCGACCCGTTTGCTATTTTCTCCCTTGTGGCATATTCGTTTGGTCGGGCACATCGTGTCGCATGATGCGAGGCCACCCGACTGGGCACATTTGGGTCAGGTCATTTCATTCGAGGGCGCCCATTTCTGTTTTGCTAAGTTGTGACTGCTCGAGTGCCGTGTGCACGTTCGGGTGGCCCATTTTCCATTTTCTCCCTTGTGGCATCGTTCGATCGGGTGCGCCGTGTCATGCCATGTGAGGTCGCCTGACCAGGCGTGATCAGGTCCGGATGTTTTGTTCGAGGGCACCTGTATCAGTTTTGCTAAGTTGTGACAGCCCGGGTGCCTTGTGCACGTTCGGGCAGCCCGTTTGTTTTTTTCTCCCTTGTGGCATATTCGTTCGATTAGGCGCGTCATGTCACGCCGTGTGAGGTCGCCCGACCAGGGGTTTTCGGAATGGGCCATTTCATTCAAGGGCTCCCATATCAGTTTTTCTAAGTTTTGACCACCCGGGTGCTTTATGCACATTTGGGCAACCCATTTTCCGTTTGCTCCCTTGTGGCATCATTCATTCGGATTCGCCGTGTCACGCCGTGCGAGGTCGACCAACTGGGTGCGTTCGGTTCGGGTCGTTCTTGAGGGTGCCCGTATCATTTTTGCTAACTTGTGACCACTCGGGTGCCTTGTGCATGTTCAAGTAGGCCGTTTCTCATTTTCTCACTTGTGGCATTGTTCGGTCGGCCGCGACGTGTCGCGCCGTGCGAGGTTGCCCGACCAGGCGCATTCGGTTCAGTCCATTTAGTTTGAGGGCACTCGTATCAATTTTGCTAAGTTGTGACCACCCAAGTGCCTTTTGCATGTTCGAGCAGCCCGTTTGCCATTTTCTCCCTTGTGGCATCGTTCGGTCAGGTGTGCCATGTCGCACCATGTGAGGTGGCCCGACCGAGCGCGTTCAGGTCGGGTCGTTTTGTTCAAGGGTGCTCGTATTAGTTTTGCTAAGTTGTGACTACCTAGGTGCCTTGTCCACGTTCAGGCAGCCCATTTTCTATTTTCCCCCTTGTGGCATCGTTCGGTCGGGCGCATCGTGTCGCGCCATGCAAGGTCACCCAACCGGGCGCATTCAGTCGGGGCCGTTTCTTTCAAGGGCACCCATATCAATTTTGCTAGGTTGTGACCACCACAGTGCCTTGTGCATGTTCAGGCAGCCCATTTTCTATTTTCTTGCTTGTGGCATCGTTTGGTCAGGTGCATCGTGTCACGCCTTGCAAGGTCACCCGACTAGGTGCGTTCGGGTTAGGTCGTTTCATTCGGGGGCACCCGTTTCTGTTTTTCTAAGTTGTGATCACCTGAGTTCTGTGTGAACGTTTGGTGGCCTGTTTTCCATTTTCTCCCTTGTGGCATCGTTTGGTTGGGTGCACCGTGTCGCACCATCTGAGGTCACCCAACTAGGTGCATTCAGGTCCGACCGTTTTGTTCGAGGGCACCTGTATCAGTTTTGCTAAGTTGTGATCACCCGGGTTCCTTGTGCACATTCGGGTGGCTCGTTTGTTGTTTTCTCCCTTGTGGAATATTTTTTTGGTCAGCCGCGTCATGTCACGCCATGTGAGGTCACCCAACTGGGCGCGTTCGGGTCGGGTCGTTTTGTTCGAGGGCTCCCGTATCAGGTTTTCTAATTTTTGACTACTCGAGTGCCTTGTTCATGTTTGGGGGCCAGTTTTCCATTTTCTCCCTTGTGGCATTGTTCGGTCAAGCGCGCCGTGTCGTGCCGTGTGAGGTCACCCAACCGGGCGTGTTCGGTTTGGGTCGTTTTGTTCGAGGGTGCCCATATCAGTGTTGCTAAATTGTGACCACCCGGGTGCCTTGTGCATGTTCGGGCAGCTCGTTTTCCATTTGCTCCCTTGTGGCATCATTTGGTCAGGCATAACATGTCGCGCTGTGCGAGGTCGCCTGACCAGGGGCGTTGGGTTTGGGTTGTTTCATTCGAGGGCACCCATATCATTTTTGCTAAGTTTTGATCGCCCGAGTGCATTGTATATGTTCGGGTGGCCCGTTTGCCATTTTCTCCCTTATGGCATCATTCGATTGGGCAAGCCATGTCACGCCATGTGAGGTGGCTCGACCGGGCATGTTTGGGTCAGTCCATTTTGTTCGAGGGCACCCGTATCAGTTTTGCTAAGTTGTGACCACTCGGGTGCCTTGTGCACGTTCGGGTGGCCTGTTTTCCATTTGCTCCCTTGTGGCATCGTTCAGTCGGGCGCATCGTGTCGCGCCATGCAAGGTCACCTGACCAGGCGTCTTCTATTCAAGCCATTTCTTTCAAGGGCGCCCGTATCAGTTTTTCTAGGTTGTGACTGCCATGGTGCCTTATACACTTTCAGGTGGCCCGTTTTTTATTAGCTCCCTTGTGGCATCGTTTGGTCGGGTGCATCGTGTTGCGCCTTGCGAGGTCACCCGACTGGGCGCGTTCAGGTTAGGTTGTTTCATTCGAGGGTGCCCGTTTATGTTTTTCTAAGTTGTGATTGCCCGAGTGCCATGTGCACGTTCGGGCAGCCCGTTTTCCATTTGCTCCCTTGTGGCATTGTTCGGTCGGGCATGCCATGTGGCACCATGTGAGGTCACTCGACCAGGTGTTTTCGGGTCGGGTCGTTTTGTTCGAGGGAACCTGTATCAGTTTTGCTAATTTTTTATCACTCAGCTACCTTGTGTACATTCAGGCGGCCCGTTTTCTATTTTCTCCCTTGTGGCATATTCGTTCGGTCAGGCGTGTCGTGTCACGCCGTGTGAGGTCGCCCGACCGGGCGCGTTCGGGTTGGGTTGTTTCGTTCGAGGGCTCCCGTATCAGTTTTGCTAAGTTTTGACCGCTCGGGTGCCTTTTTCATGTTTGGGTGGCCCGTTTCCCGTTTTCTCCCTTGGGACATCATTCGGTCGGGTGCGCCGTGTCGCACCATGCGAAGTCGCCCAACCGGGCATGTTCGGTTTGGGTCGTTTTGTTCGAGGGCGCCTGTATCATTTTTCCTAACTTGTGATCACCTGGGTGCCTTGTGCATGTTCAGGCAGTCTGTTTCCATTTTCTCCCTTGTGGCATCGTTCGGTTGGGTGTGACGTGTTGCGCCGTGCGAGGTCACCCGATTGGACGCGTTCGGTTCTGCCTGTTTTGTTCGAGGGCGCCCGTATCAGTTTTGCTAAGTGGTGACAGCCCGAGTGCCTTGTGCATGTTCGGGCAACCCGTTTTCCATTTTCTCCCTTATGGCATCGTTCGGTCAGGCACGCTGTGTCACGCCATGTGAAGTGGCCCGACCGGGCGCGTTCGGGTCGGGCCATTTTGTTCGAGGGCGCCCGTATCAGTTCTGCTAAGTTGTGACCACCCGGGTGCCTTGTGCACATTCGGGTGGCCCATTTTCCATTTTCTCCCTTGTGGCATCATTAAGTCGGGCGCATCATGTTGCGCCATGCAAGGTCGCCCAATCGGGCTCATTCGGTTCGGGCCATTTCCTTCAAGGGTGCCCATATCAATTTTGCTAGGTTGTCACCACCACGATGCCTTGTGCATGTTCGGGTGGCCTGTCTACTGTTTGCTCCCTTGTGGCATCATTCATTCGGGCGCATCATGTCGCGCCATGTGAGGTCGCCTGACCGGGCGCGTTCGATTCGGGTCGTTTCTTTCAAGGGCGCCCATATCAGTTTTGCTAGGTTGTGACTGCCAGGGTGCCTTGTGCACGTTCGGGTGGTCTGTTTGTTATTTTCTCCCTTGTGGCATCATTTGGTCAGGCGCATCGTGTTATGCCTTGCAAGGTCACCCGACCGGGCGCGTTCGGGTCAGGTCTTTTCATTCGAGGGCGCCTGTTTCTGTTTTGCTAAGTTGTGACCGCCCGAGTGCCATGTGCACATTCGGGCGGCCCATTTTCCATTTTCTCCCTTGTGGAATCATTCAGTTGGGCACGCCATGTGAGGTTGCCTGACCAGGCGCGTTCGGGTCGAGCCATTTTATTCTAGGGCACCTGTATTAGTTTTGCTAAGTTGTGATCACCCAAGTGCCTTGTACACATTCGGGCAGCCCGTTTTCTGTTTTCTCCCTTGTGGCATATTCATTTGGTCAGGCGCATCGTGTCGCAGTGTGTGAGGTCGCCTAATCGGGCGCGTTTGGGTTGGGTTGTTTCATTTGAGGGATCATGTATTGGTTTTGTTAAGTTTTGACTGCCCGAGTGCCTTGTTCATGTTCTAGCCTGTTTTCCATTTTCTCCCTTGTGGCATCGTTCGGTCGAGCGCGCCGTGTTGCATCGTGCGAGGTCGCCCAACCGGGCGCGTTCGGTTTAGGTCGTTTTGTTTGAGGGCGCCCGTATAATTTTTGCTAACTTGTGACTGCCCGGGTGCCTTGTGCTCGTTTAGGCAGCCCATTTTCAATTTTCTCCCTTGTGCCATCGTTCGGTCGGGTGCACCGTGTCGTGCCGTGCGAGGTCGCCCGACCAGGCGCGTTCGATTCGGGTCGTTTCGTTCGAGGGCGCCCGTATCATTTTTGCTATGTTGTGACCACCTGAGTGCTTTGTGCACATTTGGGTGGCCTGTTTGTCATTTCCTCCCTTGTGGCATCATTCGGTCAGGCGCGCCATGTCGTGCCATGTGAGGTGGCCCAACCAGACACGTTCGGGTTGGGCCATTTTGTTCGAGGGTGCCCGTATCAGTTTTTCTAAGTTGTGACCACCTGGGTGCCTTATGCACATTTGGGAAGCCCTTTTTTTTCTCCCTTGTGGCATATTCATTCGGTCAAGCGCGCGGTGTCATGCAGTGTGAGGTCGCCCGACCGGGCGTGTTCGGTTCAGGCTGTTTCTTTCAAGTGCGCCCGTATCAATTTTGCTAGGTTGTGACCACCACGGTTCCTTATGCACATTCAGGTGGCATGTTTTTTGTTTTCTCTGTTGTGGCATCATTTGGTTGAGCGCATCATTTCGCGCCGTGCGAGGTCGCCCGACCGGGCGCGCTCAGGTCAGGTCGTTTCATTCGAGCGTGCCTATTTCTGTTTTGCTAAGTTGTGACCGCCCGAGTGCCATGTACACATTCAGGTGGCCCATTTTCCATTTGCTCCCTTGTGGCATCGTTCGTTCGGGCGCGTCGTGTTGTGCCATGTGAGGTCGCCCAACCAGGCGCGTTCAGGTCAGGCCATTTTGTTCGAGGGCACCTCTATCAGTTTTGCTAAGTTGTGATTGCCTGGGTGCCTTGTGCACGTTCGGGCAGCCTGTTTGTTGTTTTATCCCTTGTGGTATATTTTTTCAGTTAGGCGCATCATGTAGCACCGTGTGAGGTTGCCTGACCAGGTGCGTTCGGGTCGGGATGTTTCGTTCGAGGGCTCCCGTATCAGTTTTGCTAACTTTTGACCGCTTAGGTGCCTTGCGCACATTCAGGCGGCCCATTTGTCATTTTTTCCCTTGTGGCATCGTTCGGTCGAGCGCGCCATGTCGTGTCGTGCGAGGTTGCCCAACCGGGTGTGTTCGGTTCAGGCCGTTTTGTTCAAGGGCGTTCGTATCAGTTTTGATAAGTTGTGACCGCCTAGGTGCCTTGTGCAAGTTCGGGCAGCCTGTTTTCTATTTTCTCCCTTGTGGCATCATTCGGTCAGGTGCGCTGTGTTGCGCTATGCGAGGTTGCCCGAACAGGCGTGTTCGGTTCGGGTCGTTTTGTTCGAGGGTGCCCATAGTAGTTTTGCTAATTTGTGACTGCCCGGGTGCCTTGTGCATGTTCAGGCGGCTCGTTTTCCATTTGCTCCCTTGTGGCATCATTCGTTTGGGTGTGTCGTGTCGCACCGTGCGAGGTCGCCTGAGGTATCCCTATCAGTCGCTTGGCCTCTTCTTACTCTCAAATGAATGTAGTCTTTCTTGACTGATATAGAAGAAGGTTTCGCATTATCAACTATTTGTTTGGGTCAAATTTTAGTTGTTTCAACACTGTTACATTCTAATTCAAGCTTATCCTTTAAACCATCTTAGTCTTTTGTACTCTCTTCAACTTTGTAGTGCTTTCCATTCCTCTCAGTCACATATGTTTCCTTGGTCTGTTAAGGGACAAAATTGACAACATTAGGATTTTTTTGCAATAAACAAGGGTATTTCTAGGACACAGTCACGTGGAGCAAGAGAATAAGAGCCAAATTTATCATGATTGTGGGACACTCGAACTTAAGATTTTCTGGAGTAGTCATGAGGTGCAGTCTGGTTATTAAAACTTCATCAGATGGCCATTCTCCAGACTTAAATTGTGTGACAGCATTGTGGCTGAGTTTGAAACTGGAGATTGAACATACATTTGGTAATTTGATTGCAATATACATTTTCATAAATAAATGTAAAGCAATGGCTAACCCCCTAAACCCCTAACCCATTTAACCCCCTAAACCCTAGTAAACCTATAACCCCTTAACCCCTAACCCATTTAACCCCCTAAACCATAAACCTCTAACCCCCTAACCCATTTAACCCCCTAAACCCTAAACCTATAACCCCTTAACCCCTAACCGATTTAACCCCCTAAACCATATTAAACCTCTAAACCCCTAACCCCTAACCCCAAATCCCCTAAGCCCTCCAAATTTGAATTATCTTTGAAGAAGTAATTGTTTTCCTACTTTTGTCTAATTCACTATATAATCAGATCATGAATGTGAGAAGGCTTCTGGTTGTAAGCATGGTTGTGGTATGTTGATGTTCAGATGAAAACTACAACTTGTAGCCCTTGATCTAATAGGGGCCGGTTACCTTGATATAATTAATGGTGGTGTAATATTCATACTCCTTCTGAAAAACCAATAAAGGGTCAACGAAATTAACCAATATGTTGTCAAGTTTTCTCTTATCCATCTCTAGGGCAAGCTGCTTTTCGGCTTATAACTCCACTGCTTTTGATCTCAATTTTTCCAATTGCTTCCTTCTCTCATATGATACCTGAGCGTGTTCGGTTCGAGCCATTTTTTTTTAGGGTGCCCGTATCAGTTTTGATAAGTTGTGATAGCCCGGGTGCCTTGTGCATGTTCGGGAGGCCCGTTTTCCATTTGCTCCCTTGTGGCATTGTTCGGTTGGGCACGCGGTGTCGCGCCGTGTGAGGTCACCTAACCGGGTGCGTTCAGGTTGGGACGTTTCATTCGGGGGCACCCGTTTCGTTATCTCTCGACCCATTCTCTCCTTATACCTCTGGCCTCTCTCTTCCCTAATCTCCCTCTCAGCTCTCTCTCTCTCTCTCTCTCTACCCTCCCATCCTCTCACTGTATCCCTCCCTCTACCCTTATTTTTGCCCCCCTTCCATCTTTATGTCACTATCTCCCTATCTTCAACTTTGTAGTTCTTTCCATTCCTCTCAGTGACATATGTTTCCTTGGTCTGTTAAGGGACAAGGTCAACAACATTAGTGAGTGAAGGAGAGTCATATAGTGAGTGAGTTGGGGAAGCGCATGCGTGGGAGATCAAGCGTGAGGGGGATTCGATGGGGTAGCAGGGTAGGCGGAGGGTCAGTGTATGAGGAGAGGGCAGCTGTTAGCATAGGGAGTTAGGGAGAAGGATCCGGCGTTGGAAGGTTGGGAGCTCGGGTGTGATTGCAGAGAGTATGCGTTGAGGGCAGGCGGGGATTAGTTTGAGAGGGGACGAGTGGGTATGGAAGGAAGAGGCATAGATGTGAGGGTGGCTGGTGAGGAAAGAGGCGTAGGGACGTGAGTTGGAGGCGTTGCAGATGAAAGGCGTGTGGAGGGCGTTGCAGATGTGAGGGTTAGGAGCAAGTGAAATACATGTGGAGGGCATTGCAGATGAAAGGCGTGTGGCGGGCGTTGCAGATGCAAGGGTTAGGAGCAGTGAAAGGCGTGTGGAGGGGTAGGTCGAGCAAGGGGATTGGGTTGTCGATGCAGAGAGGGGGGGGGGGCGCAGGCGGAGAGGCCAGAGTTGAAGGGGCGTTTGTATGTAGAGTGTGATGTTGTGAGAGTAGAGAGGGCGGAGCGCTGGGAAGAGTGCCCAGAATGTTGGTGTAATGTACAATGAGGAGGAGTGGGTTTGGGGGCCGAAAGGCCAAGATGTTGTAGAGATTTTTGTTTTTTGTTTTTTTTCAAAACAACAGAGTAGAGCAGGAATTCCACTTAAAAACCGCAGCAGATTTTTCTAAATACACAGCATAATAATTTGAAGGAACTTGTAAACTTGCAAAAATGATTTTTCCAGCAGCAGAGAAACCCAGAATTGCAGAATTTTCTAGATTATTTCAACAGTAAAACCCAGAAATCTTTCTCAGGAAATGTGGCATAATTTCTCCAGTAAAAAAATCACAAATTTTTCTAATAAAAGCCAGAAACTTCTTCAAAAATAAACTTTAAACAATTTTCAGCAGCTCTTTCAAAATGATGCACATTTTAATGAGCAGAAATTGCAGAGAAAATTTAGAATGAAAACCTTGAGATGGGCAGTACAAATTTTTTTTTTTCAAAACCAATGTCGGAATGCTGCCAATTTCTGAATGCTGCTCTTTCTTCTGAATGCTGCTCCTTCTTCAAAACACTTCTGAATGGCGGAAAAAACACGCTGCAGAAAGTCTCTAAATGCTGCAAAAAAGCAGATATGCACAGGCCATAAACACAAATGGCTCACTCAAATTGAATCAGGGCCAGCAATCGCCCGCTCTGATACCATGTTAAACACGATGTTAAGCACACACATGGTGTATGAGGAAGAATAACACACACACACAAGAGACTCCACACAATGATGGATAAGCGTGAGGCTTTCTTATTTTCCATTATACAAAGATGTACATTTATAGTACAATGGTGTGACTCTTGGTTTCACATTCCAAGGTCACTTGGACTCCATTGTGACTTTTCGCATTCCACACCTACCCATGTAGGATTAGGTGTTCCAACAAGGATTTTTTTGCAATAAACAAGGGTATTTCTAGGACACAGTCAGGTGGAGCAAGATTATAAGAGCCAAATTTATCATGAATGTGGGATACTCGAACTTAAGATTTTCTGGAGTAGTCATGAGGTGCAGTCTGGTTATTAAGACTTCATCAAATGGCCATTCTCCGGACTTAAATTGTGTGACAACACTGTGGCTGAGTTTGAAACTGGAGATTGAACATACATTTGGTTTCATTGCAATATACATTTTCATCAATAAATGTAAAGCAATGGCTAACAAATACTATAAATTAAAAAATAAATAATACATGGCAACAAGCAACAATACTTACAAAAATTGTTACATTTAACCCCCTTAAACCCCTAGAAAACCCCTAACCCATTTAACCCCCTAAACCCTAAACCTGTAAACCCTTAACCCCTAACCCCTTAAACTCTAAACCACTAAACCCTTAACCCTAACCCCTTAAACACTAATTCCCAACCCCTAACCCATCTAATTCCCTAAAGCCTAACTCTATTAGCCCATAACATCTAACCCATAAAATCCTTAACTGCTAAATCCCGTAACCCCCTAAACCCCTAACCCATTTAACCCCTACACTCTAAACCTCTAAACCCTTAACCACTAAACCTCGAGAGTGCCTGCCCAAACTTGTTCAGGTCGGGTCATTTTGGTTGAGTGCGCCTGCCCAAACGCGTTCAGGTCGGCCCCCCTAAGCCCCCAATCCCTAATCCCTTAACTACTAAATTATTATTCGACCCCTAACCCCTAAATGCACCTAAATCCCCTAACCCCTAACCTCCAATCCCCTAAGCCCTCCAAATTCGAATTATCTTTAAAGAAGTAATTGTTTTCTGCAATATGGTTTGTAAGTTATTTAAATAGAGGTATCTTCTCTAGAGTTATTTTTTAGATCCACAGTTTCATTTACTAATTTTTGAACAAGGCGTATGACACTCTTCATGTATATGGGATTTTTATCTTGAAGCTCATTATCTATACGAGGAATTTTGGGTAGAAAAAGAGTTTCCTAGGAGTTTCCTAGGTCCCCCACCAAACTCATCATCCATTTTCCACATTTTTTGATACTCCAAAATTATCTGAGTTGTTATATATTTCTAGTAAAAAACCTCATCTTCAGAAATATTTTCTTTTCATTTTCAAAATTTAATGCTTCATTGAGCACAACATGCAGCTTATCTAATACTTTATTGAATCTAAGAGCTCCATCTCTGGGGCAAGATGCTTTTCGACTAACTCCACTACTTTTGATCTCAATTTTGCTAGTTGCTTCCTTCTCTCATATGATACCTGAGCCTTTGCCTTTCTCTTCCCTTATAATTCCATAATAGTGTCATAGTGATGCCAGCCAACCCCTTTGGAAAGCCTTCCTAGCTAGCAGACAATACTTGTGACCTGGCTAAAGCCTCGACACTTTCAGAGCATCTGGAATGACTACTCTCTTCTTCCATTCATATGGTGGGGGAACCCCTTCAAAAGCCCTTAGCCTAGAAAGTGTTGCAGCACCACGCTTGGTTTTTTGTGGAATCATTGCTCTAATTGTCCAGTAGTCAAATCCTTCTCTTACTTTATTGTCATTTTCCCATACCTAACCAATGAGAGCACAAGAACACCTATTTCTATAAAAGCACCTATAACTTCTCTTAATTTATTGTCATTTTCCCATAACTAACCAATGAGAACACAAGAACACCTATTTATATAAAAGCACCTATAGTACTTATGTGGGTTTCACTAATATCCCTTTAGTTACTATGTGCACAGTAGCGTAGATCCTAAAGTGATTCCCGTACAATGATAATCCACTAGGTGTATTTGTTCTTAAAAAATTATTCATGGATAGATGTCCCATTTATGGCCAAGTTCCACCAAAATGGTTCCCCCTACCTACCTAGTAACTACATTACATTTATTTCATGACAAGACTACCTTACAACCCATCAAATTTCTATCATATCCTTGACGTCAACAACAATTTATTGTTCAAGATATAGCTAAGTTGGAACAAACTTAGCTCTAGAGCTTAGGATATTTTTCCACCTCTAATGTTTATAAACTAATAGATATAAAATTTCTAAAGAATGTGGGAGCCCTTTAAGTATCACCTTTCCTATATTGACTCTATCTTAAAAATCATGGAAAATGTCCATAGATGAGTTATCCTTACTAAACCAAAAATTTCATTGAAAATAATCATTCATACCATAACATTACTACTTCCCTTTTAACCACATAAAAATGATTTTTAAGTTACCATAATTCATCTTTAATATCACATAATTAGATTAAAAAATCAACCAAAATCCCTAGTTTATGAAATAAAAATTTAACAATTTTATATAGTTAATAATTTAAATAAATGTCCTAGATCTAACCTCACTAATAATTATTTATAATCAACAATACCACTTATTTACCTAAATCCCTTATTAACCTCAAGAAAAGTCTCACACATTTTATTTAATGAAATTTGAGTGGCCTTAAAAAACACACGTATTTCATTTCAAAATGTCAAAAAATTTCAAATATCAAAAGTTTTAATTCATTTCCCTCTTCAAAATGTCTAAAATTTTCAAATATCAAAAGTTTTAATTTCCCTCTTTCATTTCTCTCCGATTGCATGGTTTTTCCATGGAAGGAGGGAGGATGCCGCCATACTGCCTCAGGTTTTGAGGAAGGATGCAACAATAATATTGCAGGTTTGGAGGGTGGATGCGGCCATACTACCTCAGGTTTTGAGGAAGGATGTAGCCATACTATTGCAGGTTTGGAGGAAGGATGTGACCATACTGTCGTAGGTTTGGAGGAAGGATGCGGTAAGTTAAGTTTCTGTGTTTATCCAATGATAATGCAATGCCCTTTAGGTTTCTTTGGTTATTTGTTTTCCCATTAGTTTTGTTACTTTCTACTTCTGCCCATTTGGTTATGGTGCATTTTATTAGCTGATATGCCCATTTTTGAATTCTGAACTCATCAACTCTTTCTGTCAAACTGATAACCCTACATAAAAAACTGATAACCCTTTATGCCCATGTTGGTCTTCAATCACAGGTAACAAGCTATGCACACCATCCTTATACCTGAGCGAAAAAACCCATGACCCATCACGCAAAACCATGTCTATCACATGCACAGCCATGGCACCATCTTTTGTAACCCCACGAACAAGATTCTCAGTTCCAGTGCAGGATGAAGGTCACATGTTCAATTTCACTGCAAGGCCAGCGACTCTGCCCGCAAATGTTATAAAAAAATCTCAGGAAGAGCTCTTCAACTGGAGGGGCTCGGGGATGAGATAACTTGGATTGCAGATACCGTTTTCATTGTTGAACTCCACTACTACTAGGACTGGAATATTAGATGATCTTAACTCCACTACTACTAGGACTGGATCAAATACTAAGACTTGATCAGATCAAGGTACCTATATATGAGAGCTCTGCCTCCTGCATACATCCAAACAAACAATAAAGCTTTGTCTTTAGCCAATGTAATCTCTGCCTCCTGCGTACATCCTAAACTCTGTGTGGGTTGCACTGCTATCTGCCATAAAATTTCATTGTGCTGGCAGGTCTATGTGAGATGGCCTATCAATGTGCCTTTATTTCTCATCTTGCAGGTCCAAGCCACGCATCAGGAGTGATGAAGACTAATATCACAACTCTCGGACCTCTTTTTCTTCCCGTTAGTGAGAAATTACTTTTCTTTTCCTGCGTTGTTGGGAGAAAGGTCTTCAATATGAATATAAAACCCTATATTCTAGATTTTAAGCTTGCATTTGATCATTTTTTATTCATGTTGGAGGAAGAGCAGTGATCTATGAGTTTTAGAAGAACTTTAATCTCAATCCAATACATGTATAGGCTATGAGGATGACTCTACATCTCTTTGGAAACACATCTTGAAGCTCAATTTGTTATGTATGTATGCAAAAAGGAAATTAGATTTGGTAGATTGCATTTGGAAGTGGATTCAAGTGCAAAAATGTTGTTTGGAAAGAACTTTGAACAGTGAAATCACCGACTGATAGTCCTTGGGCTGATTGCATTGATTGATTATACAATGAGAAACCAAGGGAATGAGTTGAAACTCTAATACATCCATTTCAACCTCAGATCTGCATGTATCTCCTATATATGTATGCACTTTCGAGTTCTGCAATCTTGGTATTTTTTATTGGTCCCCATTTCAAGGTATCTCACATGGTTTAGCTTTGAAATTCATTTGATCCACTTCTTCTCCATCCATAATTTATATAAAATACCCTATAGGCATCTCCACAGCCTCATTCGAGGGGGCATAAACCTTCATGTTTAATTCTTTGAGCACATGTGTGAAGGAGGTCCATTGAAAGGACTGAAGAGTTTCTCTAATATCCTAAAGCAAGGGTTGAAGGAGGACATTCTCAACATCCACCTTATTGTTTTAACCGAGTCGAATACGAACTTAGAATCTCCCATAACTTGCAATTTCTTAAAATATTTTTGTGATGCAACAATAACAAAGTACACATAGCAATAAATTATCCCTTGTTGTTTGATCCCCTCCCAAGGGAATTTATTGCATGAAATAAGTGATAATAAGATAAATACAATAACACATTGACTTTGTGTTTTGAAATATGAACTTTATTACCCATCGAATTCTAAACCAAAGATCCGAGGATGAATTCTCTATTCTACATCAACAATTGGAGGAATTATTCTCCTTTGGTCAAATTAAATATGGTCCTTCCTCATCCAACAACTCTGTCAATTTTAATAGATTTCTTGTCCCTGACCTTCACACACAGGCTCCTGTTAAGGAGATGGGTATAGCCCATGATGATCCTACCCATCAGTCTACAAAGTAGTATGTTTGTTAAAGCTTGTAAAATTTTGAGAGTATTTTAGAAAGTGTTTACTTCTATGTATGTTAGTTTTGACTTGGTAGATTTTGATGTTTCATCTAAGTTTGAAGTTTCAAAGGGATTTGTCAGGTAATGGATTTCAATTTTCCCACATGTCAAGCTCAGGAATTTCTCATCAATAACTACTGGACTAGATGCACCAAATGCAAGAGGAGATCCAAGTTTTTCAATTAAAACATAATCAGCTAGTCTTTAGTATCACAAAAACCATGAGGGTTCTTATTTACCACCAAAGCCTAATCCAAAAATATAAGGGTGAACTCTCCAATCGACATCAACAATTGGAGGAATTGCAGTTCTCTTTTGGTCAAAGTCAATACAGTCCTTCCTCACCCATCAGGTCTGTCAGTTTTATCAAGTTTGTTGTCCCTAGACTAAATGAATAGACCCCTATTAAGGATATGGTTATAGCCCATGGTGATCCTACCCATCAGTCTACAAATCAGTATGTTTTTTAAAGCTTGTAAAATTTTGGGAGCATTTTGGAAAGTGTTTTCTTCTAGGTAAATTAGTTTTGACTCAGTAATAGGCTGACATTTTGGGGACATTGGCAGCTTGGAAAATCTATTTTGTTTTAGTCTACCAGCTAGTCTTTCTAACCTCTTGATGTATATTGATGTAATTTCTGTGCTTCAAATGCATATCTTCACTTAATATAAAAATTCTCATTATGATTTCTCCTTACATATATTCACAGGATTCACAAATGGATCTTTCGGTAGAAAACAATTTAATAAATGTATACATGTGAACAAGTGTGGAAGATTATATGTTTTTTTTTGAAGTTTAGTATAATATATTTTTAAAGTTGATCTATTTATAATACTTCATGTTTTGTGTTTGGACGATGTAGGCATTTGATGCTTTGTTATCATCTTTAGATATTCAGAGTGTTAAGGAGGCCCATTTACATGTTGAAATTGGGCCAAATTTACAAAGTAGTATGTTTGTTAAAGCTTGTAAAATTTTGAGAGTATTTTGGAAAGTGTTTACTTCTATGTATGTTAGTTTTGACTTGGTAGATTTCGGTGTTTCATCAAATTTTGAAGTTTCAAAGGGATTTTTCAGGTAATGGATTTCAATTTGCCCACATGTCAAGCTCAGGAATTTCTCATCAATAGCTGTTGGACTATATGCACCAAATGTGAGAGGAGATCCAAGTTTTTGAATTAAAACATAATCAAGTTTGTTGTCCCTGGACTTAATGAACAAGCCCCTATTAAGGATATGGGTATAGCCCATGGTGATCCTACCCATCAGTCTACAAAGCAGTATGTTTATTAAATCTTGTAAAATTTTGGGAGTATTTTGGAAAGTGTTTGCTTCTAGGTAAATTAGTTTTGACTGAGTAATAGGCTGGCATTTTGGGGACATTGGCAGCTTGGAAAATCTCTTTTGTTTTAGTCTGCTAGCTAGTCTTTGTAACCTCTTGATGTATATTGATGTAACAGCTGCGCTCCAAATGCAGATTTTCACTTAATATAAAAATTCTCATTATGATTTAAAAAGTAAAAATGCAATGTGAGTATTAATTCAACTCATGTTCATTGTTGTTGTATTAATCTTGCATCTAAAAACTACATTATTTCTTGAACCAATATAACATCACCTTTATGGCTTTCTTTTAAAGTAGCACCCCTATCTCCCCAAGGATAATTTTCTGCATCAAATTTCAGCATGCTAAGGCCATACACAATCATGCATTAGCCCTTTTGATCCATGCCTTTTCTAAAAAGAGTGGAACCACCACCTACAAAATGGTTCTTGGGCATTTGAATAAGAGCTTTTTATAAGGTGTGCTTAGTGCTATTGCAAGTTGTATGGAAAGGACTAATTGAGACAAAAGTAGTGTTCGTATTGCCTTGGTTTTTAACAGAGTTCACATCCTTATCTTCTCCAAAGTGTTTATGTTCAAATTACTTATTTTTCGGATTATATTATGTTCAACTACAAACTACTTTCTGCTAAGATTACTTTTTTTCTTCATATTCAGATTTAAATGTTATGAGTATCAGTTGGCACTGGGGGACAGTTTCTGCAACAATGAATAAGAGTATCAAATTCAAATGTTATGCCTAGAAAAGACCAAAATGTCTCAATTCCATTTCAAAAATCCATTGAAATCCTTTACCCTTGCTACCTCTCCTAGTGGGCCTATTATTTAGAGAACCCAGGGAACACCCATGAGGTTGGGGGTCTGAAATGATTTCCTTGAGATCCACAATGACTGCACATGTTCCTATATATTGTGTTGCTACAACATGCACTCTTGAGCTTTAAGCTTTGCAGCTTGTGATTCAGGGAGATCCTTGTCTAATTATATCTTGTGAATGAGAGATAAGAGCTTCTTTGCTCAAATGGACTGAAGCCGGTTTTAAGAGCTTCTTCTTTGCTCAAGGGGCCTGAAACCAGTCTTATGAAGGTCTATATTGAAGGGAGAGGGTGAAGTCATACTTGTACAAAGCCCTCTCAAATTCCAACATGTGGAAGGTTCAGAGTATCTCAGAGGAACGAGACTCCAGAGAGGGGGAAGATGCAGGAAGACCTTTCACTTTAAATCTTACAATTTGTTTGCTGAAAATCATAGAAATGCTTCAGAAGTTTATGTACTCTTTTTTTTTATAGCAAGTATGCATTGTTATGTTTTTAAAGCATCAAATTCCCACAACTACCAAGAAAGTCTTCTTATCCAAGGATTAATAACATCAGGATCACTTTGATTATTTATGGTTATCCAATTTTTCTTGCCTCTTTGTAGTAATGAATCATGATTATATCCACTTTATTATGAAATTCTCCTTTGGCATTTTTTCCTCCTCCTTACATTTATTCACAGGATTCATAGATGGATCTTTTGGTAACAAACAATTTAATAATTGTATAAATGTGAACAAGTGTGGAAGATTATATGTTTGTTTTTGAAGTTTAGTATAATATATTTTTACTGTTTGGAAAATGCAGGCATTTGATGCTTTGTTATCATCTTTAGATATTTGGGGTGCTAGGGAGGCCCATTTACATGATGTCTTGCAAGAACTAGAGAACCCATTCTATAGAAAACCATAGTAACATCAAGCATAGAGCTTCCAACCATGTCAAAATGGGAGCTAATTTATTGATACAAATTTGGGAGTGAATCCCACTGAAAACTGAAACAACAAGTGGCAAAGAAATGATGATCCTCATGCTTCAATGAATGTCAAGTGTATGAGAGAAATCTCCAATCCAAATCGAGCTTCCCAAGTGTAATGTCAACTAGTTGTAGGCGTCCATGAATCTCTGAGTTTATTTCTCTGCTACCTAGTTTATTACCCTCTCACCATGTGCATATTTCCTATGGATTCCAAGTGTGGTTCGAATGGGGTGAAGGGAGGCAAGCTCCCTCCAAATCTGCACTAGATTGCTGTGATAAATCCCCTCAAAAACACGTGTACATGCCTTCGCGTATATCTGCTAGCTGGGCACATGTAGCTATTGTGGAAGAGTCAAACTTTAGAGTGGAGAGCTAGGAATTATTTCCCACAAAATTTGAAAATGTAATCCCTGACCTGCCAACCAAATCCGTGGCATGAGATCGAGGAGATCTGGGAATTATTTCCCACAAAATTTGAAAATGTAATCCCTGACCTACCAACCAAATCCCTGGCATGAGATCGAGTAGAGCTGGGAATTATTTCCCACAAAATTTGAAAATTTAATCCCTGACCTGCCAACCAAATCCATGGCATGAGATTGAGCTTGCTGTGTGTGAATCTCTTCATTTTGTTTTACGTATTTTTCACTGTTCAGAGCTAATTTATTGATACAAATTTGGGAATGAATCCCACTAAAAACTGAAACCACAAGTGGCAAAGAAATAATGATCTTGATGCTTCAACGAATGTCAAGTGTATGAGAGAAATCTCCAATCCAAATCGAGCTTCCCAAGTGTAATGTCAACTATTTGTAGGTGTCCATGAATCTCTGAGTTTATTTCTCTACTACCTATTGTATTACCCTCTCACCATGTGCATATTTCCTCTGGATGCCAAGTGTGGTTCAAATGGGGTGAAGGGAGGCAAGCTCCCTCCAAATCTATGCTAGATTGTTGTGGCAAATCCCCTCAAAAACACGTGTACATGCCTTTGCGTATATCTGCTAGTTGGGCACATGTAGCTATTGTGGAAGAGTTGAAATTTAGAGTGGAGAGCTGGGAATAATTTCCCACAAAATTTGAAAATGTAATCCCTGACCTGCCAACCAAAAACCTGGCATGAGATCGAGGAGAGCTAGGAATTATTTCCCACAAAATTTGAAAATGTAATCCCTGACCTACCAACCAAATCCATGGCATGAGATCGAGGAGAGCTGCGAATTATTTCCCACAAAATTTGAAAATTTAATCCCTAACCTACCAACCAAATCCGTGGCATGAGATCGATCTTGCTGTGCGTGAATCTCTTCATTTTTTTTACATATTTTTAATTGTTCGCCGGTATTGTGACAGTTCATAAGCGTCAGAAGAGAGACGTTATGTTTTTTAAATATTTTGACATTTTCATCGGAAGACCGACGCCTCTATCGTCGAAAGAGCGAATTTTTTTTTTTTTTTACTTTTTCATCGAAAGACCGACGCCTCGATTGTCAGAAGAGAGACATTTTTCCTACATATTTTTAACTTTTTCATCGGTAAAGTGACGTTACATAAGCGTCAGACAAATAACGTTCTAAACATTGGATGATATTTCGTCGAAATTACGACGGTTTGTAAAACATCGGAATTAAATGCTGGAAGCCATAACACCAGAATTGCAACGTTTTTTGAAAAAATGAAAAGTGTCGAAAGACTGACAGTTGGTGATCATCGGAAGATCGACAGTTTTGGTTCGTCGGAAGACCAACGCTTATAAAACGTCGGAAGAGTGACACTATGCAAAACGTTTGAAAAAGTTTCGATATTGCGATACTTTGGAAAATCGTTGTAATTGCGACGTAATGGCTAACCATGTTTTGTCTGGCCTCAAACTATCGCTCTTGTGATGACTATGTGTTGGAATAGCAACGAAATGGCCGTCGGAAATTGGGCCAAATTTTCTAGTGTCAGGAAGGAGCTTGATCCTAACCCAACTCAATCTCTTAGTAGAGTTGAGCTTCCACCACCCTTTGATACTCTTGGAAACCACCTTCAATATGTCAACCTTCTTCTGGAACAACTAGGATATATGAGTTTAAGCATTTTAACCTTCTTCTGGAACAACTTGTGAGATGTAATTTTAAGCTTTTTTGGTTTTTTGGTTTTGTTGGGATATCAGTTCACGCTTTTCTTATATGTATGCTCTCTTAGTTTTTCATTTTTGCTATCTTTTTCTAGCCAACAAATTCCATGAGTGAGACTTGAAAATTTTTTTCTAGCCTAAGAGTCTGACTGGAAGACTCGAATATTTTTTTCTAGACATCAAATTCCATAAGAGTGTGACTAGAAGATTGCAGATATCGTTCTCATCACAATTTAAAATATTAATATTTTTAATTAAACTATTAATAAATTCTGTAAGGGTGAGACTGGAAGATTGCAGAGGTCATGCTCATCAGAATGTAAAATTATTAATATTTTCCATTAAACTATTAATATTTTTAATTAAATTCTCAGTATTTTTAATTAATAACATATTTTGAAAAATAAAAATACCTCTTTCATAAAAATATGTATTCATACACTTATTTCTCATTTTAAATATTTATATAATATGTTTTATGCACACACTTCTTATTCATCTGAAATATTTATATAGTCTGCTTTTTATTAAGGAGCTATTTTTTAACAAATATATAGATATTTAGATGATACATTAAATTATTTAATAGATGACATAAAATTTATAATATTTGATAAATAAAACAAAATATTATTTATTTTTGAAAATAAATAATAACGGAGATCATAAGAAAAAGTAGAAAAAATATTACAATGATGGAGGATCAAAGTCAAACCAAAAGGATACATCAAAAGGTGATCAAAAATAGGTAGTGAATGAATGGAAACCCCTTCTATTTATAACAAAATATTGAGTTAGTCTAGATATTGGTGCATATTTAAAATATTATCAACCAAATATAGATCCAACTTACCTGGAATACTTTATTATTTTTTGTCGAGGGAAAATGAATTTAGAATTGGTTAAATCCCTTTATTTAGAAATAATAAATAAATAAATTATTTATTTATTATTTCAAGGATGAGGTTAAGGAATAATTAAATAAATAATGATTCATTTAATTATTTAGAAATGATTTAGTCAAATTCAACAAGGTATATTATCAAATAATGATTTAAATAATTATTCACGAATAATAAGATACATAACAATTTGTCTAATTAATTGTTATGTTTTGTTTTAAATATGACCAAGAATATTAATTGAATAGTGGTTTAGTTAATTATCCCTATAGGTAAATCAAACAAATAAGGATTTATTTAATTATTCCTCATGTGGTTTCTTGTCTAGACCATAAATAATTTAATAAACTATGGGTTATTAAAATATTTCTCACAATGAAAGAAATTTTCTATGGTAAATTTGGTCTTACTTGGTGTACTTTAGTCCATCTAATAGTAACAAATTAGATGACCAGAAATTGGTGTAATATATGGGCTTAAAAATGGCTTAAGAATTTTTTGGCCAAAAACACTACAAAAAAAAAAATTGTACTACGATTAAGGAAATTGTAAGAAAAAATGGTGGGAGTCCAAGTGGAATAGGTGTTTGAGCTTGGATCCCCCGTGAAGTAAATACTCCACAGATTGAGAAATGGAGCGTGCAATGCGGAGTATATTTTTGGTCCTAGGGGATTTGGGGTGGGTCAACGCCCCTTATTATGTAATGCGATGAGATATTTTGTGAACGTTGGACTCCGCACATTGTTTTCGACCATGGTATTGGAAATTCCAAACCTATATAAGGATTCTAGATAGAAATCATGCAGGTTATCACTCTAGTAATTCTCAAGTTGTGAGATTTTGATTTAAAGTTTAATAACACTAGAGGTAACCACAAACCTACTTTTAAACTCTAGGATCTAGCCTTCCTAGGGTTCAGAGAGGGCTCTCTCTGTATGATTTAAATTTATTTTGATCATAAGTTATTAGGCTAGTTATGATTGTGAGATTTGGTTTTGATTAGTTTTGGTTTGGTGGGAAAAATCACTTAATGAGATGGATAGTGGGAAATTTGTTTGTCCATTGGGTGAAGGAGTCAAAAGTCAAGAAAACAAAACTAGGATCAAGGTCAAAAAGTCAAATGTTTTCAGGGCAAGAGGGATGAGTCTTTGAAGATCTTGGAAGGTTATTTTGGTGAAGCAGTTTCATCGAGATAAAGAGCAATGAAGGGTTCTTTGATCTGAAAAAATGAAGGAGTAGACAGAGGTCAAAAAAAAGAGGGATAAGTTAAGGGTTCCCTACTCTAGAAATCAACAGAAAACATAGAAATGATAAACATTAAAGATAGAGCGCTTTTAACAAATCCTGAAATAATACTCCTGTTTATTCGTTCAAATTTAAAATATGTAATGGATGCATGAGAACATGAGAAGATAAACAATGAAAAATAAGAAGTAATTCACTCCAATGGCTCATCACATGAATCCTATAATATGATGCTATATGCTCTGATCCATTCTGCTACTCAAAATTTGTAACAAAAATCATTCAAGTCCAACAAATTTGAATATAGAAATCTTCAGCAATTTATTCCACACTAATACTTCAAAGTGTGAAGTTTTTATACAAAATTGTTTACAAAATATCCTAGAATTCTTCTAGGAATTATCTAAGGAAAAATAAAATATCTTTACAACAAAATATTGACAGTTTCTTAACAAATCAGCAAGTTGTCCTATTTATCCAAATAAAATAGAAAATCGTTTATGGATTAGGTGCAGCTAGTTGCCTTGGTGTCCTCTTTGCTGGCATAGATATTTCAAATCTTTTTTGACATATTATCTCCATTATATTATAATCTTTAACTCTGTTTCTCTTTAATCTCTGATACTCTTGAACTCAGATACTCTTTAATCTTTGTAATAAATTTTGTTTTGACTGAAAAATCAGCAAACTGTTTTTGTCCTTTTATTTACAATTTTACTTTTATAGTAATTCAGTGACTGATTGCCAAGTTTCATCATTTGGAATTTGTATCTTTCTTAGCTTCCTTAAATTATCATCTGCCTCTGTATATCTAGAAAATTTTGGTTTCATGACAAATAAATGTCTCATCTCATTCTGCAGATAAAACAAGTCATCAAAACTTCTGAGTAATACCTTCCCTGTAGGAATACTTTGTCCATCTGTTTTTTCCACCTGCTCTCTTGCATACTCTCTTATTTTCCTGTTGTAGTCTGTTGGAAATGTTTTCATTGATGGAAAAGGAGATGGAAAAGGAGGAGCACCTGAAACAACAACAAGGCAAAGAGAACAGCAAAGAAGCAACAAAAGAGAGTAGCGGAGCTAGCAAAGAAGCAAAGAAGTAGTGTAGGAGAAGGCCATCGAATTGAAACATATGAAGTAGAGAAAGAAGAAGAGAGGTAGCAGAGGTAGCTATTCAGAGCTGAGGAGAGGCAGAGGCAACTAGTAAGGTAGGAGGCCATCGAATAGAAAATCTGACCAAGCCAGAAGTGTAAGTGGATGCTTTTGTAATTGATGACATTTATATATATTGATGAAGGATTGTTCCCAATTATATGTGAAATAGAGCATTGTCATAGTTTTGCATTCACATCATTGAGAAGGACCGACCACTCAGGGGTCGACCCTATTGGAGGAAATCAATTCTGTCTTTGATTTTATAGGCTTTGGTTGTATTGGTGGGTGATTGAATGCGTTGAAGTATGTCGGAGGAGAATAGAAATATTTTGCAATCTGTCCTATTCACAACTGTGAATTGTATAGGCCACATAAGGGTTTAAGCCCAATCGAATATCTGATATTGGAGTCGCACCATGGTGGATTGGGTGTAGGTGTCCACTGTATGAAGAAGGGCATCAGTCTCTTTTGAGATCTCAGAGATATACATACATAGTCTGTGTTAACTTGAACGTGTATTTGAATACACAGCAGCAATTGGGGAGAGGAAGAACCATTCACGAGTATTTCAGGTGGGAAAGGAATGCGAAGAAGATTCAATCACAACACTATTAACCTTAACCGGCATAGAATATTGTGGATAAAGAAGCGAAGAATCGAAATCACGAATCCGAATGACGCAGAGGAGATAGAACCTTAAGTTGGAAAGACAGAACCGTGAGGAGCTATAGTGGAAGCGGTTTTAGAGGATAATACCAGTGGTCTTGCGCTTTGCAAAGGTGGTATAGAAAATTTTTCAAAGAAAATGCGATCATAGTCATTGGATGACGCGTGTCCATAAGTGGTTTGGAAAAACCACTTCCATCATGTAAATTTAAGTGTTAATATCCAGCCTTTGAAAAAATGTGATTTCGATGAAATCCATCCGATCTGTCAAGCTATGGATCCAAGGGTAATCGTGCAGCAAGTAGCAAGAAGGATAAGGGAAGGTATGACAGCATTAAGTTGGTAGCACGATGATCATTGGATTGTTGGAACTGGAGATCCAACGTCGGTCGCATCGGGAAAGTGCATAAAGTTTAATGAAAGGTAAGCGCGTAAGTGGGACCCAAATATATTGGTGATTATTTGTTTGATGTGTGTTGGTGCATTGTTAATATGAGAAGTGGGTTTCATTATAATGTTCTAATATTTGAACGGAGCGGTAATATATATTAAAATATTATCGTCGATATAAAATGTGCTAAGGAAGTATGAAGCTGTTGTGGGACCCGAAGGTAAATATGTGTGGGTTAGTTGGTTGATGTGCATTGATGCATTATGTAATGTCGAGGGTTTAAACCCAAGTCTCGAGAATTAATTAGGTGTTGATATATATATATATATATATATATATATATATATATATATAAAGTCAAGCCCTATATAATGAATTCATATGCAGATATTTATGTGGGATGGCATTTCTATAATGTCGTGGAAAATCTAAGGTATATATCTGATTGTTTGTTCTTGAAGTCAAGATATTAAAAGCCATAAATAAATGTGGGTTGGGTTTATAGAAGGCGAATGTTGATTCACATTTTCATAAAGCGTGAAAGCCGAGGTTAAGCTTTATGTTAAATTGGAATTCGAATATTTATTCAACTTATTATAAAAAGGGTTATTTATATGGTTCCAACCATTGAAGGAATTTGAAGCTTGCGCATAGTATTGAGAATGCTAGATTTAAAATTACTTTGGGCATGAATCTAAGGAACTCATTTTATATGCAACCAGGATTGAAAATTGTGATGCTGAGATAGGTAGCCTGGGCTATCACATTCTATAAAGTGGCCACTATATAATACATTTGATTATAAAGGTCGAAAGTTGACTCGAATGTGTATAAGTGTATTGACAGAGATTCAGAGTATGGATTTAATTGTATATGCATATAAATGAAATCTGAGATAGTGGGGCCCAAACTTAATTTATGCTAATTATTTGGGTCTCAATTAAAGTATGGCTGAAATGGTTAAGCTATTTAATTGAGTCCTAAACATTGAATGAAGGGCCATTTAAACAGTGAATGAGCCAAGTAACCTGCAGCTGGGATATTGCGCTTTCACTTCAAAGTGTGTTAAAAGTGGGCATCCGAAACTGTGTTTTCCAATTTGAGAATTTCCAATTAAATTAAATTTCCCAGTTCAGAAAATAAGAAATGCTTTTGCATGTAAAGTTTGCCAGAATTTGAGAGTTATTGGGGAATTAAACTGATAAAACGGTTATATGTACAATAGATTCAAAATTGCAGTGAATAGGTGAATATGCACAAGAATGAAAATGTGGGTTTGACAGGTGTACAAACACAGGTGCTCAGAATTGCAGTAAACAATAGAGCTATGCAGGATAGTTACATGACAGCAATAGAAAAGAAAAAGCTAGCAAGCCAAGGGCTGAGTGAAATTTATATATGTAAATGAAAATGTAAATGTAAATGTTTTAATTGTTTTATATTGTTTGTGATGCATTGGCAAGTTTCTGAAGGAAAACAAAAATCCCACTGCAATATTGAAATTAGTACATATTGTTATATTTTTCTTAAGGAGTTGGTAAAAGAGATGAGTAGGCAGAAGTCAAAGAGTCATGACTGATCATTTCTAATTCCCTGTAGAATGCAAACAACCATGAAGTTATTTTGTATAAAGCAGGTAATTTCCATGGGAAGGAGGTTACGAAAATAGAGAGCGAGAAGAAGAGAGTGTGTAGCAGAATTGAAGACAGTTGAAGATTGTGAGAAAGCTGCAGAATGGAAGAAAGCAGAAGAATATAATAAAGGTCCAAGAGGTTAGAGATTGCTAAAATGATGCAGGAGGTCAGAGAATGAAGAAATAAAGCAATGAGATAGAGAAGAAGGAGGAGCTGAGTAGAGAAGAAGGAGGAGCTGATAGTGAAGCTGAGAAGATGCAGAAAGGATGTAGGACAGATATGAAGACTGGAGGACAACAGTGAATATGGTACAGAACAAAGCTGATATCTAAGGTAAATCAACAAGTGTTCTCTTTTGAAAGAGTAAGGAAGTTGGAGCTTCCCTATCAAGTTGTAGCTTGATATATGTCAGTTATAGCTGACTGAGGTAGGAGCCTCCTGTAGGTTGTAGCGTGCAGAAAATAGATGAGAGTTGGTGCTTCCACATCAAGTTGTAGCTTGATAAAATGTTAGTTGTATATGACTGAGATTGGAGCCTCCTGTAGGTTTGTGCCTGTAGAAAATTGATGGGAGTTGGAGCTTCCTTGCAAGTTGTAGCTTGCAGAATTGAGGTTGGAGCCTCCTGTAGGTTGGTGCCTACAGAAAATTAGTGGTGAGAGGGAGTTGGAGCTTTCCTTTGCATCAAAAAAATAATAAGATGTTGTTTTCTCCCTTTATGGGTTTCCGCTTATATTTGGTGTCTCTGTGCATGATATTTATGTGTTGATATGGTTTATCTAATCTGCTTAATACTTGCTACTCTCATACTAAGTCTTTTGTTACATTATCTTAATACTAGCTGCTCACATTCTAAGATTACTCACATGTTAAGTTGAACATGAAATGAAGGTGTAACTTGTTAATGAAAATTTTTAAAAGTCCATGAATGTGTTAAACTGATTCACCCCATCCCACCCTCTCAGTTTCACTAAGGGTTCAACAATTGGTATCAGAGCTGGTTCCTTTGGTGTAATCCTAATAGCTTGAAGGAGATCTGGTTGAGTCATGGACTATCAAAATGTACCTGTGTTAAATACAACAAAATTTCCTGAATGGAGAGATAAGGTTAAAAAATGATTATTGGCTTATGAACCTAAGGTATGGAAAGTTGTGTGTGATGGTTACTGCACAGACTCTCCCTCGGTGCAAGAACAACATAGGAATTCCAAGGAAAAATGTGTGATATTCAATAGTCTTCATAACAAGGATCTTGAGTTAATAATGGATTTAACCTCTGCAAAAAAAATCTGGGATAGATCTCATTTCATGCATGGAGTAGACACTAAGGACTGCACTTTCAAGAAGGAGAAGAGGATTAAGAAGAAGAAAAATTCATGTCAACAGGAAAATGTTCAATCAAATGAGGTACCTGCTAGTGTGAATGGAAGTAAGAACCATGAAGAAATTGCAGCTGAGGAAAAATCCAAACTTGACACAATCTTGACTGAAATAGAAAAATTGAAGAATGAAAACAAAGACCTGAAGACATTGGTGCAAATTTGTGATGAAAAAGAATATGAAGATAAGAAAGAAATTATTGTCCTAAAGACCCAACTTGAAGAAGCAAATAAAGTAGAAGACACTCTACTACAACGAATGAGAGAAAAAAGTCTTGAATGTGAAAAACTGGAAGAAGTTGTGTGCCTGAGAAAGAAATTAGAAAAATCCCAAAGAGAAGTATTAATGAATACACCTAAAATGAAAAGCTCTGAATAGTTGGAGAAGATGCTAAATGCTCAAAGGACAGCTCTCATAAAGGCAAGGATAGGATATCAAGGAGAAATCAATAAGTCCAAGGTAGAAGATAACAGTAAAATCATTTTTTTAAAAGCTGTAAAGGAAAATGAAGCAGCTCAAAAAATAAAATTCCTACAGTAGAAGCCAACAAGAACATGAAGTGTAAAGAAACAAATAGAATCAAGCAATAACATGAAAGAACAAAGAATGAGAGGATGAAACAATCAGCTGCAAAAGGCTCATATGCTCCTAAGGATGAATTGAATAAATTTGGAAGATGTCAAAGAAGGTTATTTCCTCCTATGGGAAGTATCACTTGTTTTTCCTGCCACAAAACTGGACATACTGTAGCATATTGTAAGACAAAGAAAATCCACTTCAACCAGCAAAAGATGCAGCAAATGAGAAGACTACCTCAAGCAAGAAAATGGAAAAGACAATCTTTCACCAGGTACACAAATCATTTCCATGGCTACTATTATGCATGCAATAATTTTGGACATAAACTTGTTGATTGTAAATTGTATTAAAAAAGGGGAATAAAATATTATACATCAGCCCAAACATACCTTGGAAAAGTAAGATGTTATGTATGCCTCAAGTTTAGTCATAAAGCAAAGGACTGTAATCTACCATATACATTACAGAGCTCTAGACAGATGATGGAATCAAAGAAAATCAAACAAAACTATGAATCTAAAAGAAGTGCAGACATTATGAAGAACCTCAATAAAGTATGGAAGGAAAAGAGAAAGGGGGATCCTATTATCTCTATAACATAATGAATATATCATAGCCTCAGGGGGAGCTGCTCTAGGAAGCAAAGTGAAAAATCCATCCAGTGATAGATATGAAGCAACATCCCAAGGGGAGAGCAGCCCATAAATAGTCCCCATGAAAGTAGTCTAAGAAGAGTTCCCTGGAATGAGAACAGTTCTAAGATTGGGAAGGGAAAGGAAAATCCCTCTAACAGAGAACTATTGAGGAAGAAGATGATCTGAAGCATTCAATAGTTGACAAATTGATGGAAGAAGAGAAGAAAGCAACCATGGTAGTAGAGAGAACTTCAGCCATGAACATGAAAGATTAGAAGACATCAACACATTAAGTGATGATCACAATGTGCATCATACTGCTAGAATTAACAATGAATCACATTAAGAAGAATGAGTTATAAAAGTGTCTGTCATCATTATATCATTACATCACTCATTTATGAAAATTCCCCTTGGAGGAATGTAGTTAAGTAAGTGATAAATCTCTGAGTAATCAACCCATGAAGATTCCAAGAAAAGAAATTGAAGATGTCTTCCTGAACAACATTATGTTAGAACAGTTCAATGGTATGTAAAGCAGTAATGATTCTGGAGCAGTCTTAGAAAGGAACATGCAATGGCTTTCCTTTGAATAGAACGATAGAAAAATAAGAATGGTTAATGATGCCAAGATAAAATTCAGGATATGGATGACTATTGGTGTGAATAGTGGTAATATCAATGATAGAAACTATGGGTTCATGTGCAAGCTAAAGTGAAATATCTGCATAATTTATCAAAGTCGTATCAATTGGTATTTGGTACAAGCAACATGCCTATCAACAGAATACCAGGTGTTATCAGTGGAGCAGCAGTATCAAAGGATTATGGAAGAAGAACATCAAGGTAGTATTCCCAAAGTTATCTACATTCAGCATGAAAAGGTCAGTAGCAGCACTAAAGAATCAGTACTTTGTTTACACTTGAAGCATTATATGAAGCTTTGAAGCAGTATCCTATTATATATATATAACTGCATGCCTTCCAGAAGTCAGTACATATATCTCCAAGGCCTCTTCCTTAAGATCAGCCATAAAACTATATGAAGTCTGGTTGCTGAGTTTTCAATTAAAAATATTGAATATGCTTTTATCAAAGATCATCATGATAGAATAGAAAAAGTATCTGAAGTATGAAGGACTAGATGTGTTAACCTTACAATTGAAGCTCAAAAGTTTGTTATTGATTCATCACAAGCATACTTCAGAAAAAAGGAATTGTTGGTATTTCACCATTTAAAGAGAGATTGATCACTGACATACATTCCCCTTATGTCATAAGGAAAATTTCATGGATAATAAGTAAGACTGACCAATACACTAAATGTAACTAGCCTCAAGGGTTTTTTATGGAAGTACATTGTACAAGCAGGAAAGTCATTTGGTCTCGGATATTGAAAGATATTGCCTATTCTCACAATAAGCTGTAAGCTCTGGTTTGATTCATTTTTCACATCAACAACAAGGAACTTTCAGCTATTAAGTGTAATATTCTTGTCAGCATCCTAGCCCATTTCATCACCAACAGGTAGGAAAAGTGAACCACAACTATAAAAGATATATTGGCATCATCATCATAATTGAATAGGTGTTGTACTATAGATGTGTATTGCAGAAGAAGACATAATCCATCTATAATCTTCCTCAATAGATATGCATCGTAGATGAAGATTATAATATAGATTGAAGTATAATTGAAGAAAGCCTGATATGTCACATGGAGCATTCACAATATTTAAGGTTCTATACAATGATGCATTAATGATTAGATAAGGCTGGTACAACATGTTCTATGAAGTGACATTATCTTCACTTTCAGCTTTATACTAGTGAAAGGAGACTGTGCTTTGGATTGTATCAATTTACAGTGTATATTCAAGTCCAATAATCCTCAAAGTGTTCTCTCAACAACTCTTGTACACCAGTCTAGAGCAGCAGGGTACAAATTCAGAAGAAGAGGGCCTAAACACAACTCAGAGAGAGGAAATGCAGAGATAGAAAGCACACTAAGAAATGTGCAACCCTTTGCCATTGATGTCAAAGGGGGAGGAAAAGAAAGCAATAGAAGAAAGGGTCTTCTAAAAGGTAAGCAGAGGAAGTGTATTGCCATCAATGCCAAAGGGTGAGACTGTTGGAAATGTTGTCATTGATGGCAAAGGAGATGGAAAAGGAGAAGCACCTGAAACAGAAACAAGGAAAAGAGAACAACAAAGAAGCAGCAAAAGAGAGCAGCAGAGCTAGCAAAGAAGCAAAGAAGAAGTGTAGGAGAAGGCCATAGAATTGAAACATATGAAGCAGAGAAAGAAGCAGAGAGGTAGCAGAGGTAGCTATTTAGAGCTGAGGAGAGGCAGAGGCAACTAGTAAGGTAGTAGACCATCGAATAGAAAATCTGGCCAAGCCAGGAATGTAAGTGGATGCTTTTGTAATTCATGACATTTATATATATTGATGAAGGATTGTTCCTAGTTCTGTGTGAAATAGAGCATTTTCATAGTTTTGCATTCACATCATTGAGAAGGACCAACCACTAAGGGGTCGACCCTATTGGAGGAAATCAATTCTATTTTTGATTTTATAGGCTTTGGTTGTATTGGTGGGTGATTGAATGCGTTGATGTATGTCGGAGGAGAATATGAAGATTTTTCAATCTGGCTTATTAACAACTATGAATTTTATAGGCCACATAAGGGTTTAAGCCCAATCGAATATCTGATATTGGAGTCGCACCACGGTGCATTGGGTGTAGGTGTCTGCTGTATGAAGAAGGGCATCGGTCTCTTTTGAGATCTCAGAGATATACATACATAGTCTGTGTTAACCTGAATGTGTATTTGAATACGGAGCAGCAATTGGGGACAGGAAGAACCCTTCACGAGTATTTCAGGTGGGAAAGGAATGCGAAGCAGATTCAATCACAACACTGTTAACCTTAACCGGTGCAAAAGATCATGGATAAAGAAGCAAAGAAGCGAAATCGTGAATCTGAATGGCGCAGAGGAGACGAAACCTTAAGCTGGAAATACGGAACCGTGAGGAGCTATAGTGGAAGTGGTTTAGGAGGATAATACCAGCGGTCTCGCGCTTTGCAAAGGCGGTATAGAAAATTTGTAAAAAAAAATGCAATCGCAATCATTAGACGGCGCGTGTCCATAAGTGGTTTGGAAAAACCACTTCCATCATGTAAATTTTAAGTGTTAATCTTCGGCCTTTGAAAAAACGTGATTTCGATGAAATCCATCTGATCTGTTGAGCTATGGATGCAAGGGTAATTGCGCAGCAAGTAGGAAGAAGGATAAGGCAAGGTATGATGATGTTAAGTTGGTAGCGCGACGATCGTTGGATCGTTGGAACTGGAGATCCAACGTCGGTCGCATCGAGAAAGTGCATAAGGTTTAATGAAATGTAAGCGCGTAATTGGGACCCAAGTATATTTTTGATTATTGGTTTGATGAGCATTGGCGCATTGTTAATATGAGAATTTGGTTTCATTATAATGTTCTAAGATTTGAACGGGGTGGTAATATATATTAAAATATTATCGTCGATGTAAAACGCGCTAAGGAAGTATGAAGCTGTTGTGGGACCCGAAGGTAAATATGTGCGGGTTAGTTGGTTGATGTGCGTTGATGCATTATGTAATGCCGAGGGTTTAAACCCAAGTCTCGAGAATTAATTAGGCATTGAGATATATATATAAAGTCGAGCCCTGTATATTGAATTCGTATGCGGATATTTATGTGCGATGGCATTTCTATAATGTCGTGGAAAATCTAAGGTATATATCTGATTGTTTGGTCTTGAAGTTGAGATATTAAAAGCCATAAATAAACGTGGGTTGGGTTTATAGAAGGTGAATGGTGATTCGCATTTTCATAAAGGGCGAAAGTTAAGGTTAAGATTTATGTTAAACTGGAATTCGAATATTTATTCAATTTATTATAAAATGGGTTATTTATATGGTTCCAACCATTGAAGTAATTTCAAGCTTCCGCATAGTATTGAGAATGCCAGATTTAAAATTACTTGGGGCATGAATTTGAAGAATGCATTTTATATGCAACCAAGATTGAAAATCGTGATGCTGAGATAGGTAGCCCGGGCTATCACATTCTATAAAGCGGCCACTATATAATACATTTGATTATAGAGGTCGAAAGTTGACTCGAATGCGTATAAGTGTATTGACAGAGATTTAGAGTTTGGATTTAATTGTATATGCATATAAATGAAATATGAGATAGTGGGGCCCAAACCTTAATTTACGCTGATTATTTGGGTCTCAATTAAAGTATGGCTGAAATGGTGAAGATATTTAATTGAGTCCTAAACATTGAATGAAGGGCCATTTAAACAGTGAATGAGCCAAGTAACCTGCGGCTAGGATATTGTGCTTTCACTTCAAAGTATGTTAAAAGTGGGCATCCGAAACTGAGTTTTCCAATTTGAGCATTTCCAATTAAATTAAATTTCCTAGTTCAAAAAATAAGAAATGCTTCTGCATGTAAAGATTGCTAGACTTTGAGAGTTATTAAGGAACTAAACTAGTAAAACTGTTATATGTACAACAAATTCAAAATTGCAGTGAACAGTTGAATATGCACAGGAATGAAAATGTGGGTTTGACAGATGTACATACACAAGTGCTCAAAATTGCAGTAAACAACAGAGGTATGCAGGACAGTTACATGATAGCAACAGAAAAGACAAAACCAGCAAGCCAAGGGCTGATTGAAATTTATATATGTAACTAAAAATGTGAATGTAAGTGTTTTAATTGTTTTATATTGTTTGTGATGCATTGGCAAGTCTCCAAAGGAAAACAAAAATCCCACTGCAATATTGAAATTAGTACATATTGTTATATTTTTCTGAAGGACCTGGGAGAAGAGATGAGTAGGAAGAATTCAAAGATTCATGACTAATCATTTCGAATTCCATGTACAATGAAAACAACCATGAAGTTATTTTGTATAAAACAGGTAATATCCATGGGGAGGTTACAAAAATAGAGAGGGAGAAGAAGAGAGTGTGCAGAAGAATTGAAGAGAGTTGAAGATTGTGAGAAAGTTGTAGAATGGAAGAAAGCAGAAGAATATAAGAAAGATGCAAGAGGTTAGAGATTGCTGAAATGATGCAGGAGGTCAGAGAATGCAGAAATAAAGCAGTGACATAGAGAAGAAGGAGGAGCTGAGCAGAGAAGAAGGAGGAGCTGATAGTGAAGCTGAGAAGATGCAGAAAGGATGCAGGACAGATATGAAGACTGGAGGATAGTAGTGAAGATGGTACAGAACAGAGATGATATCTAAAGTAAATCAACAAGTGTTTTCTTTTGAAAGATTAAGGAAGTTCGAGCTTCTCTTTCAACTTTTAGCTTGATAGATTTCATTTATAGCTAACTGAGGTAGGAGCCTCTTGTAGGTTGTAGCCTACAGAAAATAGGTGGGATTTGCTTCTTCCACATCAAGTTGTAGCTTGATAAAATGTCAGTTGTAGCTGACTGAGGTTGGAGCCTCCTGTAGGTTGGTGCCTGCATAAAATTGATGGGAGTTTGAGCTTCCTTGCAAGTTGTAGCTTGTAGAATTGAGGTTGGAGCCTCCTGTAGGTTGGTGCCTACAGAAAATCAGTAGTGAGAGGGAGTTGGAGCTTGCCTTTGCATCACAACAATAATAAGATGTGATTTTCTCCCTTTATGGGTTTCCACTTATATCTGGTGTCTCTGTGCATGATATTTATATGTTGATATGGTTTATCTAATCTGCTTAATACTTTTTGCTCTCATATTAAGTCTGTTGTTACATTATCTTAATACTAGTTGCTCACATTCTAAGATTACTCACATGTTAAGTTGAACATGAAATGAAGGTGTAAATAAGTGTTAATGAAAAGTTTTAAAATTCCATGAATGTGTTAAACTGATTCACCCCCCCCCCCCCCCTCCTCTCAGTTTAACTAAGGGTTCAACATAGTCCTCCTATGGCATGAGTTTATCACTAATGACGAAAATATTAGGCAAACTTCTTTGCGTCAAATTTTCAAATTTAACCATAAACTTGGTTATGGCTATGTTCATGTTTTCACATTTCTCTTCAATTTGTTTCATCATATTATTATTTTAAAGGACCTTCCTTATTTGAATGATTTTCTCTATCCTATCAGTGATTTATATTTCTTCCAACTCCTATTTGTTTTTATTGTTGAGAAACTTTATCAATTATATGGCTTTCTCAGGTTTGTCACCTAGCTCATCTTTTATTTTCTGAATCTCTATTTGTGCTAGCTTTAGTAAATCCCTCTGTTCATATATTACCTGGATTGATGGCCAAACATCATTGATGGCTTCAATGATTTTACTCCATAACTGATTTTTTACATTAAAAAATTGGCTCTTTCAAGTTCAAATATTTTTGTAGATTCTTCAATTCAGTATTTAACCTCGCCTTTTTTTCATGATTTTTGGCATTGATTTGAGCTAGATTTTTGGTATCTTCAATATTTTCAATCACTTTCTTCAATCTGTTGATCTCAGTTTTTTGAAGTGACATTTCCTCCATGGCTTTTACTAGTTTACTAGCCTCATCAGAATTTTGAGCTGTTGTAGTAGATGATTCTGTGGCTAAAGTCGTGGATGATGTCACTGGCATTGTAGTAGTGAGTGGTTATTTTGGTGCCAACTCTTTCTCCAGAGTTGAAGGCACAACAGTAGTAACCATGGGAATTACTGAAGGAACTTCGTCTGCTTCTCTAGTTTCCCTTTCATGGACAAGCTTGTCCATTTGAATTTCCATTTCTTTGATCTTTCCTGTTAACTGAAAAAATTAAGTTTGTCATGTCATCCTTCTGAGTCTATTCTTGCATAATTTCTTTGGTTTGAGGATGTTCAGTTGATGGCAGCTTAAGTTGTTTCCTCAATGTTGCAATGTCCTCATCCTTCTTCTTCACTAACTATTATGCTGCTTTAACATTTGCAGGATCATATCCTACTTGGATAACTAACTCTTCTAAAGACTTAATTCTAAGATCTTTAGCATATGATGAGGCTTTGTCAACCTGCATTTGATCCCTTATGTTTATGGTTGTATTCTAAAGCTTGTTGATACTCATAGCCTTGGTAGTTATAGTAGAATATGACATCTCTAAACTTTTCCTATGAAACTCAATCTTATCTAGTGCATGAATGCTTTCTATTGGCACTTCTAGACCAATTTTCTTGTAGTCTACAACTATCTTAGAAACCTTGATTGTTGGTTGTAGCACTGACATAATCAACTTTTTATTTGAATAATCAAAAGCGGATAAAAGTATGTTCTGAATTCCTGGTGTTTGCTTCAAATATTGAGAATAAATCTGATTCTTTATTTCTTCATTCCTTTTCTTAATTTGCTTTTATTTTTATCTGATATCAAGATATTTTTCTTATGTTGTCTATGAGGAAGATGCCTCCAATTTTTTTTGTTTCTCTATGACCTGTGTATTGGAATTATCAAGCTGTCCTTCATTTAGATTCTTTGTAACTAGCTCATTTGTGATGACTGTAGTAGCTTATGTATTTGTTACTGGAACATCTGTGTCTTCTACCTCTATTGTCACTTTTCCTTTATCAACTCAATTTACTTTAGGCTTTTTATTGTATCTAATTTTAAACCTTGTTTTAGTTGTCTTTGCAACAATGTATGTTCCTTCTTCTCTGGCCCTTTTAGTAGCTTTCTCTCTTTGATCTGCAGTTTCTAAGGTGTGACTAGTATCACACTACTTAACTGCATCTACCAAAGTGTTTTCTACCCACTCAATTTGATTGGCATACTTCTCAACCTCTGGTTTTTTCTCATGAATATAAGGTGTTAGTTTGCACTGAACCCTCATATTTCTTAGTATTCCTTGTGGATCATAGTTCCATGAGAAACTCTCTTCAAATCTGTACTCAAGTAATTGTTTAGCTGATTTTGTCTCTACATCTCTCTGATTACAAATAAAGGGCCCCACCTGATTCTTTAACTTAAATTGGGTCTTCTTCTTGGCTATTAGGAAGTTGATAGAATCAAAATTTAAGATTATCCTGATATATTCCACGGTAAAGATTCTCATTGGTACACATTTAGGTAGTTTGTAAGGTAAAAAATTGGACCCAAAAACTCTAATTTTTGTGTGTTTCTCATATAGGTACCAATCACCAGTTCTAGTGTGCTCTCATAGCTGTAGAAATTTCTTCATTTCATCACTGATCCTTGGCTATTCTGTGTTGGTCAACATATTTATCAATGGGTGGACAAAGTTATATGTAAAATCTACAAAAGTGAACTCTATGGACTCTTTTGTGATCAAAGAAGTCCAAAATATGTCTGAAAGTGGATTTTCTTCTATATCAAGCTTCTGGAGAGTTATAGGGAACTTGTTTTCTTGAAAATACATGAACATATTGAAGAGAAAGGATGTATATCTAAATACCCCTTCAGTTGGAAACTTGATTAGCTAATCATGGATATTGTCAGCTTTATACTCAGCATAACTGAAAATTACAGAGGGAGGCTTTCCTGATGCAAAAGTAAATAGAAACCCTAGGATGGATTCATCATTATGCACATCTGTAAAGTATCCTAGGATAAGTGATAACATGGAAACGACATGCCTAGACCCTTCCGAAAATTTTGAAGTAGAATATGAAGGGTTGATTTGTGGAATTTCAACATGTAAAGGCGTAAACACTTGAAAAATCTGAAACATTTGGGAAAATCAAGACCAACGTATAACTTTATAAGTTCTTATATTTACAAAGGAACTGCTTCAGAATTAGGTTTGAGTTATAACATCTGGTTTATGGACTCAAGATTAATTGTAAACAGTACCTCTTTGTTTTCATTCATCATTGCTCTATTTTCGGGTGAATAATAGCTCTGACACAACCTAACGACCTCTGGGCATTGATCAGTGACTAGAAAAACATATTTGGGTAGGTTGATTTCCAAAATTTTCACTTCTTCAACCTGATATAAGGAATTTTCATAGCTCCACCAGTGGAAGTCCAACAAATTAAATTCAACTACTGGATCTGCTATTTTATAGTCCACATCCCTCAATGGTATGTGCTCAATGTCTACAATAGGAGGTTGTAGAGGATTCACCACGATTGCAGTCTTGGATGACATAGTTGGATTGGATTTTGACATTTTTTAGGCTTGGATAACTGAGAGTCTACTTCTAGGACTTTCTGAATTCTTCTATAAGATTAAATGGTTTACAAAAGTGTTCCTTGACTTTGTTAGAGGTTTTTGGATGAAAATGTGTAAAACTTGGTTCTTTCCTTCGTTTTTAACCTTTAATTTTGGTTTTCAAACTGTATTTCAGAATCTCACAGGTCTATAAAAAAAGAAACAAATGTTTCTTATACCTTTTCTAGTGAATATTGGGCTAAAATTGTTTCAAATTGGGTGTAGAGGGTTGGGGTAACCTGCAGATGATTTCTGGGTTTGATTGGAGTTTTATAAGTCTGCAAAAGCTAAAATCAATTCGATTTTTCCTTTAAAACTGAATGCAGTATTAAAACAAGGTTTGCATCAAAATTTTCATAGGGTTTTAGCTCTTTTTCATGGAACAAGAAGTTTTGTTGGATAAAATAAGCTCTTAACTATACAATTCCTTTAGAAAATTCCTTTTCAGAATGACAACAGGCTTGTTTTTTATAGGAAAATACCTGTTTCCACAGGTATATATCTTTTAAGATACGTTCTTGGTCATTTAACAAGTTTCTGGTACTTTTTAGGTCTTTTCAGTAGCATGGGATCTTTCTGAAGTCTTTTGGCAGCAAACACAAGTTTTTTCAGGTTCTGGGCTTCAAAACAAAGCACAAGCTTCATATTCTTCAGTCGAGAGGACGAATACAGTCAGATAGTGTAGAAAAGGGTTAAATAATGCAATCAAAAATTTATTGAGCGTTTTATGTCTAGAATAGCCTGCAATAAATGGCGGTCATGTCGGGTCAAATGGTGATTTTCGAGCTTTGAAAGGAAAAAATCGCAATTGGTTATCGCGCAAGAAATAGGTGGTAAGTGGTATTAGTTTGATCGGATGCAATCCAATAAATCTTGGCCACGTGGAGGAGAGAGGAAAAGGTGAAACCACCTATTTCGCATGGTTAGGAAAGTGTTATGTTCGTGCAACTAAAAATGTGATATCGTCGTTTAATCATCGGATTGAGTGATTGGGATGCAAACAATTGCGATTTGTTGGGGGAGTTGCGCGCCATTAGGGTATGGGGCCCAGGGTTTGTTAATGCGATGGAGTAATTTTAAACCTTATAAATATATATTTATAATGTAAAAAACCTTATTTATATGATTGGCGAAGGGGGGTAATGTTATATATTTTAAATTAAAACACTAACGAATTTTTTAATAACATTGGTGTGGGAATGGTAATAATGTAACAAATGGGTATTTATAATGTAAAAGCCTTGCCTTATTTGATAGGTAGCATATATAACATATGGTAATAAAATGCTTTTACGTGTTTTAAAACCATAGGGCTAGGGATTATAATATAGATATGTTTAAACCTATGGGAAAAAAGGTGAGTTCATTATTAACATGTGGGATAAATAAACATAGGTTTAACTTAAAATAAGTGGGTTTAGGGATATTAATATATAAAGAAATTAATATATACCGAGAATGGGTTTTATAGGGAATTAATACTTTATGTTAAAAAATTAATATGAAATGAAATGAAATGAGATGAAAATACATAGAATTAACCTAAGTAAAGTGTAAAATAGGCATTTAACATAGAAATTATCCCATTTTGATATTTACATATAAACTTAGGATAAGATGTATTTTGTGGGTTTTTGAGTGTTTTGGATGAAATGAAATTAATTAAGAGGGGATTTTAATTTTTCTAAGAAAAAAAGTGTTTTACTTAGGAAAAGGCTTTATATTTTTGGAAAAGGGTGGATATGTTGAGGAAATGGATTTTATGGAGGGAATCTAATATTTTTAACCAATCAGTTCATAACCCTTGGGTCTGGTCCCAATAGAATTCAAAGAAATACTCTAAGCCTCCTTAACTGAAGGTTCAGAATATTAGATCATTGTGGGGGAGGGGAAATTAGTTATTTTTTCCCAATTATGCTTTATTACATGTCTTGCACAACTTTTGTCTACCTACCCATCATTATTCTAACATTTTTTACTTCATTTGCATGGGTGCATTTAAGCTTGCAACCCTAAATCCATTTTTCTTTTAAAGCAATAAATCTATCTAATTCCAACCTTATTTCATCTGAGGGATCAGATTAAACTATTGAACTCCTCATTTATTCTCTAACTATCTACTGATTTGTCAAGTTAAAATTGTTTGACATATCTTTATTCTCTATCTAAAACATAAAATTCAAAGCATGAAAAGTTAAGATTTAATTGTTTAACTGATCATGTATTATGGAATTTTGGACAATCTACACATAATCATTATTCTTGCATTAAAAGTAAATAGTAGTGGAATTTTGACTTGCTCACTTTCAGATCTTATTTTTATCTCTTTTTTTTCTTTTGGGGCCAATTTTTTCTAAGTCCTTTGATCTTTATTTTAGGACTTTTACCCTTTTTTCATTTTTTTATTATTTTCAAATATGGGAAAACAACTTGCAGAAAGCAAGGCATGTACACATTTACAAAACTATAAAAGTCAATTAAAAAATTATAAATCCTATTATTATAGGACCCTAACAATGGCTCCACATGGGGATGGCATTTCCTGGTGAAATGTCAAGAACATTGAGACTAGTAGCCTTTGAATTTTTATTGTGATGACACTATAAGTGTCTTCTGATATCTGCAATTATTAATATTTTATGATAGTTTACCTCTCAAAGCTTAGGGCCTTCTCTTCAGGCTTTAACTTTGTTTGGAAAACATGTAATCCAATCTAAAATATTCAATGTATATGTACAATGGTCAAAATAAATGAAACTAAGTATTTGTTATCTCTGAGGAGTAGTAGTGCTTTAGCATTCTGCCATTTACTGGTCCATTTAAAATATTTGATCCATCCATTTCTTTCAGATAGAAAGCATTGTTATCTCTATAACCATAAATAACATAAGGTCCTTTCCATAGAAAATCAAATTTTCCATGTTTATCTTTATCTTCTCTTCTTGAATCCCATGTTAACACTTTGTCTCTAATGTAGAAATCATCTTATTTACTCTTTTTGTCAAAAAAATTCTTTATTTTATCCTAGATAACTTGAGATTTAATGTAAACCTCTTCTCTTGTTTGTTCCAAGTGAATGGTTTGATTTATCCTTCTTTGAATGTCATTTGGTTCAACTTGTAATTCTTGGATAATTTTCATTATTGGTACTCCTAAGGAAGATGGAAAAACAACATCCATTGTATGTACAAGATGGTAAGGAGATGTACCAATAGATTTTTTGGTTATAAGTCTATCTTCCCATAAGGCATTGACTAACTTCTTGTTCCAAGTCTTTTTGTTATCTTCAAGTAACTTTTTGATGATGTTTACAAGGTTCTTATTTAAAGATTCAGCTAGGTCATTACCTTGAGGGTAATATGAAGTAGACTGGCCTAGGGTAATGTGATATTTATGGTAAAATTCAATCTTTTTTTTAGATTTGAATGCAGCTACATTGTCAGTAATTATCTTTTGAGGACATCCAAATCTTGAAAGTATGTTGCGTTCTAAAAAGGAGATAATGATAGCATCTGTGGTTGGCCTAGAGGGTATGGCTTCAATCCACTTGGTAAAATAGTCATTGGCTGTTAGAATCCACTTATGTTGGGATGATGATGGAGGGTGAATTTATCCAATGAAGTCAAGACCCCATTGTTGAAATGGAATTTCAATTGAAATGGCCTTTAAGGGCAGGGGTAACAGCTTTTTCTTACCCTCAAATATTTGACACTTGTGACAGGAGGTCACATACCTTTTAACATCTGCAGTAGTCTTCCAGTAGAGATTTCCTCTACAGACACCTGCATGAAATTCTTGTAATACTTTATCAGCTTCTTCTTTTAACAAACAATTTAACAAAATCCCACCATGGTCTTTCCAAAAAATTACATTGTCTAATATACAAAATCTTATTGCCTTTAGTTTTAAGAATCTATCTTTTGTTCTTGATAATCCAGGAGCAGCTTGTAAGTTTAGTAATACAAATATGGTATTTTCATACCATGGTGGTTTTGAAAAGGCTTCACTAATCTCTGGAGTTTCCATCTCTTCTTGATCATCTACTTGGGCAATAAAATTTATGTCTAGGGCATGACAATTTGATTCAACAATGAGTTTGGCTAAACCTTGACCTTTTATCAGTTTTGTAGGTTTTATCTCTATGTCATATTATAATTGTGGCAATCCACTTACCTCTTCTACCATCCAGACCATCATGAGTTAGAATGTCTTTTACTACTGCATTTGGGACATAGGTAATGATGTGAGAATAGAGAACGTACACTCTGAAATATTTAATTGTCTTTACCAAAGCTAGGGCCTGTTTTTCCATCATATTGTATTTCAAAGTGGCATCTCTAAGTGTTTTTCTAAAGAAAGCTATGGGTTGTTCATAACCCTCGTCATTTTTCTATAGTAAAACTGCAGCAATGGTGTGTTCTAAAGAAAATAAAAAAATGATGAAATTCTTTTTAAATTCAAGACTTATAAGGACTGGGGTTTTGGTTAAGGCTTGTTTAATAGATTCAAATGATTGTTTGGCCTCAATATTCCATTTAGGAACTAAATATTTTTTAAGCATGTTGTTTAATTATCTAATTATTTCAGCTAAATTGGAAATGAATCTTCTTAAAAAATTATTTTTTCCTAGAAAAGCTTGTAACTCTTTCATGTTTCTTGGAGGACTAATGTTAAGAATTTCTTCTATTCTGGTAGGGTCTATTTTAATTCCTTCCTTAGATATTATGTGTCCTAGTAACTTGCCTTCTTCTAATCCAAATAAGATTTCTTAGGGTTTAAAGAGATGTCAAACTTTCTGCATTTAATAAAGACTTGTCTAAGATGATCCAAGTGTTCATAATAAGTCTTAGAAAATATAGTTATGTAATCAAAGTAAATCACTAATAATTCATGAATTTCCTTTGCAAAGGCTATATCCATAGCTCTTTGAAAGGTAGCCCTTGCATTCATTAAACCAAAAGACATTTTTACATACATAAAAGTGCACCAAGGAGTAGTAAAAGTTGTTTTGGCTTGATCCTCTGGTTGGACTAAAATTTGGTTGTATCCTAAAAATCCATCTCAAAGTGAAATCCTATAAGAACCAACTACCCTTTGTAAATGTGATTCATTTTTGGTAAAGGATAATTATATTTTAAGGATAATTTGTTTAGATTCCTAAAATCAAAACATAATCTAATCTCTCCTACTTCTTTTTTGGTTGGAACTAAATTAGAAACCTAATCAGAATATCTGATTGGTGCAATTATCTGTGCATCGTACATTCTTTTTACCTCTTTTTCAATCAAGGGCATCAAAACAGGATTGATTCTCCTTAACTTTTGTTTAAAAGGCATTTGATCTTATTTTAAGGAATTTTATGATCAATTATGTTGGTGTCATAGGATTTTAGGTCCTCATAACTCCAAGCAAAAACATCTTGAAATTCATTAAAAAGAGCAATATATTTTCCTTTTTCTTGTTGAGGTAAGGCTTTGGAAAGTTTGATCATATTGGGTTTTAAATTTGTGTCTATGTTGCATTCCTCAATGTCAGATCTAAGTGGCTCCATTTTTGGTTTTCTAGCAACATAATTTGATTCAAATAAATCTTCTAAAGGAGTTAAACCTTTTGGTAAGAAATTATCTTTGAGATTTAATATATCAAATTCATCATCATTTATCTCATCAATTTCTACTCTCTCTAATTTATCTATATCTGATTGACTAAACTTAGTTGATCTGGAAAAATTTATTTAGATCTATATTATTCAAATCTATTTCACTATCTAAATCCCGATCTAATGTATAATCAGTGTCTATTTTACAGTTCTGAAATTCACCTTCATTATTCATAAAATGGTAAATATGTTGGTCTTGTGAAAAAATTTGCCAATATTTAAGGTTATCTGGAATTATTGGTCTATTTTTTACTTCTGCAGTATATTTATGATTAGGCTGAAAAGGTCAATTAAAAGTACTAGCAAAAGTTGCTAAAGAATGTGCTTGTAAATTTTACTTTCTTGGTATTACAGAGAAATTACATTCCAACAAATCATCAATCAAATTTAATACAGTCTCTCTATATCAGCCTAGTCTAGGATTGTAAACAAAATATTCACCATTAATTTTTTTTACAATCAACTCTGAGTCTCCCATTATTGCTATTCTTTTGCCTCCTAAGTTTTTGATTATGTGGATTCCTAAAATGAGGGATTCATACTCAGCCATATTGTTGGTGCATTTGAAATTTAGTCTAAAAGCATGGCCTTCTGCATGATTATTTTCAATGTTATTTATCCAAACTCCTACTCCTGCTCCTAGTTTGTTTACTTTGCGATAAAAATCTAAATGCCATAAAGATTCATGAAATATATTATCATTGTTTTGTTTTTTCTTTTTGACTTTTAGTTCAGTTTTGATTTCATTATCAGTTTCAAAGTTACATAAGATGAAGCAATATAGGTGAGTAGGTGTAGTATAGATTGGGTAATTTATTTATATTGTTGCACTACTTACCATATATTTCATCAATGTTTCCCTATAAAGCTTCTTTGGTTGACCAAAAACTGATATAGTAGCATATGACATGTCCAATTGTAGAGATCCCTGTAATTTTTCTCCTGATGAGCGTGATAATAACATTCCATATTTGGATGGGATATCAGCTACTACAATGTCCATGAGTATAATCTTACAAGGATATTGAACTAATGTTACACACAAATCTTTAATTAAACCTAGGCATTTTACTTTTCTTGAATCAAATGAAAATAAATCTTTGTAAGGCCTTGTAATGTCTAAATATAGAGTTTCCATTATTGCTTTGGGCATTAGATTATGTGAAGCTCTTGAATATAACATTGCATTGTGTAAAATTTGGTCATGAATAGTTAAACTGATGTAAAATGGAGGAACTACTCCATCTTGATGCTTTCCATTCACATCAGGTTCAAAAATCAACTTTGGTTGATCATCATTTAAGTTTACAGAGTCTTCTCCATCATTCATGTTTAATGTTTCTATGATAGTTTTTTTTACAAATCATGTTTTACCAATTCTTTCAAAGGAATTGGTATTTTTAACTTGCAATTTCAGTTTGTATATTGAATGAAGGTTGTGATTTACTTATTTGAATTAACTCTTCCTTAGTAACTGTATTTTGAGTGGGTTTATCCTCTTTTTCTATAGTTATGTTTTTATTTTCTGTTTGAGTTTCTTGTTTCTTACTACTGCTAGTTTTCTTTTCAGGAGTGGTATGAGAAGCAGTAGATGGTTTTTCAGATTTTGAATTGTTAGAAGCTTTTTTTTTTAGTGGGAGCTTTTTGATTTGTCGATTTTGGATCAGCAATGGATGTTTTGGACTCTAAATTATCTATTTTAGTAGAATTGGTTGTTTGAACAACAACAGAATTTTGTGAATATTTTGTTGTTTGATCAACTTCATCTGTTATCTCAACAATCTTAGGACTAGGTGAAATTTTGGAGCTGGAAACTTTGTGGGATGAATTAGAGTTTTTCCTATTTTCCCTAGGGAGAATTTGCAGAACTTTTGTTGTTGGGGCTTGTACTGTTTCTTATTTCTAGTTTGAGCAAATTTCTTAGTAGAATGTTTAGTGTTTTTGTTACTTCTAAGATTATATTTCTTATGTACTTCATTTATAGCAAAATCATAACCTTGTTTGTAGTCAAATGATTCACCTGAATCTAATTGAGGTTGTTGCATCTAAAATATCTCTTGGTCTTCCTGAGTGAGAAAGATAGTGTTATCGTCATTTATACCCATTAGATTTATGGTATCTTCATCATCTACATTTTTTTGAAAAAATTCAACATAGTTCTCCTGAATTGGGAGTCTTATTGTCTGATATGGAGCTAATTCTTTTGATTTTCTTGAATTTGCATTTTTCCTAAAATTGGGATTTCTGATTTGCTATTGATTATCCCATTGAGGTCTTCTTTCTATGTTGTCTAGTCTATCCATCATTCTCTCTAAAGTTTTAGCTAACTGATCTATTTTTTTGTCTGAACTATATTCTTCTTCTTTCATGGTTACTCTCCTCTCATTCCTTAATCTAGCCTTTTTAGCTAAAATGTTTACTTCTACACCAACATCATATGTTTGCATTCTTTCTAAGATTTCTGAATTTCACTCCCTCAGCTGATAAGCCATGTCTATGTCAAATCCATCAGGGAATTTGAGTAGGACAGAGTCAAGACTGGGTTTAAGATTGGCTGGGATTGAGTTGTAAAGAATATTGTATCTAGTGTAGTAGTCTTGGACTGGTTCATTGGGAGCTCTTTTCGTTTCATCAAACTCAGATAGTATTTGTAGTGGATTTTTCTTCTTTTCCCATTTATTTAAAAATACTCTATGAAAAATTGCTAAGTTAGTTATAGTACCAGTAGTAAGACTTTAAACCATTTTTTGACTTCCCCTGTTAATGTTTGTGCAAACAATATCATTTGTACATCAGAATCATCTATTTCATGGATTTCAAAGTAATCTATCATTTTATATATGTGTTGCTGGGCAGTGTACTGTGTAGTAGCATAAAATTGTGGTATCTTACTTTGGTAATCCTGAGGCATGTCATGTAATTGTCCTGGAAGAACTAGGGGAGTATATCTAGCAGCCATAGCTTGAATTCTATCTTGGCTAGGAGGTACGTTGGAAGTGCTTGGGGCTAAACTGGAAGCAATAGCTGTTGTAGTAACAAAAGTAACTTTTGAAACTGGAATATAGGAAGGTGAACTAGAAAAAGTAGTAGATGAAATAAAGGATGAACTGGAGGTACTAGGAAATGAAATTGGAATATATAAGGAACTAGTAGGAAATGAGAATGATGTGTTTGAAATAGTAGAAGGTAAACTAGTGGATGATGGAAATAATATTTTAGGTTGTAAGGGTTGTCTAGGGATAAATGGATCTGTAGATTGGATGGTAGCTGAAACTATAGATGATGTAGTGGTATCTAAATGAGAAATAGAGGGTTTATATGTGTAAGCTAGTAATTGTGCCCATTAAATAGCTTCATATATTTCCTTAAGAATAGTAGCATTTATCTCTTCAAGTTTATCCTGATTTTTAACTTTCTTTAGTTCAGAATCTACTCAATATTTTCATGGTTTGTTTCCAAAAATGAAATAAAAATAGGGTCTATAACAGAAGTACTTAAATTACATTCAGATTTGCTCCAGAATAAAGAATGTTCAAATTTCAAATCAAACTGTGTATCTTGTAAACTTACTAATTCTTGTGGGAATGAATTGGCTCTAATTAATGAAACTTTAGCATCTAAATCTTTTATATGTTTATTCTTTTTCCTAATTATGTCTGGTTCTCTATTATAATAGCAGGTTTAAGATTCGGGTTAGACCTGGTATAGTAAATGTTTCTAGAAACTAGAATTTCAATTTTTCATACACACAACCTATAAAACAATCTTCAAAGGCAAAAGGATAATAAAATTTATTTCTTTTAAGGTCTATTTTAAAACTGAGGATTGGTTAGTCCCCAGTATGGTCACCAGTATGTTATCACTCTAGTAATTCTCAAGTTGTGAGATTTTGATTTAAAGTTTAAGAACACTAGAGGTAGCCACAAACCTACTTTTAAATTCTAGGATCTAGCCTTCCTAGGGTTCAGAGAGGGCTCTCTCTGTAAGATTTAACTTTGTTTTGATTATAAGATATTAGGCTACTTATGATTGTTCAATTTAGTTTTGATTTTTTTTGGTTTGGTGGGAAAAATCACTTAATGTAATGGATAGTGGGAAATATGTTTGTCCATTGGGCTAAGGAGTCAAAACTCAAGCAGGAAAAACTAGGATCAAGGTCAGAATGTCAAATATTTTCAGGGCAGGATAGATGAGTCTTTGAAGATCTTGGAAGGTTGTTTTGGTGAAGTGGTTTGATCAGGATAAAGAGAAATGAAGGGTTCTTTGATCCCGAAAAACGAAGGAGTAGACAGAGATCAAACGAAAGAGGGAGCGATTAAGGGATCCCTACTCTGGAAATCAACAGAAAACATAGAAATGATAAACAGTAAAGATAGGGTGCTTTTAGCAAATCCTGAAATAATACTCCTGTTTGTTCATTCAAATTTAGAATACATAATGGATGCATGAAAACATGAGAAGATAAACAATGACAAGTAGAAAGTACTTCACCTCAATGGTTCATCACACGAATCCTGAAATATGATGCTATATGATCGAATCCCGTCTGCTACTCGAAATTTGCAACAAAAAGCATTCAAGTCCAACAAAAATGACTATAGAAACCTTCAGCAATTTCTTCCACACTAATACTTCAAAGAGTGAAGTATTTATACAAAAAATTTTACAAAATATCCTACAATGCTTCTAGGAATTATCTAAGGAAAAATAAAGTATCTTTACAACAAAATAGTGATAGCTTCTTAGCAAATCAACAATTTGTCCTATTTATCCAAATAAAATAGAAAACTGTTTGTGGATTAGGTGCAACTGGCTGCCTTGGTTTCCTCTTTGCTAGCATAGATATTTCAAATCTGTTTTGAAATATTATCTTCATTATCTTATTCTCTTAAACTCTGATTCTCTTTAATCTCTGATACTCTTTAACTCAGATACTCTATAATCTATGTAAAAAATACTTTACTGTTGTAATAAATTCTGTTTTGACTGAAAAATAAGAAAGCTATTTTTGTCCTTTTATTTAGAATTTGAATTTTACGGTAATTCAGTGAGTGATTGCCAAGTTTCATCATTTGAAATTTGTATCTTTCTCAGCTTCCTGAAATTCTCATTTGCCTCAGTACATCTAGAAAATGTTGGTTTTTTGACAAATAAATGTCTTATCACATGTTGTAGATAAAACAAGTCTTCAAAACTTCTGAGTAAGACCTTCCTTGTAGAAATACCTTGTCCATCTGTTTTTTCCGCCTGCTCTTTTGCATACTCTCTGCTTTTCTTATTGTAGTCCTCCCGTGCCATAAGTTTATCATTAATGACCAAAATATTAGGCAAACTTCTTTGCCTCAAATTTTCAAATTTAACCATAAATTTGGTTATGGCTATGTTCATGTTTTCACATTTCTCTTCAAGTTGTTTCATCAGATTCTTCTTTGCAAGGACTTTCCTTATTTCAAGGATTGTCTCTGTCCTATCAGTGATTTCTATATCTTCCAACTTGTGTTTGTTTTTATCGTTGAGAAACTTTATCAGTTCTACGGCTTGCTCAAGTTTGTCACCTAGATCATCTTTTTCTTCTGAATATTTGCTTGTGCTGCCTTTAGGAAATCCCTCTGTTCATATATTACCTGGATTGATGGCCAAACATCATTGATGGCTTCAATTATTTTACTCCATAACTAATTTTTTACATAAGAATTTGGCTCTTTCAAGGTCAAATATTTTTGTAGATTCTTCAATTCATTATTTAACTTGTTAGCCCTTTGTTCATGAGTTTTGTCATTGATTTGAGCTAGCTTTTTGGTATCTTCAAGATTGTCAATCACTTTATTCAATCTGTTGATCTCATTTCTTTGAAGTGACAATTCCTTCATGGCTTGTACTAGTTTACTATCCTCATCAAAATGTTGAGCTGCTGTAGTAGATGATTTTATGGATGAAGTTGTGGATGATGTCACTGGAACTGCAGTAGTGAGTGGTTCTTTTGGTGCCAACTCTTCTTCCAGAGTTGAAAGCACAACAGTAGTAACCATGGGAATTACCGAAGGAATTTCATGTGCTTTTGTAGTTCCCCTTTCATGGACAAGATTGTCCATTTGAATTTCCATTTCTTTGATCTATCATGTTAACTAAAAAATTAAGTTCATCATGTCATCCTTCTGAGTCTGTTCTTGTACAATTTCTTTGGCTTGAGGATGTTTAGTTGATGGCAGCTTAAGCTGTTTCCTCAATGCTGCAATGTCCTCATTCTTCTTCTTCACTAATTGTTTTTCTTCTTTAACATTTGTAGGATAATATCCTACTTGGATAGCTAACTCTTCTAAAGACTTGATTCTAAGATCTTTAGCATATGATGAGGCTTTGTCAACCTTCATTTGATCCCTCATGTTTATGATTGTATTTTGAAGCTTGTTGATACTCATATCCTTGGTAGTTATAGGAGAATATAACATCTCTGAACTTTTCTTATGAAACTCAATCTTATCTAGTGCATGAATGCTTTCTGTTGGTACTTCTAGATCAATTTTCTTGTAGTCTGTAACTGTCTTAGGAATCTTGACTGTTGGTTATAGCATTGACATACTCAAATTTTTATTTGAATAGTCAAAAGCTGATAAAAGCCTGTTCTGAATGCCTGGTGTTTGCTTCAAATATTAAGAATAAATCTCATTCTTGATTTCTTCATTCTTTGTCTTAATTTGCTTGTATTTTTCTCTGATATCAAGATATTTTTCTTCTATTATCTGTGAGGAGGATGCCTCCAAATTTTGTTGTTTCGTTATGACCTGTGTATTGGAATTATCAAGCTTTCCTTCATTTAGATTCTCTGTAACTGGCTCATTTGTGATGACTATAGCAACATCTGTATTTGTTACTGGAACATCTATGTCTTCTACCTTTATTGTCACCTTTCCTTTATCAACTGAATTTACTTTAGCCTTTTTATTGTATCTAATTTTAAACCTTGTTTCAGTTGTTGTCTCAACAATGTATGTTCCTTCTTCTCTGACCCTTTTAGTAGCTTTCTCTCTTTGATCAGCAATTTCTAAGGTGTGACTAGTATCACCCTGCTTAACTGCATCTACCAAAGTGTTTTATAGCCACTCAATTTGATTGACATACTTTTCAATCTCTGGTTTCTTCTCATGAATATAAGGTGTTAGTTTGCACTTAACCCTCATTTTTCTTAGTATTCCTTGTGGATCATAGTTCCATGAGAAACTCTCTTCAAATCTGTACTCAAGTAATTGTTTAGCTACTTCTGACTCTACATCTCTATGATTACAAATAAAGGGTCCCACCTGATTCTTTAACTTAAATTGGGTCCTCTTCTTGGCTGCTAGGAAGTTCATAGAATCAGAATTTAAGATTTGCTTGATATATTCCAAGGCAAAGATTCCCATCGGTACATATTTAGGTAGTTTGTAGGGTAACAGGTTGGAACCTAAAAATCTGATTTTTGTGTGTTTCTCATATAGGTACCAATCACTAGTTCTAGTGTACTCTGATAGCTGTAGAACTTTCTCCATTTCATCACTTATCCTTGGTTGTTCTGTGTTGGTCAACATATTGATCAATGGGTTGAAACATTTATCTGTAGACTCTACAAAACTAAACTATGTGGACTCTTTTCTGATCAAAGAAGTCCAAAAGATGGCTAAAAGAGGTTTTTCTTCCATATCAAGTTTCTGGAGAGTTATAGGGAACTTGTCTGCTTGAAAATACAAGAACATATAGAAGAGAAAGGATGTATATCTAAATACCCCTTCAGTTGGAAACTTGATCAGTTGATCATGGATATTGTTAGCTATATACTCAGCATAATTGAAAATTATAGAGGGAGGCTACCCTAGTGCAATAGTGGATAGAAACCCTAGGATGGATTCATCAGTATGCTCATCTGTAAAGTATCTTAGGATAAATGATAACATCGAAATGACATGCCTAGAACCTTCTGGAAATTTTGAAGTAGAATATGGAGGGTTGATTTGTGGAATTTAAACATGCAAAGGCATGAACACTTGAAAAATCTCAAAACTTTTGGGAAAATCAAGACCAATGTATAACTTTGTAAGTGCTTATATTAACAAAGGAACTGCTTTGGGATTAGGTTTGAATTGTACATATGGTTTATGGACTTAGCCGTAATTGTAAACAGTACCTCTTTTTTTGCATTCATCATTGCTCTATTTTTAGGTGAATAATAGCTTTGACACAACCTAATAACCTTTGGACATTGATGAGTGACTGGAACAACGTATTTGGGTAGGTTTGATTCCCAAATTAGGACTTCTTCAACCTGATCTAAGGAATTTTCATAGTTCCAGTAGTGGAGGTCTAACAAATTAAATTCAACTACTAGATCTATTATTTTATAGTCCACATCTTCTAATGGTGTGTCTTCAATGTCTACAACATGAGGTTGTAGAGGATTCACCACGATTGTAGTCTTAGATGACATAGTTGGATTGGATTTTGACATTTTTTAGGCTTGGATAATTGAAACTTTGTTTTTAGGACTTTCTGAATTCTTCTGTAAGATTAAATGGTTTACAAAAGTGTTTCTTGACTTTGACAGAGGTTTTTGGATGAAAATGGATACAACTTGGTTCTTTCCTTCATTTTGAAACTTCAATTTTGGTTTTCAAATTGTGTTTCAGAATCTCACAAGTCTATAAAATAAGAAATAAGGGTTACTTATACCTTTTCTAGTGATTATTGGGCTAAAATTGTTTCAAATTGGGCACAGAGGGTTGGGGTTACCTGCAGAGGATTTCTAGGTTTGATTAGAGTTTTATAAGTCTACAAAAGGTAAAATCAATTCGATTCTTCCTTTAAAACTGAATGTAGTATTAAAACAGGGCTTGTATCAAAATTTTGACAGGGTTTTAGCTCTTTTTCGGGGAACTAGAAGTTTTCTTGGATAAAATAAGGTCTTAACTGTACAATTCCTTTAGAAAATTCTTTTTCAGAATGAAAAAAGGGTTGTTTTTTATAGAGAAATACCTATTTGCATAGGTATAGGTCTTGAAGATAGGTTCTTGGGTTTTTAAAAGGTTTTTGGTACTTTTCAGGTCTTTTCAGCAGTCTGGGATCTTTCTGAAGTCTTTTGGTAGAAAACACAGATTTTTGTAGGTTCTGGGCTTGAAAACAAATCGCAAGCGTTGTTTTCTTCAGTCGGGAAGAAGAATACAGTCGGAAAGTGAAAAAAAGGGTTAAATAACACAATTCAGAAGTTTATTTGGCATTTTAGGTCTAGAATAGACTGCAATAAATGGCGGTCATGTCGGGTCAAATGTTGGTTTTCAGGCTTTCAAAGGCGAAAACTGCAAGTGGCTATCACACAGGAAATAGGTGGTAAGTGGTATTATTTGGATCAGATGCGATCCAATAAAGCTCGGCCATGTGGAGGAGAGAGGAAAAGGTGAAAAAACCTATTTCGTGTGGTTAGGAAAGTTTTATGTTCACGCAAATAAAAAAGTGATATCATCTTTTGATCGTCGGATTGAATGATCGGGATGCGATTTACTAGGGGAGTTGCATGAAATTAGGGTATGGGGCCCAGGGTTTGTTGATGCAGTGGTGTAATTTTAAACCTTATAAATATATATTTATAATGTTAAAAACCAAATTTATATGATTAGCGGAGGGGGATAATGTTATATGTTTTAAATTAAAACCTTAACGAATGTTTTAATAACATTGGCGTGAGAATGGTAATAACGTTACAAATGGGTATTTATAATGTAAAATCATTGCTTTATTTGATTGGTAGCATATATAAAATATGGTAAATAAAACGTTTTTACGTGTTTTAAAACCATAGCGTGAGGGATTATAATATAGATATGTTTAAACATATTGGAAAAAGGGCAGGTTTATTATTAACATGTGGGATAAATAAACATAGGTTTAACTTAAAATAAGTGGGTTTAGGGATATTAATATATATAAAAATTAATATATACAAGAAGGGGTTTTAGAGGGAATTAATACTTTATGTTAAAAAGTTAATATGAAATGAAATGAAATGAGATGAAAATACATAGAATTAACCTAAGTAAAGTGTAAAATAGAAATTTAGCATAGAAATTATCCCATTTTGATATTTACACATAAAATTAGGATAAGATGTATTTTGTGGGTTTTTGAGTGTTTTTTGATGAAATGAATTTAATTAAGAGGGGGTTTTACTTTTTCTAAGAAAAGAGGTGTTTTACTTAGGAAAATGGATTATATTTTTGGAAAATGGTGGATATGCTAAGGAAATGGATTTTATGAATGCAATCCAATATTTTTAACCACTCAGTTATCAAGCCTTGGGTCTGGTCCCAACAAAAGTCAGAGAAATTCTCTAAGCCTCTTCAACTCAAGGTTTAGAATACTGGATCATCGTGGGGGAGGGGAAAGTAGTTATTTTTGCCTAATGATGCTTTATTACATGTCTTGCACAACTACTTTGTACCTACCCATCATTATTCGAACATTTTTACTTCATTTGCATGGGTGCATTTGAGCTTGCAACCCTAAATCCATTTTTATTTTAAAGCAATAAATCTATATAATTCTAATATTATTTCATCTGAGGGCTCAGATTAAACTGTTAAGCTCCTCATTTATTCTCTAACTATCTACTGATTTGTCAAGTTTAAACTATTTGACATATCTTTATTATCTATCTAAAACTTAAAATTTAAAGCATGAAAAGTTAATATTTAACTGTTTAACTGATCATGGATTATGGAATTTTGGACGATCTGCACATAATCATTATTCTTGCAGTGAAAGTGAATAATAGTGCCATTTTGACTTGCTCACTTTCAGGTCTTATTTTTATCTCTTTTTTTTTCTTTTGGGGTCTATTTTTTCTAAGTCCTTTGATCTTTCTTTTAGGACTTTTACCCTCTTTTCATTTTTTTATTATTTTCAAATATGGGAAAACAACTTGCAGAAATCAAGGTATGTACATATTTACAAGACTATCAAAGTCAATTAAAAAATTATGAATCCTATTATTATAGGACCCTAACAATACACACACAAGTAGAAGTTGAATTATCCATTTTTTATGTATGATTTCTTTGAGTTCGAGCCTGTTTTTGGTTAGAGGAAAAGACTCATGTAGCTATGTACATGGAGACCTTAGGAAGTCCGCAGCTGTGTGTGCAGACCCTTGCAACTGTTTGTGCATGGTGGAAAGTGGATGTATCAGAAGAATATTGTTTTTAATGAATGAATTATTGAAAAATATCTACATTATATTGATTTGTTATCATTTTACTTATTGTTTCTGAATATTGATGCATGAAAAAAGGATTTGATCTGTCATTGAGTAGCATAGTCTTGTGTATGATTATTTACTTTTCTTAATGTATGAATAACCAATATAGTGCATCACGTGAGTAGGTTCAATAGATGTTTTAAGTCTCGTTGTGATTACATATAGATCTGGACTCTGAAACTCTGTTAACATGGAAAATCCCTAAATCCATTGTCCAGTGTCCCTCTGGATGCATAAACCTGATTTTACAATCCCAATATATTTCCCTGGGCGATACTTCGATCTGCGCAAGCTAATAATGGGCCACTAATAATGGTTTTTGTTGGACTACGCAGTCACCTTGAACCTGGGTCTATTCCCCATCAAGCCAGCAATAGGAAGGTAGCCACCAATATCCACCTTGATCATATAGTATGCTCAACCAATTTCCTTTTCTTTCTCTCAAACTACTTTCCTTGTGTATTGTAGTCACTAATAAACTTGTTAATTGATAAGTTTAATTTTACATTAACAATAACACGTTGGTTTGTTTCATATAATTTTTATGTGTTGATTTTGTATCAGATTGTGTTCTTCTGTTTCATTTGGGTCCAACTAGCTCTAAACTCTAGTTTAAAATCATAGCCATCCACGAATGGTATTCACACCCTAAAATTTCTATGAAATGCCCACCTTTGCATTCTCTAAATGAAACCGTCTTGGAAAGCTACTCGAATTACACTAGAATAAGCCTAGCTCAAGAGTGACTTTTAGAGCACAGAGACACACTAGGGAGAATCACTGAAGAGTTATAGAGGAGAGGCACACAAAGAATACTTCTTTTTTCGGTTTAAGATGACTTGTTCACCAACATCTAGTTTTCATAATTACACACCCATTATGAAGAAATGTTCAAGTACCTTCTAGCAAAGTGAAATGTGGCTTTCCCACTAGATCCATGAGTAAGGTAGTTTAATTTTTCACTCCCTAAAAAATCTATTTCGATAATTCTCCCTCAAGCCCCTATGAAAGAAGAATTGTTTCACTTTGGGGAATGGTGACATTCTCTTGATCTTTGTAATGGTTACTATGATACCAAAATCACCCAATTTTCATCATGTTGAGCCTTATCCACAAAGAAAAATTTTAGATTGATGTTTCACTGGGGCTGCATACACAGACCTTAGCCACGGAGAAATAGAATTTCCCTTACATAGAATTCTAGTGAATATTCTAGACTATGTAGAACTACAGCCATGGTTGTTCTAGAATTGTAGAAATTGGTGTTTTTTGTTATGATTTGGTTTTAGTTGGAAAAATGAGTCCATTTCAGTTGAGTAGGAGTCATTATTCTTTATAAGAAGACACCATCATTTATTTTGCATCGATGTTGTGTAATGTTATCATATTTTTTTTTAGGGCTATTTATTTAAGTTTATATCAAAGCTAGTGAGTGGATATTTGAGAGGCCAGATCCATATATAAGTTGTGAAAATATTATGTTGTTGGTGTTATTTTCATAGTCCACGTGAGAGTGATTGAACCACTAATGGATTGGAAGAGATATAACCCACTTTGATTTTATTTTCGAAATAGTTGTGTTCAATGTTCGTTTGTAGAGTTGTTGAGTTCCAAATCCATTCTTTGTTGATACATCATATTTGAACGTTTTCCCATCACTATAAAATGGAGGCCTTGTTTGTTGATAGACTAGGTTCGTGATTTGTCTGTTACCAATGTGATGAATATTTATTGCTCTATGTATTGAATGGTCAACCATTCATAGTTTAGTTTGGGGGTTAAACATATGATTAACGTTTCTTTTACAAAATATCTGAATGGCTATGAGCCAGAGCCCTTGCATGTTGACAGACCATGTTTGGGATTTTTGTATCCCTAATGTGGGAAAAAGTTCTTGGTCTGAATGTTAAATATTCCACCATTCACAGTTCAGCTTGAAGGTTGAAGATTTGATTCGCTTTATTTTTCACAAAATTTTGATATGTTAAATGGGCATCATTCAATTGAATGTACCCCTATTTTTAATAATTCTCCTTTTATTTTTTTCTTTGAAAATTAAATTTGTGGTATAAAGTTTATTATAAGGAAGATTCTTGTGATATAAAGTTTATTTTAAGGAAGTTATGGTGGAAATTATATTTGTAGATGGTGTTAGTGTGAATTCTAATCGCAAGCATATGAAGCTCACCTTAGTTGTGCATAAAAAATAGCTCTAACATCAAATGTGATTGCAATTTCCTTAGATCTATAGTAGGTGATCATAATAAATGCTAAAAAAATCCAGATCTATGCAGGTAAAGACATTAAACAATGAAAATAAAGAAGATTTTCTCCACACATACAATATATAAGACAAGAATTTATAAATATTTTTTTGTATTGTGACACCTTGGAAGGGAACACAAAAACATCTTACCAGTCCCCCTCAATCGGATGGGTTCTTGTATGTCCTTATCACTTTAGATCCAAGATCTCTCTCTCTTAATGGTGAAGAAAACCTGGACAAAATAGAACTCAAAGGGAGCTCATAAGTAAATGTAGAAAAAATATGACAATTATGGAGGATCAAAGTCAGACGAAATGTATAGATAAAAAGGTAATAAAAAATAGGTAGTGAAAGAGTGGAAAACACTTCTATTTATAGCAAAATATTGAGATAGTCTAGATATTGGTACATATTAAAATATTATTAACCAAATCTAGATCCATCTTACGTGGAATATTTTATTATTTTTGGTGGAGGGAAAAGGAATTTAGAATTGGTTTAATCCCTTTATTTAGAAATAATAAATAAATAAATGATTTATTTATTCTTTGAAGGATGAGGTTAAGGAATAATTAAATAAATAATGATTTATTTAATTATTTAGAAATGATTTAGTCAAATTCAACAAGGAATATTATCAAATAATGATTTAAATAATTATTCCTAGCGAATAATATGATAAATAATAATTTATCTAATTAATTCTCCTATTTTGGGTTAAATATGACCATGAATATTAATTAAACATTGGTTTAGTTAATTATCCCTAGAGGAAAATAAAAAAAATAAGGATTTATTTAATTATTCCTCATGGGGTTTCCTGCTTAGATCAAAAATATTTTAATAAAATATGGTTTATTAAATTATTTCTCATAGTGAAAGAAATTTTACTATGGTAAAGTTGGTATTGCATGGTGTACTTTAGTCCATATAATAGTAACAAGTTAGATGACCAAAAATTGGTGTAACATATTTCCCCCCAATGTGCGAGCATTAGGAGCTAATCGTATGACCAAAATACGTTTTGAGAGCACAATCATTAGACATCGAAGGGGAGTTAGAGAGAGAGAAATATGAGACAGAATAAAGCAAGAGAGGACAAGGCCCTGAGGAGGCAAGACTTACAGGTGTGACAAGTCTCTTTTATGAGTGAGTACTTGTTCTCAAATGAGGGGGGGGGAGGCATACCTATTCTCGCCGAGATGACAAAGTACAAATAATAATGGTGCACCCAGCAAACATGGGATTGATATATATAGTACATTCTAGCATAAAAATGGGCCAGATAAAAAATGGATCCCACATACATATTGTGCCTAGGACAACAACCATGACTTATACAATAATATCTGGGTACATGAGATATAATAACAACAAAAGAGGCCCTGTAAAATAGGAAAGGGATCTCAAAATATGAATGATATAAGAAACCTAAAAAAGCTATTGCAAGTGGCTTAGGCCGAGACCATAAAATCTCTAGATATGCATCCAAGGCTATGGTAAAGAGGTCATTCGGGTATGTGGGGGGCTACTTGAAGGGCCACCCCCTCATAAGGTCTGAAAAATCTCACACACACAAGGGAATCACTGGTATAATATTTCGCATCACCGAACCATCAAGTATACGGATCTCGATCATGCCATAAGGAGCTGGAACTGAGAGATAATAGAGTCAAAGGGAAATAAAGGGTCCCTTTTCCTGATCCGAGGGACCGGATAAGAGTGAAATATGGAAACAAGGCACACCACCCTCTAGACCTATCTTCTAGAATGAATAAGCTGATGTTGACCGAAGGAGGTCTGCCATAGGTGGGGAAATAGGAATCCTCAGCTAAGGCATGAGGTATAATAGTAGAGCAACTAATGAATTGACACCAGGGATGATGCTGGAATGGGGGCTACTAAGTAGCAGGCTGACGGCTTCCCTTGTTAGAGCATTGAGGGCATGAATGACCTAAGAGCTACTGAATCGACTCCGGAGGGGATAGGGGATAGTATGACTGAAGTCCAAAATGTGTGACAAAAGAGAGGTACAAAGCAATGAAGGATGGAAGACTCTGATGGCAGAAATAGGCAACTGAGGATAGACTCCATGGATGGGATGATGACTTAACTCGAATGCTCTAAACAAGGGTGACTTGATGATGCTGCCACACAGAATAGGCCCAGTGGGGACAATAAAAACATGATCAAAATATGGTTACTCACGATGAAAATTGACACGAACATTGATAAGTATGAAGGAAAAGTGGTGCCCCAAGTACAAGTGTCGCAAATGAAGAAATTTGATTTTGAGAAGCAGCAAAGTGACCCTTCTTAGAAAAAATGCTTTTGGGTGAAGTATCAAATCACCAAAAAAAAGGACACCCATTTGAGTGCTCGATGATAAATTTCCAATGGTGTTTATGGTTCATCAAACCGATCTACATTTTAGTCGTAATTGGAAAAAGAAAAACTTGGGGTTTTTCTTTTAATAAGGCGATTTTCCTCCAATTTGATTCATTTGCAAATGTATTTATGGTGAATGTGGAGAGGAGGAAAAGGCCATAAATATTTTGGTGATTGTAGCAGACAAACCAGCCAGTGGAATCAACATCTGTGACTTTCAGGTAGGTTACCTTGTTTAAATATGGCGTTAATGCTTCTTGGAAGAATGGTCCTAGTGAAGAATCAAGGTATGAGAAGAATACAAGAATGAACTATTAGAGAAGGTATAGAATCATTCCCGCCCACCAAGTAAAACAGAGGGACCAAGTGGTAATTATGGTATCAAACAAAGTAGAATATTTGAAGATAGTTTATCAAACATCTATGATATATGGCTCGCCCGAGAGGCCGATAGGTCCAACTATCCAAGGAATGGGAGGATAATCGACCATACATAGATCAGGTGTGTCTAGGATGAGAATTTGGTTAATCAAGTGGGAAGGTGGCCATGGGTGCCATCATGGTGCCAAGCATGGGATAATGCCCCCAAGCATATGTGATGGAGGGGACTGATCTGGTATGCAAAGGTGGGAATGATGCCCCTAGAAAAAGAAGTTTATGGAGAACCATACGTAGTGTCACTATACCAAAGAGAGCCTTCAGAGATGATGAAATAGTGCTCACTGAGAAAATATAGAGGTTGGTAAAAAAAAATGTGTAAGGGACTAGGTTGTTGATGTAAGATGAAGGAATGATGAAGTGGATCATCCCTAGAGTGATCTGAAGTCATATGGAACTCTAGAGGTTTTTATAAATGTTGAAGAATAATGGTACTAGACTTGACGTTACAAGATGAACTAGGAAGGTTGTGGAGAATTGCTTCTCCTGGACTCTCAAATATTGGTGCCCCCTTAACAAAACATTGGGTGTCAATGTAATGACCACAAGGTGTGTGTGGTTAGAATGCATTGTTTTGATGTAAGGGGGGATAGATAAAGTTAGGGGTGGTAAATGCTTCCATAATATCTTCATCGCAATAGCAGATGGGGTGACTGGTGGAAGAAATACCACGTGATGTGGTGAAGCTACCTAACTCACATCATGATCAATGAGTTTCACATGCACATCTTCATGGATGGTGACTGAAGAACAAGTAGATGAAGCATCTACCAATGTTGAGCCCAAGGTGATCTCTAAAGGGAGGTGAGGAGAAACAGAAGGGGATGCCCCAAAGGGGTCTTCCACCCTTGATCTCATAGATGATGATAGGTAGAGGATAGTGACCAAAGAATCTATCATCTCGACATCAGGAGGGGGTATGTCAATGGGAGTGGATGTGTCCTCTAGTTATCTTGAACCAAAACTCACAAGTATTGGAGAAATGGACTCGTTGCGCTTGGCCTCAAATTGGTGAACTACATGCAAGGAGGTGCAGAAATCATCGAGGTGGGGATAAAGGTGAGTATAGTTCCCATGAAAATCACACAAAGCAACAGGTTGATTTGTATGAAAGGTATTGATTTTCTTCATTGAATTTGGTAAAGTGACATGGAATTCTGGGATATTAGACTTAGGAAATGCTTTGTTGACCATGGGTTTGAAACGAGGCAATTCTGGACAATTGTGGGTAGCATGACCGACAACATCACATAAAGCACATAGAGATGTATGCTTTGGAGGCTTAGGAGAAGTAGGTGTTGTATCGGTAGCCTTTTTCTTAGGTGCCTTTTTGCAGGATTTTCCCCCCTCACCCGAGGCTTTCGCAACAAGAGTAGATTGCTGTTGAGGTGGCTAAGGTAGAGAAGCGAAGGGATGGGTCATAGCGACTAGTTGGACCAGGGTCAAAGAATTGTAAGGTTTGAGCTGACCAGGAGGGGTATTGGCTGCAGGATCAATGTACCAGACTAGGATCTCCACGGTCATGTTGGGAAGAGTCAAGGTAGCCATAAAAAGTATCAAAAATACTCTGGAAGGGGGACAAAGAAACAATATCTGATCGGAGGGGTAATGGCCAAGTGGAATAGATCCCAGAAGATTAAGGAGAGAGGAAACTGTTCCATGAGGAAAAAGAGGATCAGTGACACCAACTACAGATGAAGGGCCTTGAGGAGGAGGTCCCGAAGGCTGATTCGAAGTACTAGGAGCAGGTTGCAAAGGGCTAGGTTGCTGACTAGTCAAACCAGACTGTTTGAGGTCGGACTGAGACGATTGCATCATGCAAAAATTCGATGAGTTAGGATCAGGTATAAGAAGGGGGAGACCAGGGAATGAACCAAGAAAAGAGGTATCTTTATAGATTCCAGGGGAGACATTGGTCGAAGGTTCGACTATTTTTTTATTGGCCACCGAAGAAATAATGGACTCTACAGAGGTCTGAGACTTTGGTTCATAATATGTCAGCTGATCTATAGTAATGATCATTGCGTTGTGAGGAAAGAACATCTTATGGTAAACCACATATAGGAAAAAAGACATTGCATAAGTATAGTTGCAACACAATAGAATGTTGTAGTCTAAGGGGGCATCAATGACTCCAATGTCAACACAAAAAAAAATTCCCGCAAGAGTAATAGGAAAATTGTGGAACATGCCGAGGGGCGGGGAAGAGTGGCCATCCCATGCACAAAGGGTGATAGTGGAAGGGGATAATTCAGGTGATCCGAGATTTTTCCAACAGAAGAGGACATCACGTAGGAGGATTCCCCCTCATCAATGATACATCAAGATACCTCGGCATTCTAGATCTTGATAGATATTTGGAAGTCGACGGATGCACGTAGGGGTGGATGCTCTGACCTGTCAACATCGAATATAATCAAATGATCATCTGAAGGATCCACAACTCCCATGGCAGTTAGTAGAGCTTTACATTGTGAAGGGCATGAATGGAGGAATTCTAGCATTGATATGACGGAAGGGGATTGCGCCAAGTCATCTACTATACCGTAGGTGCGAATAGCTTTACTAGAACCAGCGTTATGGTGTAATGGTCCTTTGGGGATCTTGGTATGTACCTCTACCTTAGGGTGAGGGATCTGTAAAGGACCCTTGGGTGTTGAAGTTGGCTCTGTGGGAACTGAGGAGTGGGGGCTCAGTTTCTAACCTAGCGGGAGGCTTGGTGTACTAGCACGACCAGGTCTAAGGTTGAGATTAGCGATATTGTCCTGGGTACATTGCATCATAAGGATATAGTAATCAGAGGTACCAGGCGGAGGAGGTTGAGAAGCCACTTGACCTTCAGGAGGTTGGGAAGCCACATATACTTGCTGGGGGAAAGGATTGATAAACACAATCAGTTGAGTAGGTGTAGCATTAGGAGGAACTGAAGTAGAGGTTTGTTATCCTCAAGATGTTGCTTGAGATTCCCACAATTGACGCATCTGAGGTAAAAGGGGACAATCATGGGTATAGTGACCATGGAAACCGCAACAAGAACAAGGCTTATTTATATGAAGAGGCTTGTTCTTCTTGGGTTGATCACCCTGTTGTTGGGTTGCAGTGTTAGATATATTCCCTTGGGTATTGGTTCCTTGTTTACCTAGATTGGGTTGGTTCTAGTTTCCTGTCCTCTTATTTTTGGAAGTGGGAGGATTAGTCACACTTTGCTGCACATACACATAACCCTAAGGGGGGAGTGGCTATTGCTGCGGAGCTTAAGAATGCATGAGAGGTGAAGGTGCATGTGTTGGAGGAGCTGGAGCACTTGGCTGTAGATACAAATAGTAAGGAGGTGGAGCAACATTGGGGTAAACTAGTTGGGCAATAACAGGCCCTAGAATTAGAGGATGTTGTTGGCCAAAGGCATGAGGCATGTTGTTTCTTGGATATATGTTTTTGAGAGGTGAAAAGTGCTAGAGGAGCTAGCCCCTCCCTTAGGAAAACCATAACCCATAGGAGGATGAGTGTACAGATGCGAAAGGGATCCAACAATACCGTCAGTGGCATGAGATGGCCCTGGTGCGTTGGCACAACCAAGTCTATAGAGATCAGGTAAGACGGTATAAAGATAACCATATTGGGCGTAGATCAAGTCATATTTCAGTGCAATTTGGAGGGCTTCTTCCTCAATCTGAGGAAAGTGAGATGCAACATCTTTACCAATAGAGGGAAAAAGGGATCTAAGAAACCACTCTATGTAGACATGGTCTTTGCAAACTAGAGCTCGACATAACCTCTTCCTTCTACACCATTCTTGAACATGGTAATATAGGTGTGTGGTAGAAGTTTGATAGAAAACGGTCAAAATTTGGGTACCAGTGTCATAGTGAAGGGGATGTTGGAAGTAAGATAGAAATGCCTTTTAAAGGGGCACAAAAGTAGCATGAGAGGTGTTGATCATATGGTTAACATTCACTGTTTTTCCCAGTTTTGAAAACTCTCTGTTTGCAAAGAAGAATGCCCAAAAGGCCTCATTTTCCCTCTTATTTCATTCCCACTTAACCTCTGTTTCTTCACCTTTTTCCCCTCTCTTATTTCTTGATTAACCCCTTAAAATCACCCAAATCCAATTTTAGACCTTTCCAATACCTTTTTTTGGCCTAAAATCCCTTCATTCCCGTTACCGCTACCCCTTTTGGCCTCAAAATGCACCAAAAATAGGCCAAAAAATCACCTTTTTCATATGAGGCTCTAGCCCCTTTTCGGCTAGCCCCTTAACCACTTCCCCTCCATGCAACTAGGTTCCGAGACCAGGAGTTGAGCCCGCAGGTGCTTATCGCAATCGGAAGTCTCGCAGCAAGCACAGTTCTTTGTTAAAACTTCAAAACCCCGATGCGATTGGGCCTCGTTCTATAAACCCCCGTGGAGATCTCCACCGTTGATCCATCGCTCTGATCCTACGGCCATCGCATAATCGCACCACTGCTCCGATCGCAATCGCAAATTTTAAGGTGTGCCTCCCGCTACCCTCCCCGATTGCGATCCTCCGATTATAATCTCCATCATTGATCCATCGCTCTGATCCTACAACCATCGCATAATCGCACCACCGCTCCAATCGCAATCGCAACTTTTAAGGTGTGCCGCCCGCTGCCCTCCCCGATTGCGATCCTACGATTGAATCTCCGTCGTTGATTTCCCTTTGATACGACGACCCTCATTTCTCCCGCTCCACTCCTTTACCCCCCATTCGTCTCAATGTTGATTGAATCTCTGCCATCGATCTCTTCCCAAATCAGATGGCTGGCGCTGAATCGTGCATCGCCAATCGCAAGTTCTAAAGGTGTTACCCTCCGTCCCTTCCTATTGCGATCTGCCGATCCAATCATAGTCGTTCATTTAACCCAGATCCAACGGCTCTTAATTAATTTCCCTTCGCCCATTCCGGGTCCCACATCGTGGTCTTCGTTTCATTCATTTCCCATGTTATTCTGTGTATTCGCCCGAAACTTTAAACTCTGGGTTTTTACATTAAACATCATTCCTTCGCCTATTTTTTACTATTCCTCCACTATAGCCATTGTTTTCACAATCACGCTATCATTCCACACGCCTCCGTAGCATCCTTCCCTCGCTCCCCTGGATTTCTTGATGAGTTTATCGTATTGTGCAGGGTTGTTTTAGAGTGATGATTTCACTCTAGGTTCCACAATCACAGTCACCATGATTTGGAACGCTGAGAGGTTATTGTAGCAGCAGTCAGAGTATCAGTGTAGAAGACCGGCCATGACAGAAACAGAAGATTGAAGACAATTTGGGGATTTCAGCTAATAATGATTATCAATAGCCCATCCTCCAAATTAAATCAGAATTAAAGAAAATCATGAAGATCTACAGGAAGAAAATCCTCTACTACCACATCATAGGCAAATCGATTCCTCTCAGCCAACATTCCGCCATCTGTGACAGTGACCGCCTCAACTCCACCTCGTCGGCGAGCATCGTCAATTCATGATTCGGCCCTAGTGGCCTTTTACTTCCATTTTAGTTTGTTACTTATAAATTTCAAGTGGAGTTCACATTCCACTCCTGCATTTTACCTTCTTTCAGAAACTATTATTTGATATTTTTGTTTAAAATGGCCGTGAGCGTAACTGTCAATGATGAGATGCCCCAATTCCTCATCATGAATTTTGGTTATTTTTGATGGAGACCTTAAACTGTTTTCCAGCACGCGAAGAAGATATTTTTCCCAAAAATATATTTTCGCTCATGTTTCTGAGGCTTTTATATAAGCAAGAACTAAAGAGAAAAACAGGTTCCAGATTTTCGGAAGAATTTGTGGTGAAAGAGTTTTTTTTTGTATGCATTTTGTTGAAGCTTTAATACAAACGTGAAGAGCCCGTTGGGTCTCAATGAAAAGGCGTTCTATCTTCAATGAGGATTCTGGTCTTGGTGCTTTACAGTGTGTAATTATCTCCTATGTGTTATAGCTTAGTTTTTCATTTCATTTACATCCATCCATCTTGTATCATGTTCTGGAATGCGAGTAGCCCACTGGTTTTGGTATGAATTTATCCTAGTTAATACTTATGCCATAATCAGTCTGGCACTTTAAATATGGCTTAGGCGTGATATGTTGTTCCATTTTCACTTTACCCGTACTTCTACTATATTAGGTGCTATGAGATGTTATTTACAAATGCTGTTATCATGTGTGGATTCTTAATTTCGTAAGCCCGCTGCATGCTGATATATGTTTCTAGATATTGTCTCAACAATAGTTAGTATTATATTTATTCTACATACGCAATAGATAATTTCTGATTATTCATCTCTGTGAAGTATTTAGAATCTATCCCTCTTTACAGTAAGCTAGTATTGAATTGTCTGATTCATTTGTGTTAGAGTTTCACACCTTGCCTCTGTAGTATTGCTTTGCCTGTGTCAAGCTTCTGAAAGTTTTGGTCCCATTCTAATTTTACAAGAGATAGCATGAGAGCATTTTTCTGATAATTTCCCATGCCATATCATATGCTCCTTGCTGTGTAAGATGTCCTAGGCATTGGTCTTTCACAACTCAAGGCTACCTCTTGGATTGACAACAAGAGGCAGCAGCTTGGTCGACATACTGCCTGGAATCTTCTCTAGTAATAATATGCTAGAATAATCGAAGACGGATAGAGTCATCAATGATAGAGTCGGACGAACAACACATGTGGAAAGAATGAACATGGTTGGTAGGATCCTGTCCATCATTTCCTTCAAACTTAGGGATGTCTAAAGGAAGCTTGGTTGGCATGGCAGGCCAACCTGGATCATGGTGTATAGGGTTATTAATCAACTGGATTAACTTACGAAGGCTTAGGCATTCCATATAAGGAAACAAGGGAGTAGACGAAATCGTTTCTATTTTGGCTCCACTAGTAGTGGCTCCAACATTAGAGTTGGGGCCACCACCAATGGTAGCTATTACACTAGACATGATGAAGGTGAAAGGTGGAGGAGAACCAAGGATGGAAACAGAAGGTGAACCTGATGAACCAGAATCATAGTCGGAATGTGGACTTGACGGAGGACTAACTCAAACCCTGAGCGGTGGAGTAAGTCTTCCTAACAGAAACTAAGGATGAAGGCCTTGGATTCTTCGGGATAAATGCATTGGGGGTGCAATGATGGAAAATACACATGGAACCCAGTAAGGAAGTGAGGTAAACAAGGGCACGGAGGTGCAGCTTAATTAATTACAATGTTTAATTCTTGGCCTAGCGGTGTAAACCATGAACTCTTCACTTTAGGTGTGCATGTGTGTGATAAGTGTGGTAATTTTGACTAATCCCGGACATGTGTATAGAAAAAAGGAAAAAAAAATGTTGTATAATTTTAAATAAACTAAAAGCGACAGTAAATGAAATTAAAAGCGACGCTTAAATAAGCAACTAAAGATGCATAAATTTAAACCCAAAAATGGAGGGATTCCCAACAACTAGTCTAAGGGTGGGAGAAATCCACTCAAAACACACAATATGGCCAATAGATCTAAGGTCAAGAGGTATGGGGATCTGAAGGTCAGATATGCTAAAAAGACGTGCATAAAACAACAGGAAACCAAAGGGGAAAATGCTAAAAAATAGGTGGCGAAAGGCTACAAAATAAAGGGAAACGTAGGGGACCCTAAAGGGAGGACCAAAAAAAATTTAAAAGAGGTGTTTTGGATGGAAAAATAACCAATAAAAAATGGATCTGAAAAGTTAGGTTCAGATCTGAATAACTGGTTTAAAAACACTGAAATCTCAGAAGACCTGCTTCAGCTAAACTCCTCCTAAAAAGGTGGAAGCATATTGAAGCCCTATGGGGATTGGTTCCTACTTTGAAGAGTAAACCTAAGCAAGTACAAGTCCAAGATGGGTAAAGACGGAGGTCAGACAACCCTGAATAGTGCCCTCAGCAAACCTTGAAAATCTCAGAAAAAATCCCGCCAAAAACTGCAGGTCGTCGGTACGGACCTGTTTTTCACTGAGGTCACAGTTTTTGGGTAGATATCTTCTACCTAAGAGCCAAGGGCATAGGTTTTGGGCCAAAAAGTGTGACCAACACTTCCGGTTGTTTAAGTGGCGGGTTTCAGAAAAAAGTGTCGTCTTTGTCATGACTGATACCCGTTACCTGTGCAAATGGCCCAGAAACACACGGAAGTTAGAATTTTTATTGTTTTAGGGTAAAAAAGGTTAAAAACAACATCTAGGAATTAAAATTAAGAGGCTAAAGAAAAACCCTAGGGGTTGAAGCAGCTAGTCATGCAGGGATCTAAAAAAAGACAACGCTCTTAATTAGAAAACCCTTATAGAGTCACTAGTTGTTAGTGTGAATTCTAATCGCAAGCGTATGAAAAAATCTCACTTTAGTTGTGCATAAAAAACAACCCAAACATCAAATGTGGTTGTCAATTTCATTATATCTACAGTAGGTGATCAAAGAAAATTCCACAAAAATCCATATCTCTACAGTTAAAGACATTAAATATTGAAAATAAACAAGATTTTCTCCATACATCCAATAGAAAAGACAAGAGTTTATAAGGAATCTTTTGTATTACGATACCTGGGAAGGGAACAAATAAATATGTTACCAGTCCCCCTCAATGGGATGGGTTCATGTATGTCCTCAGCACTTCAGATCCAAGATATCTCTCTCTTGATGATGAAGAAAACCCAGAAAAAATAGAACTCAAAGGGAGCTCATAACAAAAATTTGAAAAATAGGACAATGATGGAGGATGAAAGTCAGACCAAAAGTATAGATAAAAAGGTGATCAAAAAGAGATAGTGAATGAATGGAAAATCCTTCTATTTATAACAAAATATTGAGTTAGTGTAGATATTGGTGCATAATTATAATAGTATTAACCAAATATATATCAACCTTACTAAATAATTCTCATGTTTTGGGTTAAATATGACCAGGAATATTAATTAAATAGTGGTTTAGTTAATTATCCCTAGAGGAAAATCAAACAAATAAGGAAATATTTAATTATTTCTCATGGGGTTTCCTCTTAAAACCATAAATAAATTAATAAATTATGGGTTATTAAAATATTTCTCATATTGAAAGAAATTTTACTATGGTAAATTTGGTCTTAGATGGTGTACTTTAGTCCATCTAATAGTAACAAGTTAGATGACTAGACATTGGTGTAATAGATGGTTGATTAAAAAAAAATTGGACGAGATTTTGGTTATTTTAAAAAAAGGTGAAAAGTGATTTGGTTATTGGTATTTAAGAATGGAAAATTGATGAGAGGGTTCATATTTAAATGAGTTCACAAAGCTAGATAGATAAAATTACACAAACTGGAAATTTAAGTTGTAAATATTATTGGAAGAATCCAATGTTTTAACAATAGTAACACAATATTAAACCAAATTGGCAATACCTACAAATTCAATTCAATATTTGGGAGCAGAGAGATACCAAGGCCATGGTACTCTTGAAAATGTCACTGGAGGAAAATATTATTCCAGATATCAAGGATTGTATTACATCTCAGAAAAATTGGAAAATTCTTAAAAGGTTTTATGAAACTCCCAAGGCTCATAGAGCGTTATTTTTAAAGAAGAAACTTTTCTCAAATAAGATGGAGGTAATTGAAACTATTAGTAATTTATTTCGATAATCAAATAAATTTCTGAAAAGCTTGCTGCTATTAATGAAAATATTTTCAACAATGATCTAGTAATAATTACATTGAATGGGGTGTTAGATGATTATCATATATTTATCACTAGAATTTCAGCTAAGGGGAAAACTCCTAACTTTGATGAATCAATAGGGATTCTCATGCAAGAAGAAGAGATGAAGAATAATATCAATGGAAAATATCATAGTTTATATTTTCCATTGGTGAAAAAAGGGAAGCAATCATACGGAGGAAAGTCACATCCAAAACCGCATCAAAGCACAAACCACCATGGAAAAATACACATATGAAGAGGAATGAAATATGCTTCTATTGTGGTAATCTCAGAAACTTTGCTAAAAATTGCAATAAAAATAAATTTGGTGAGTCAACGCATAGAAGGCACTCAAGAAATTTAGTTGATCAATAAGCCTTTGTTAGTAATAATCTCAAATTATTTATTTCAAAATTTTCCTTATCAATAAAAATTGATGATGACAATGTAGGGTTTATTGACTTTTGGTGCTTCAATTCATATGAAATGAAAAAAGGAATAGTTTGATATCTATCACAAAAATAATAATGATACACACGTTTATCTAAGTTATAATCGATCTCATTAAATCAAAGGTTATGGCAATGTATGTGTAACTTTACCGAATTGCAATGTAAGACAAATACATAATGTGATGTATGTCCTTAGATTAAAGAAGAATCTAATCTTTATGTCCACCATTTCATATTAAAATCTCAAAATTTAATTCCTTAAGCCACATTCCTTTGTCAACGATACATAGGATAACTACAACATAATAGCAAGAGGAGTGAGAATCGGAGGCTTATACAAGCTTAATGTGACAAGAAAAAATCATCAAACATTGGCATCAAAAACCATGAAAACATAATATCGTTGGAATAAAGGGTATGTCCACCTTAATTATCATGACTTGTTGCTACTATAGAAATAAAGAATGGTATAGGGACATTTATTATTAAATAATGAATATTTAGCATGTGAAGGGTGTACATTAGGGAATATGAATAAAAAATAGTTCCATACTCATACAGATAGAAGAAAAAGGGATATTCTTGAACTTGTGCATACAGATGTTTATGGGCGTATGTAGACTAGATAATTACAATGAGTATATTATTTCTTGACATTTGTTGATGATTGCATAACATATACTTAGTTTTATTTCATGAGAAAGAAGAGTGATGTGTTTGAATATTTCAAATATTTCAAAAAATTTATTGAGAATTAAACAATAAAATAAATCAATATCCTCTGCCTTGATCAAGAGGGAGAATACACATTACGTGAATTTGTCAAATACTAAAAATCCCATGGAATTGTACAATAGTACACAATGCCACATAATCCACAAAAAACTGGAGTAGTTGAAAGGAAGAACAAATCCTTAGTGGAATGTCTGAGGGCATGATGAAAGGTAAAAACATTACTAATTCATTTTGGGTAGAAGATAATAGTACTTCTATTTATTTAAAAAATAAAAATCCAACAAAAATTTTAAATCATGGGAATATTATGTTTATAAACTATCACTATCCCATTTAAGACCATTTGGAAGAAAATCATTTTCTCATGTTTTGAAAGAAGATAGGATAAAACGTGATGCCAAAGCTATCATGTGTATTTTCATTGGTTGTTGTTCTGATCATAAAGCATATCATATGTTTGATCCTTATACACATAATTTTTTGCAAGAATTTTTTTTTTCTCATGAACAGATAGATGAATGCTATAGGGAGGATAGTTATGATGCATTGCATATTCCTCATCATTGTGATGTTATTAGAGAAGACTTTGATGACAAACAAGAACAAAAACAAGAGGAATAATATAGTGATATGCACATCTCAAGCAGTGAAAGTACACATGGAGGAGGAAATCAGTCAGAATAAAGTAGAAGAAGGCATGAAAGCAATGAACTACCAAAGAGGTCATCACACCAAATTCAACCACCAATAAGGTATAAAGACTATGCCTTGATGACTAAAGTGATGAATGTCATAGAACCTTTCAACTTTGAATAAAATAATGGAAATGTATAATGGAGAAATGCAATGAAGGAAGAATATGATTATTTTATAAAAATCTAGACATGAGAATTGATATAATTTCCTAACAATAAGTTTCCCATAGGGTCAAAATGGTTGTTCATAACTAAATTTGGTGTTCATGGAAATATTGATAAATATGAAGCTAGACTGGTAGCAGAGGTTTACTCACTGAAATAATGGATATATTATGAAAAAAAGTTTGCATCTATAACTAAAATGACAACAATTATAATGATTATTGCATTAGAAACTAAGCATAATTGGAAGCTAAATCAGTTAGATGTCAGGTTATCATTTATGAATGGAGAATTAAAAAATAAATAAAATCATCCTTTTCATCCGGAAGGTTTTTTAAAATAGTGTTACATAGTAATTTGTCACCGTCCCTGCAATCCCCCGTCCCGCACATTGGAGGGCTTATTCCATGACCTGTGAGCAGTGACATGACCTAAAACAACTTTCATGGCATTCCCCTGAACAAGGACATTCATTCCCCTGAAGACAATTCCTTGTGAAAAACCCTAAAAATAGCTTTTTTATCCTTGGCGCGACTAGTCAGTGTTATACCTCTGCCAATGGGGGAAATCCTCCAAAGAGGGCGCACCAGCTGGCGCACTGTCTCAGTGTTATACCCGTGTCAGGCTTATTAAGGAGTGTTTTTTAAAAATAAATGGCAGAAGATTGACTCCAACCAACTCCTGAACTGGTCTCTAAATTGATTTGGGATGTTTGGCTCTGGATCTCCATGTAGAGGAAGTAGTTGTCCACCTCTCATGGAAGCTTCCTTGAGGATAGGGCCAATCCCATGATTGTAGGGATCCCAACTCCCCTTCCACCATCTATATAAGCTTTCCATTTTCCTTTGCAAGCTAGCCTTCAAGAGTCTTCATAGCCTACAGAATGCTGCAAGAGCCTTGATAGTTCTCATAGAGCCAAATTAGTAGCAAGGAGATTATTGTCAAGACAACCGGAGAGAGAGGCTTGTCCCATTCCCGACAAGCTTTACCGAGACATATTCCGCTGTCGACCCGCTGAAGGAAGATTCAGTGTCAAAGCCGGGTTGTATCTTTCTTTGTATTAATTAATGATAAGTGACTATTGGTTATGGTTCCACTCATATTGTTCATTATGATCATGAGTTGTGTCCTCTCTGAGTGATACATAATTGCATATATTGGGTTTTACGCTTGTGTTTTTCGTGTTTCTTGTATGTGTAGGTGTTTGATCGTGACGAGCGAGAGAGTCATGATTTTCCGGAGCAAGGAAACGGGAACGTTATCTTCTCTACAAACAACAGCGTTGGACTTAAGGTAGGCCTTATTCGCAATTTGGTCTATTGCAATTAGGAACTTGCACCTTAGCGTGATACGATTGTTGCTAGACCCAGTCTGGGCTAGTAGGAATCGCCTCTGTCAGCGGAGGGGATTTACCTCTACAACAAATTGGTGACTCCACTGGGGAGATCAGTTTGCTGTTTTCTTTATAAGCTATAGACGGAGCCTGAAGTTAGCCAGATAGCCTTCGAAACGCTCTTGCTTTTCATTAGCGAAATTAGATGAATGCTACTTCAGTCAATCTCTTGTCTAGTTTATGAACTGAACACTTGGAGTATTGTCTTGTCTTTTCAGTCAATTCTTGACTTTTCTTGCTTGATCAGCTCTTTTAGCTGGCTCTTTTCGTGTGTTTGGTTTTTGGTTTAAGCTTCAACATCACTGGTCTGCTTCTTGGATTGCTTTTTTTATTTTTACATAGTAAACTCGACTGGCACGCTTATTAGCCTGACAGTCGTGCCAATTGGTGCTTGTTGCTAGTTCACTACCCGCGCCAATCCTATTCTGGCGCTAGATTAAGCCTGACAGTCGCGCCAATCATGTAAGGTGCTAGGGTTTGCTCTGTTTTGAGCTTTTTGAGTTTGATATGTGATTTTGGTTTCATTATTATGACTGCCTGAGTGTTCTGAAGCCTTGTTTGACTGACTGCAACCTTCATCCTATGGTTGTTTGCCCTCTTCTATCGATTTTACATTCTAGCCCTAGGGCATCTAGGTGCTATAGTGTGTCGAGCCTCCCTTGGGAGTTTCTGGTTTCTATCTGTTCAGTCAACTTTGTGGTTGCTTCTCTGCATTCATTTGGTGGTTGTCTATCATTTTATTGCATTATTTGAGTGATTGGCTTCTTTCCCATCTGAATTCTGTCTTGTCTCGTTTTGGGCCTAGATTACACGGTTCGTTTGAGTCTTTGGGTTTCTTTTGATTTGAGGGACTTTTTGTCAATTTGAGATCTGATTGTGTTTGCCATTGAGTGAACCTATTTGTCTTTGCTCTTTTGTAGTCACTTCTCAAATTGTTCTTTTCACTGGTTTTCATTTTGTTTAGTGCACTTTGCTCTTAAACATTGAAAAAAAAAAAATTTATTCTCTTTTGCTTTTTATTAGTTAGTGTGAATTAAATCTTTTCTGTGTTATTAGAGATTAGTAACTTGGAAAGAAAATCTTTTAGTTTCCATTAGCTGCATTAGAGACATCACTGGTTGTTGTCTGTTCATTATGTTATTGTGTGAAAAGCTCTTAACTCTCTCATAATTAGCTTTCATCAAATGAAATGATATACTGTGGCATGTAGTGTGCATTTAGGCGATTTTGAGACATAACACTCGTTAGGGCCTAAAAATTGAAACATAATTGAAGATTAACACTAAAATTTATTCAATTTACACTAAGGCAGCATTGAAACATTAGCGAAATATTTAGAGGTCTAGGCTAGAGACGTGTTCCGACGTCATTAAACCTAGTAGCTGTCATTCGCCTCTTGGCTTTAGACAGCACTAGCACGGAATTGTGCTCCTCGTACCGTCACGTATATAAAGGGAGACCCCACTAGGTTTCTATTCTTTATCCATAGGAAGCCGAATCTACCGCCCTATACGCGTGATACACCGGACACAACATTCAGAGAGATTGCCTGCACGTACGTCAAGTCCTTGGTTGATTTCTCTTTCATTTTGAAACCAAGGTGTATATTGCAGTTCACGATTATTTGGTACACCCTTTGCCTAGAATTCCTTAATAGTCATTTCGATCTTTTCTGACTCTTTAAATTTGAAAGGATCATCAAGCACTTGTCCTTTCATGCTTGTTTCAAAACTGAAAGAGATAGAGTCACCTTTCATCCGTTTCTCGACTCTTAAAACATGAAATGGTGAGGTTTCTAAGTTTTAATGTGGTAAAATAAATCACCTGCGATCGCACTCCCTGTTAGAGTTTGCTTGTTGGTCGTTTGGTTGTGTGCCTTGGTTTTTAGCCCGTTTGCATTTTGAGTTGTTGATGACAACTTTTCCGGAGTTCACCAACCAAGGAATCCCCTCCGATGGGAATCCTGGTCATTTTCCTCCCTTCGGGAATGTTGGTGCTCCTTATATGGCAACGTTGTCCCTTCCTAGGTTAACTGTTGGGTTTCCTGTTTGGTTATTCTCAACCTCTGTGGTTCTGAATGTCTCAGCTACTGTCCAATTAGTGCCCCCACCTGAAAAACGTCATGTTGATTCCAAGGTGGACCTCTCCCCTTCTTCGCCTATTTCTACGTCCTCATCTTCTACTTCGCCTGGTGAAAGTCTGGATTCGAATAACCAGGTGGCTAAGAAGAAGAAGAAGAAGACAAAGAAGAATAAGTTTGACAAGAGAGCGGCTAAATCTGCCACTACTGCTTCTGAAACATCTCCTCTTGATAAAACTCCCAACCCTCCACGGAAATTCAAATTCCCTTGCATGTTGTGCACGGGAGACCATCTTCTTCGAGATTGTCCTGGCATTCCCAAGGTGCTCGAAGCATGGTCCAACGGTCGCCCCCCGTTGCCTTTGGCTTCTAGGAGTCAGGTTGGGGGTACATCTTCAACCAGTGCTGGTAAGACTCCTAAGAAGCAGGTTAAGATTACCAATCCCTGTAAGTTGTGTGAAGGGCACCATCCCATTCACCTTTGTCCGTATATGGATGAAACCAAACGAGTCTTGGACAACGCAACTGTTCCTATGCCATGCCTCCCGGCTGGTTATAAGCAACTTTCTTTGAGTCCTCCACTAGCTGATCCTTTAATTGGTCAAGAATCATCCTTGGTCGATCACGCTCCCTCAGAAATTCAAATTCAGGAATCCGTTCCCGACCAACCATTGGTCATGGGATCGGTTGAGCTGGCCCCGTCTGCGGTGCACCAGTTCTTTTCCGTTGAGAGTGGATCTCACACCCCTCATGTTCTTCTGGTTTCTTCAGATTCCTTAGACTTGGAGAAAGATTCTCTCGTCCCTATACCTCAAGAAGCTGCTCCTCCGCCTCCCGTGATGGAGGTCTCGGAGGATATTCCTCCCACCCTCCAGATGGAGGTCATGGAGGATGCTCCTTCTTCTGTAACACCAGGGGAATACCTTCTCGGTTCGATGGTAGCCCCCCCCACCCCCCCGAGTAGTTTGGTCATTTCCTTTGATTGGAATCGATTTGCAGGATACCGCATTCCGTCTTATGCGCCTTTCGAGATAACGGTACAGGCCTTTGGTCTGGTTGTATCCAGCATCATTCTAGATGAAGGCACCTCTCTTAGTGTTCTATCCTCAACTACCTGGAAAGATTTCAGTTTGCCACCGCTTGCACCTGTTACGCAGAATCTGTTGGCATTTAACAGAAGAACTAGTCAACCGTTAGGGATCCTTCCAAGGTTACCTGTTACATTGGGAGGTAAAACCGTCCATATGGATGTGATGGTTATTCCAGGCCCCTTGGATTTCAATCTTATTTTTAGGCCCCATTACACCTATGCCATGGGAGCATTTGTCTCCTCCATTTTTTGTGTGGTCTATTTTCCACATGAAGGACGGATCGTGACCATTGATCAGCTTTTATTCTTTGGTCCTGATGTGGCAACTGTCCCGCCATCATCCCTTCCTGGTTTTTATCCACCTGTTGTATCTGCCCCACTACAGGTCAACTATGTGGCTACCTGCTCCGTGCCTATACTCAGTGATGATGCCATCGTGCATAGTGTGCTGGGAGCATTGGGTCCTGACTTCCAGGATGTTTTCCTTCCATCCAATGAGAACCTCTTGGAAGCCATGACTTCTTGTTCATTACGATGAGGTCAGTCAGGGCAGAGTTCATTTTCTTGTGTCAAGATCGTTAAAAAATGAAACAAGGTCTGTTGGAGCAGAGTTCCTTGTCTTGTGTCAAGCTCCTTAAACCGTGAAACAAGGTGTCCTGAGGATAGTTATTTTAATGTGTCAACCTCGTTCGAACAATGAAACATGTTCCCATTCAATTCGAGTCTTTGATTAGATCTCATAAAATCCCAGTCGAATCTTTCTCTTGATCTCATAATTTGAACCTTCACTCTATCTGCCTTTCATATGGACTGAAGCTTGGGGGGCATGTACCTCGAATTGAGTCACCATGCTAGGGGCATGCTTAAATTTTTCAAGAATAGTTTGTATCCATTTCAAGCTTGTGTAAAAATGAAATCAGTTTCAAGCATAGTTTATCTTTGTTTCAAGCTTGTGTAAAAATGAAACCAACTTCAAGCAAAGTTTCTTGATTTCAAGCTTGTTTAAAAATGAAACCTTGCCCATTTTACCTCTTGTGATTTCCATTTCATCAGCCTGTTTTTCCAGATAAGCCTTGCTTTTCTCACTCCATCGTCACTATTTGCTTGGCCAAGCATTTGCCTTCACTTGGTTGTTTCACCTATTCCTGAGGAACTGCTGCAATGAATGGTCTTGTTAGCTAGCCTCTTAACCTTTATTTTTTTTGAGCAGTTCCACCATTACTGGAACCAGTTGCTACCCTTTATACCACTCGTTCCTCCAGGAGGAGTCATCTTTCAGATCTTTTCTGACTCTCTAAACATGAAAATATTTCCGAGTCCCTTGTCGTTTCGATCTCATTAAAGTGGCTGCGAAATGAAATCTACCCAGTATACATTTACCCCTTTTTCGGGCTGGGATAGATTAATTACGAAAAAGGAATACCCTAGCCTATCGCGACTAGGAGGTTTTCTCAGACATAATTTTCTACCTTTTCGGATCTGAGGAAATATTTACGAAAAGGGACCATTGGATTTTACTTTTATGCTGTCTTTTCAAACTCTCTAAATATGAAAATACGCTGAGTTCTCCCTTTGTCAGACTCATTAAACCCTGATGACATTGGATTCAGTCGTAATGACGATATTCGAGTTTCTCCTTCCTACGGCTCGTTAAATGTACTAGGAGGGATTCGTCCGAAGGACGGACATATATTAAAAACATATGCTATCCCCTTCAAGCTTGTATTCAAAAATAATTGGTGTACTCGCTAGAGATGGTGGGGAAAACGGAACTAGTATCATCGTCTTGTCGGTAGTATGTCACTCTTAAACATGGCACTTGTCTGCATTCGTGTCGAGTTGGGGAAATCTCACCTCATTATCTGTTTGCCTCTGTGGGTTTGGGTAATCCTTTTTGACCTCTCATCTACTCTTTTCCTCGTCATCATGACCTCAGATCCTTTGATTTCAAATACTTCCAAATCCACTATCGTGTCGCCGATATGTTCAACAGAAGTTGGCCTCTGCAACTTTTCAAGCTTCCTCTGATTCTCATCTGGTCCTGATTCACAAAGACATTATGTTCCTCTGTCTCGTGTCAATGATGTGGGAAACACTATGGCCCACCTTCAATCAAGGTCACTTCCTATCAACTCTAGCTTATTATCCGGGAAGTTGATCTAGAGACTCCCTTCTGGTACCTTGGAGCCTGCATACCTCAATGGTAGGTTCTTCGCGTTCGACGTGAGGTTTTCATCATTAGCCTCTGATCGAGTGACTCTACAGGTGTTCGATGCCAGCTCACTGATTCACATGCTGTAGATTGTACCTATAGTACCTTGAGGGCCATTGTCACTATTGGTGGTACCTCTCATGTCTGTTAACAGCTTTCATCATTGGCTGTAATCAGGCGATGTTCTCGCATGTTCGACTTCAGCTCACTTATTCACATGCTTGAACTTGTACTCTGGTCGAGTCGAGATGGAGCGCAAGACCCTGGCTTTTGTCTGTTGGAATCCAGGCTACGATTTTGTGGATTATTATTATAGGTTACATGACTCATTCATTGGATGGCTACGACCATAACTGAGTCTATTTATCGATCCTCACTGGATGGCTGCGTCCATACCTTCGATCTAGATTATTGTATACTTTGTTATGGATGGCTGCACCCATACCATTTATATCATGTATTTGAGATATCAATTGTATTTATCTACACAGGTTTTCTGATGGCAGTGTTTTCAATTAGACACATTCTCGTAAATCATTTCACCCCTCTCTCTCTCTCTCAAGCCTCATTCTTTAGGGGGCATTATGTTACACAGTAATTTGTCACCGTCCCTACAATCCCTCGTCCCAGACATTAGAGGGCTTATTCCGTGACCTGTGAGCAGTGACATGACCTGAAACCACTTTCATGGCATTCCCCTAAACAAGGACATTCGTTCCCCTGAAGACAATTCCTTGTGAAAAAACCTAAAAATAGTATTTTTATCCTTGGTGCAACTAGTCAGTGTTATACCTGCGCCAATGGGGGAAATCCTCCAAATACGGCGTGCCAGATGGCGCACTGTCTCAGTTTTGTACCCGCACCAGGCTTATTAAGGAGTGATTTTAAAAAATAAATGGTAGAATATTGACTCCAACCAACTCCTGAACTGGTCTCTAAATTGAGTTGGGACGTTTGGCTCCGGATCTCCATGTATAGGAAGTAGTTTTCCACCTCTCATGGAAGCTTCCTTGAGGATAGGGCCAATCCCATGATTGTAGGGATTCCAACTCCCCTTCCACCATCTATATAAACTTGCCATTTTCCTTTGCAAGGTAGCCTTCAAGAGCCTTCATAGCCTAGAGAATGCTGCAAGAGCCTTGATAGTCCTCATAGAGCCAAATCAATAGCAAGCAGATTATTGTCAAGACAACCAGAGAGAGATGTTTGTCCCATTCCCGATGAGCTTTACCGAGACGTATTCTGCTGTCAACCCGCCGAAGGAAGATTTAGCGTCAGAGCTAGGTTGTATCTTTCTTTGTATTAATTAATGATAAGCGACTATTGGTTATGGTTCCACTCATATTGTTCATTACGATCATGAGTTCTGTCCTCTTTGACTGATACATAATTGCATATATTGGGTTTTACGCTTGTGTTTGTCGTGTTTCTTGTATGTGCAGGTGTTTGATCGTGATGAGCGAGAGAATCGTGATCTGCTGGAGCAAGGAAACATGAGCGTTATCTTCTCTACAAACAATAGTGTTGGACTTAAGGTAGGCCTTCTTCGCAATTTGGTCTATTTCAATTAGGAACTTTCACCTTAGCGTGATACGATTGTTGCTAGACCCGGTCTGGGCTAGTAGGGATCGCCTCTGTTCGCAGAGGAGATTTACCTCTACAACAAATAGAGAGAAGAAAATTGTGTTTGCAAGTTAACGAAAACACTATACTGAGTCAAAAAAACACCTAGGTATTAGTATGTGAAGATTGATAAATTATTCTCTCAATGGGGTTTTACTAAAATTAAAGGAGACTGAAATCTATATATCAATAGTGGTAAAAAAGGACATTGTTTTTATTTCTATGTATGTCGATGGGTTTACCATAACATGATCTACTACAAGGATAATTGAAAACATTAAAAGAAATATGTCACAAGAATTTGAAATGAAGGATATTGGAGAGTTTCATTATTTTTTAGGACTTGGAGTTTGGATATGTAATGGTAGAAAATTTTTCACAAAATGTAAATACACACAAGAATTAATTAAGAGATTCAATATGAATGGATGTAAATAATTCTCTACACCATTTGAAAAAAAAAACTTAGTAATGATGATAAAAAAAAGTGAATGGCACCCTGTATAGAAAATTAGTGGGAATTCTAAATTACTTAACTACAACTAGGCTAGATATTGCATATTCAGTTAGTATACTTAGTCAATTCATGGCCAAGCCACATGAAATTCACTGGAAAGAATCTAAGAAATTCCTTTTGATATTTGAAGGACACTTCAAATTTTTCTATTGAGTATAATAATGATTTGAATGCTAAGTTGACAGGTTATTCAGATTCTGATTAGGAAGGAAATCCAAATGATAGGATTTCCACATATTTTTATTCCTTCAGTATTGGATCTAGTATTGTGTCATGGAGAAACAAGAAATAGCCAAATTTTTCTTTCTTTCGGTGAAGTTGAGTATAGGTACTTATGCAATGCAACTTGTGAAGCAATTTGGATAAGAATAATTCTTGAAGACATGGGAGAAAAAAAAAGGACAAACACTCATCAAGTTTGAGAAACAAATTTCTATCAAAATGAAAAGTAACCGAGTCTATCATGTGAGATCGAAGCACATTGAATCACAACATCATTTTGTATGAGAAAAAATATAGTGAAAGGAAATTAATTCCATTTATTATAATACAAATGACTATAAGGAAAACATATTTACTAAGCCTTTAGGAAAGGATAAGTTCTTGTAATGTAGAGACAAGTTAGGTGAAATAAATAATTAATTTCTCAATTAAGGGGGGGACTTGGAGCTAATGGAGAAATATAGTGTTCTCGATTATGTAGAACTCACGTGAATGTTCTATATTTTGTAGAAATCGAGTCACAATTTTTCTAAATTTTGTAGAAGAAGTTGTTCTCAGTATGATCCAATTTTAGTTCTGAAGATGATTCAGTGGTAGTTGATTAGGATTTATTCTGTTTTATAAGGAGATATTGTCATGTATTTTGTATTAATTTTTGGGAATCAGTATGGTTTAATAAAATCTTATATTGTGTTATCATATTTTTTTATCATTATTTATTTAAGTAAACCATCAGTCCCCCATTTCATCACGAAGATCACTTTTGACAAAGAATACTTTAGAAAAAATGTTTTAACGGGGCTACATTTGATACTCAGGCCTATATTTCCACAATTTGACATCCACAAAAAGCTAGTAGGCTCTATTGTGTCATATTTACCAAGTGTGATGAAATGATATTATGTTTTCCCCACTAGGTAACTAAGTTTAAATCTCATGGGGAGGAGTTGAGTCTGGGAGCCGCCTTTGGCGTAATTAAACTATTCCAAGGGGCATTCAAGATCATCTGATCTTAGTATAATCTTGGTGATAGAATCCCACTCGTAGATAGATCATTTTTCCATCCAACATTGGGAATGGCCCTCGAGGTGCAAACCTATTTTAGAGTGAAATAAGTTTTATCTCTCTTGTATCTTGGTAGATCTGGAGTTAACATAGGTCTAATATGGTTTAATTATTATTTTTTATTAATATTATTATGATATGTGTACATAAATTTCTCTACATTTTATATTTAAAATAATTTTATAAAATTTTCTTTAAAATATATACTTATATATACACAAAAAATATATAATTATTATAAACTCTTGCCAAAAAAATCCAAAATATACCATTATAGAGACCACCTATTTAGATTCAAATTCATATTAACCCAAAAAATAAAAATTGCATCAAAGGTGTTCCTATGATGGGTTTGGTTGTGCAGATTCAACCAATAGTAGAAGCTCAATTTCGTCTGCCTTTGTCCAACAATGTTTGAACAAGTACCAAAACAAAACAATTAGAAATTTTGGTAAAAACACAAAAATTAGAAAGTTTCAAATTAATTATGATTTTTTGAACAATATTTCAGTCAAAAATTACGCCTATAATTTAGTATTTCAAGCTTTTAAACTCACAAAAATAAGGAAAAAAACACAAGTCAAACTCAGAAAGTCTCTAGATGATTTATTGCATGAAGGTAACATGAATTAGGACAATTTAGTAAGCCCTTGCCTGATGAAGTAACCTCAGAAATTAAAAATTTAAGTGCCTTTATTGGAAACTACAAGCCTATAACCCATTTTAAAGGCTCATCAAACTAATAAAGACATAGGAATAAAAATCGATTTATATAATTTGAAATGTGCGATTTCCAAATCTTGTGACTTAAGTGTAAGAAAAATCAAGCCACAAAATTAAATGAGTAGCTCAAAATATCTAATAGAAGGTGCTATGATTTCATATTGGCATTAATCTAAACATGTGGTCAGAAATGAATAATGTGATAGAACGGAACCTTCATCCATAATATTGTTCAATATTTTTAATAACCAATGAAGATGCATTTATTTTATCCCTTTAGAAGTCATAATTTAAAAAAAAAAATACATATTCAACCAACATTATCATTAATAACAAAAGGGGATACACATTAGATACATCTTTCATTGAATATTGTATTATCACTAAATCATGATCCATTGAAACCACTTATTATTTAATATTGACTCTTTCAGTATCAGAAATGGATGTTACCCCTAAGAACAAACAAATCACAAAAGTAGTATAAATTCTTAGTTACTCCTAGTTATGCACAAGAGTGGCTAATCGTAGATGAAAATTAGAGGGGAAGGGAGTAAGTGGAATAAGGGGTTTAAGAGGTCGTTGCAATGTCGGGGTAGTCATGTCAATTCTTGCTAATTTTCTGTGTAAGGAAATATTTACAGTAGAAGACCATATATTCCATGTGCCATTTGTTTTTTATTGCATGTAGGATGGAATATTTTTCTACCAAAAAGAAAAGAAGCAACAATGAGAGCTACCTTGTATCTTTTCCTAAAAAAAATCTTAAGTCAGAGCCCAAAGTGAACAAGTATATGTCCAGGGTTCGACAATTTGTTTATATGGTAAGAATACATGACTTTTTCCTTCTTATTTTTTTTATTTTAAAATGTTTGAAAAAATGGCGGTATAAATAGTGTACACAAATATGATGAAAACAAATAAATGTTAAGGGTTAAACATTTTTTTATATGGTAAGAATACATGACTTTTTCCTTTATTTTTTTGTCTTAAAATGTTTGACAAAATGGCGGTATATATAGTGTATACACATATCAATAAATCCCTATGTATATGTATATTTAACATTTTTCCTCTTTAAATTGAAATTTTTATGTAGTTTTTATAACATAATTCCTAAAGATTATTATCGAAAATAATACATACTTACACCCCAGTCAGGAAAAATTATTGTAAGTATAACATGACAAAATTATTTTAAGTACAAGATTCCAATGTGAGTTGATACTGGAATGGCCGATTGTTGATTTTCTGCACATCACAACATAAATCCCCTATCCAAAGGAAGTTCAACCTGCTGAGATCGTATCCCCTTTAGTCAAAACACGAGTCTGGTAATATTCATCCCTTGTCATAATGAGGTCAACTTGTCAAACTCCCCATTTTCCATCCTCTTCACGATGGTCAAATTGTTTTGTAATCTCATTGTCATTTTCTTTGAATTTTAGAGTGCTCTTTATGTTGATATTATTATCTGAATTGAGGTTAAAAAATGAAAGAGTGTATAATTAAATATTAAGCATTAAGATGATTGTTATCATGAAATATTTATTGAGAAGAGAGGCTCATTCTACAAACCAGTGTGAAGGTGATGTGTAATTATGTTTTTCTGGGTTAAAATAAAAATAAAATCTTCTCTAAATAGAAAATCAATTTGAGATATAATAAAAAAGAAAAAAATATGTTACACATATTTAATTAGTTTTCCATATGACCTAATATAATTTCATGCAATTTTCTAGACCTCACAGATCTTTAGATCTTGAACAATAAGTTTTCTTGGAAAATGCTAGAAGTATTAGGCAACCTTCTGAATTTATTTCACTTCAATTCTAGTAACAATAATACAGAGGGAAATATTCTAAAAAAAATAGGACAATGTACCAAACTCATCGAACTTGACTTGTCGGAGAACAATATTAGTGACGAAATACCAGAGGAATTGTGACAATGTGGTGCTATCAACATTCATGGTTTCACATGAAACCACCTCACAGGGAACATACCTTCTTTTCTTATATTTCTAAAGAATCTGAAGTTGGTTCTTTTGGGTGAGAATTCCTTGTGCAGAGTAATTCGTCCATAGATATTCAGGTGCAATAACTTGAAAATTTTGGAATTGAATAGAAAATGTCTGAAGGGATTGTTACCATTGGATTTTGGTCAATTGTAGAGTCTAGATTTTATAACCCTTTCTGATAATTTCATCACTGGTTCCATCCCTAAAGTAATTTCCAATTCCAGATAATTGACGGGTTTCAAATTAGATACAAATTACCTCAAATTAGATACAAATACCATCATAGTTGGGTCAGTTGCACAATATCAAGTACTTATGTATAAGAAAAACATTATGGAAAGCATATCGATAGTTGTTAGCAACCTAAAGTGTTTTAAAATATTAGATCACCACCATGACCAACTCCTAAGGGAAATACCACCTACATTGGATGCAAATAAATGCAAGCTAATTGAAATTTACTTAATATGAAATTGATGCAGAAACACAATACCCACCATGGTATGTTATTCAGGAGAGCTAGAGATTCCTTCCTTCGGAAAAAATCTACTCCAAGGATCTATTCCCTCCCAAATTTTCCAATGTCCCAGTTTGAAACCATATATAGTTAATAAAAATAACCTTAGTGGTGTTATCAAATATTTTCTTAGTTTGAATCCTTCATAATTTCTTATTTGGATGTTATTAACAATCATCTGGAAGGAAAAGTCACCTCGAGATTTGGGGAAATGTAGTAATCTCAAATATATAGACACATCGATGAATAATTTGATGTGCAATATACTAAGAGAATTTAGGTAGTTACCAAGTATGGAAGTCCTAAATTTATCCTAAAATTGTGTTGTTGGTTCTATGCCCCCTTTAGGTGATTCCAAACAGCATCATTTTCTTGATTTGGGTTACAACCATTTGAATGGTTCAATACCAGTTGACCTCTAAAACATTACCACACTGGAGCATCTTATTCTCCAGGAGAACCAATTGACTGGAAGCATTCAAAAGTTCTTCTTCAAGTTACAACAACTGCAATAATTGAATCTTGGAGGAAACCATATGGGAGGTGTTATCACTCCTGCACTCAGGAACCTTACAAGTCTATCAATTGCATTGAATTTGAGTAGAAATAGATTGACTGGGTTTATTCCACTAGATTTAGGCAATTTGAATAAGCTTAGAGTCCTCAATTTATCTTAGAATAACCTGAGTGGACCTGCTCCATCTGCCATGGATGACCTTATTTCATTGAAAGTACTGAATATATCCCATAATGACCTACAAGAACCCCTGCCAAAGGCATGGTTGAACTTTCTAGATTTGTCCCCTACCTCAATCTTATATAATACAGTACTATGTTTGCAAGACAATACCCTTCACAGAACTCGCTAAAGATATTAGAGCGGCCAAACCCATTGTGCAACTTGGGGAAGCCTAGAAGAGATCAATCTCCATCTTTATATAATATTTACTTTATTAGAAATAAGAGTTTGTAATGTTTAGAGATTTAGTTTTTTAAAATAATCAGGTTCCAAATCTATTATTCCCTTGGTGTACCTTTGCCCCTTTAGGGAAACTTTCTAGTAATTAAAACTGTTATAAACAAAACCTTTTTAAACCTCTTTTTCCTTGTATCTTTTCTTTCATTTTCGCCCATCCTTGTTGCCATTGCTTCCTTACATCCTTTGTAAGGTCATTATAATATTGGCCAATAATTTGGTAAATAACCTCAAGATTGTATTCTAAATGCACCATATATAATTCATAATATGAGTGATTTCAGTAAATATATTGTATTGGATGTATGGTTTTATCCTTTTTCCTATACTATTCAAATATGGAATCATTTTATTTTTCCCAAAAATACTCATGCTTTGCAAAACAAATTCAAACGTATACCTCTTGATCTCACATTGTCACATGATTTCAGAAAACAAAATTCAGTCATTTCATGTATCCAAATGATTTCCCAAAACAGAAATTCAGACTAATGTCTTTTAGGATAACAAATTTGGTTTTTCCACCCTTCATGTTTCCATTCATTTACATTTCCACCAATTTCTTTGATTTCTTCAAGGAAATGAAAAGTTGAAATATTTTCTTTAATTAATTTTTTCAAAATGCAATCAAACATTTTCTTCATATGCTCAAGACCAAACTGATCAACACTAGCACACAAAACAATTATCCTCAAATAGTGTGTTTTCAGATAATATACTATGCAAATGTTTTCGAACAATAAATGATCAAATATATAGAATGATGGTATGTTTATACACCTATTTCCACGCATTGTGTATTAGGTTAAATGGATTTCCTTAGTATCCTTTTCCACTAAAATCCCAACCTCCATGCCCTTGGTTGGAAACCCTTAGTGTCATATGTTTCTTTCGATATTCTGAGTTTTTTTCCTTGGATTTCTAACTCAGCTAATATTTTCCAAATAGACTAGTGCTATCTAACCATGGAGGTTAGAATTTTAGAAAGAAAGCCCTATATTTTTTGAGAGTATTAGTATTAAGTAACATGGCCTAAGATTGGGGATTTATGAAAAAACACCAATGGAATTGAACCCGGTGCCAAGTAAAGAGGGTATAAATTTTACAAAAGTTATTTTGGGTGTGGATAGAGAAAAAATAAATAACACTCAAAGCCCTAATCAAATATTTCTCTTAGAAAAAAAGGAAAATTAATGGGAAATTTATACCTTTCAATAGGCTACATTAGAGAATAATACCATGGAAGAAAAAATGGATTATCAAAATCGAGAAACCTACTAATGTTTACATGACATTAAAATATCAAAGAGAGAGAGAGAGAGAGAGAGATCATTTATTGAGATCAGATTTGGTTTATTTAAAAATATTTAGAAGCCTTTATAATTTTATTTTTTGTATTTTAAAAGTATTAAGGGAATCCTTCTATTTTATTTATAACTTTGTTGTCTTAAAATGTTAAGAAGGTTGGTAGCGTAGCATATCTTACCAAATTAGGAGAAGGAATAAAAATTACATACAATTTCATCCCACTTTGTTTGGAGAAATTTTCAATGTGCTTCACTATGAAAAACATGAAAATTTGTTCTTATTTAAGCTATGCATATTTTCTTCCTTACATTAATCTAAATAGAGAGATAGTTTTCATATTCTAAATAGGTTTGGTCATTTTCTTGTAATATCTTTTTTTTTTTTCCCTATAGCTCCACAATTTCTCCTTAAATATTGATGTTATAATTATTTAGCCAAATCTTGGAGATACTTTTGAGAAGATTTTTAACTTGTTATTATAAATTTTTTACATAGCCATGGATTTTCTCTGAATGGGAAAATTCTAGCCTCTATGAGGATTTTACATACTATGTAAAAAAAATTTGTGAACTTTATAGTAAAATCATTTTAGCGTGTAGAATTTTGGTGAATCCTTTTCCCTTAAATGGTAAATTGGAATATTCTTTTGGAAAAAAACATAATAAGTTAGTCCATGGGTGAAATTTTTAGCCTAAAATTTTCTTTGGCTTATATGAGGAGGATAGGATTGAGTATATTTCATTTAATCTTGAAATTATAGGATATAATTTTGTTTTTGACATGCTTTATCATTTTACATAACTCTAGAGATATTACATTCCCAAAATTCACATCTAATAGAATAACAACATTAATGAGAGTATCAAAGAGAATATTTTTTTTCTTATCTCATTTCCAAAAATAAACTAATTTATAAATATTTTCAAGCACATAATAACGTTTCCAACCCCCATTCATTAATAAGCTTTCCACACCCCATTCATTAATTAACTTTCGAGACACCATTCATACTTTTTGAAATGTTGTAATTCCAATTGAGCTTGTGATGAATATTGATTCCACTGTATTTCTGTGAAGGCACTTCCTCAAAGTTGTTGTTGTAATATTTGATTCGTGATCATTTTCGATTTGATTAGCATAATTTTTATTTTATCAAATATTAATATGTATACCCACATTATAGTAGAAATCCTTGTAGATTCTTAGCAACTTCCCAAGACCATAGGGACTCCTCAGCATAATAAAAATATCATTAGCATAAATAGGAGAAATTATGACTATGCTAGTGAGAGTAGCACCAACACAACATACTCCTTTCAAATAGTCTTATAACTTTTCAATGTATATGCCAAAAGGGATAGGGGACAATGGACACCTTAAATCTGATATTTTATTTTATTCCTTTGAATGTATGAGGACCATTACATAGGGTGTGAACATTGTAGCTGAATTATTTAAGAAAACAATATATATATATATATATTCCCTTCCCTTTTGTGTGTGTGTGCCTATATTTTTTCTAATAGCATATCATTTATATTTCAGTAGCATATTGTGTAGCTTATTTTTCTTTCAGCATACATAGTTACAAATTTACATTAGATAAATTTAGAGAATAACAAGAAGAATAACTCAAAGTTATTGAATTTTCCTTTAGTCAAATATGAGATTCTTTCCTTCATGTGCCCCTCAACACCACACAACTAAATTTTCCACTCGGCCAGTTAGTTACGAATATCCTATTTGGCTTCCTAATCCTACATAATATCCACATGTTCCCTATCCCTTTGAGCCCAAGACCTAAAATCATAGCCCATAGTGTGTGTGTCCAAAACACTAGGTCCCCAACACCACCTTCAATATCCAAATACTGTTAAAAAATCCTAAGTTCCAAAGCTTTTCCAAGTTCCAAAAATTTCCAAAATTCTTTTCTCTCCCCTCATAATCTAATGCCAAGAAAAGTGAAATATGAAGAAGATCCCCTCACCCATATTTATCGCCTTCATTTATCCTTTTCCCTCTTTCAAAATATGCCCCTCCCCCATTAATGGCTCATCTAACATATCATAAAGTCTCCCCCAATAAAATCACTATTCCCCTAAAGCTTCATCTAACACCATTAATTGAAGGCCTCAAGTCCCTCAACTTGTGGGATAATGCAAGACAACAGCTCCAAGAATAATAATAATTAGTACACAATAAGTAACCAAATAATCTTAATAATGCAATCAAAATCAGTGGATCATGTGAGGCTCCAAATTATTTTAATATTAAATTAATCATTGGGTTATACTTAAAATGATATCATATTAATTCATTATTAATCAAGCTTAAGGAATAATCATAAAGTTACATTGATTAATCATTAATCAAACTTAAGTACTAATCATGAAGTTACATTTCTTAATCATCAATCAAGCTTAAAGACTAAATATTAATCTATCATAAGCTTTATCTAAGATGTAGTTAACATCATCTAATATAGAAATACTATTTTATTCATGTGAGTTATGAGTATGTATCTAGCATATACATACCTTGTATGTATACTAATAAAACTAATAAGAAATTAATACATCAATATATCACTGAGTGGGTACGCTAATAACTAAGCATAATATATAGGATCAAGGAAAGGGAATTACACAACCATCCCTCAATGTTCCCAAACTTTGAAACAACATTTTCATATAACCTTGTTGCAACATCTCTCATCCCAAAAGGAAATTTGATCTCTTCCAACATATTCCATAGGTTTCCCTTGGGTGTTTTGTTGAAAGATTTTCCAAATAATGAAACAATTATTGGATATTTGTTTTATTATTTTGGAACTCATATACAATTATCCTAATAATAACAAGGTTGTCAATTGTCGAATGATGACTCTTGGATCTAGCTTTAATTTAGCTATTTTTTCGTTCATATCTAAACATGCGATAATATTCTTTTCCGAAATAATTTTGTTATAACTTGGCTAGAATTTGGATAATTATAATTCTCCTATAATTAGAGGGATTTATTTCATACCCACTTGTAGAAATAGGTACAATTCTTCTCTTGGTCCAAGGTTTATGGAATCCTACTTAATTTTTAAATTTAAGAGCTTGTGCAACTAAGAGATGAGGATAGATTTCTAGGTTTTAACCTTGTACAAATAATGCCTGTAAATGAATTCTTCAAAAAAAAATGATACAATGGAAATCACAAAAATATACACAAATATTTTTCTCCTGGAACGCAAAAATATGAAAATCGAATTGATTTTTCATTATATTCCTTTCACTGTTACAAAAAATTATATAAATTTCAAAATATTCATAAATCCCAAATACATTAGCCCTATATTATAAGATAATCATAGTTCCTTTGGCTGAATCTACAAAACTATGGGAAAAAGCACCATATGTAAAACTAGGTGCAAAACCATAGGAAAAACTCCCCAAAACAATTGGATCTCTTCCCCAAACCATATGCAAGGGGTCTACCACCCCCTGCAAACCCCCTTCTGACCCCTCCCTGCACCAAACCATATTGCACATGGAGCTATTTGTGAAAATAATATAATACATTCATAATATTCTCCCACTTTTTGTTTTCTTTGTACATAAGGGGTCACAGGAGTACACAGTCACCAATCTAGGGTCATAATGTCAATTTTTTTTTACAACAAGAAAATGTCTCGGTGTTCACAAACGTTGTCAATGCATCTTCCACACTATTCAAAGTGTTCACCTTTACCAACAACATCATTCTATATTCAACCATATCCCTCATAAAGTGATACTAGACCTGAATATGCTACATCGTCAAATGATAAGAAATTTTATTTTCCAAGAAAAATGCACTTTAGATGTCACAATTTATCCTTATAGCCTGTTGTACCAACCACATACATGAACAAAATATCTGTAACCAACTATTTCATTTCTTTAATAAGTGGTTGTCATTTATTCAACTTCTATAATTAAAAATGGCACTACATATTGTCTCTTTCTCATCCAATTGATTCCTTCTCCAAAATGGTTAAACACATTCCCGCTTGTATATATTCTCTTATGTACATATTTATTTGAATCAACATCAACAAAACTCTGTATTTCTAAAACACAGTCCAATCTTAGTCTTCCTCGATACCACAAAGCATAAATGTGCTCCTTCCCAGGTTTTGACATAAACGTGTTCAATATTCCCACAACATGTGTGATGTCTGGTCTAGTACATATCATTGCATACATTAAACTTCCAACTGCACTAGCTTATGGAACACGTGACATGTCGTCTTCCTCTTCCTGTGTCTTGGAACGTTGTTTTGATGATAACTTTACATCTATAGGAATAGGAACCTTCACTGATTTACTATCCTACATATTGAACCTTTGTAATATTGTCTCAACATACTTCCATTGGTTTAATAAAATCTTCCACTTTATCTGATATATTTTAATTTCCATGCCCAAAATAAAATTTGCAAAGCCAAGAAATTTCATGTAGAATTTATAGGACAATAATATCTTCACATCCTTAATAATTTCTCTGTCATTTCCAATCAGTAGCATATCATCCACATATAAGACCAAATATTAACATTATCACCAAGGAATTTAAAATACACACAATGATATTCTTTTCTCCTTATGAGGCTAAGTCCTTGTATATATGTATCAAAATTTTTATGCCACATCCTTGGTGATTACTTTAGCCCATGCAAATACAGTTTTAGCCATCAACCAGTTCTTTCTTACCTTTCACTAAAAGGTATTCTAGTTGATTCATGTACATCTCTTCTTCCAAATACCAATGTAGGAATGTTGTCTTCACATCTATATCTTCTATGTCAAAATCAGAAGTAGAATAAATAGATAAAAGTAATATAATAGAAGATAACTTGGTAAGAGGGGAAATAATATCACCAAAATAAATTCCTGACACCTAGGAATAACCTTAATCTACTAACTGAACTTTGTGTTTCTCCAATTTTCCTTATTAATCCATCTTCTTCTTAAACTCGCATTTATTTGTTGTGTGTTTTCTTCTAGTTGGTAACTTCACCATATCTCAAGCCTCATTATTGTCCAAAGTTTACATTTCTTCAACCATGGCCTTTTTCCAAAGTTTTCCATCCTCTGAATCTACTTCCTCCTTGACAGCTCTAGGATGATCATTACTAATAGGTAAAGAAAAATTTGAATGGAAATTAGATGGATTATACCTATATGGCTTCCTCCTTTCTTGAATGGATCTCCTCAAAACCAAAGTGTGTGGTTTTTCTTCTTCTCATTCATGTTATTCCATTGATTCTGATTCTTCATCCGTTAGTTCAAAATTTATATTTTTTGGTTCACTTTACATTGGCAGGACTTCCTATTTGATGGCATCCTTTACTTATCTAAATACCACATCTCGATTGTACAAAACCTTATTTTCTTCTAGGTTCCAAACTTTGTAACCTTTTAAGCCATATTTATACCCTATAAAAATGCACCTTTCAAATCCAAATTGGTTCTTTTCTCCTTTGCAACATGTATATATGCATCACATCCAAATACCCTGGGATGTGAGAGGTAGGGTTTCGTACTAGTCCATACCTCATGTGGATTCTTACCCCCCAATGTTGATGAACTAGTTTTATTAACTATGCAATAGGCAATATCCATTGTCTCCACTTAGAATTCAAGCCCTAATCTAGTATCACTGATCACACTCATTGCCTTATCCATCAATGTAATTTTCATTCTTTATGAAACTCAATTTTGTTGAGGTAAGTATGGAGTAGCCTTTTTTTGTGTTATATCACACTTCTTATAAAAATCTTTGAATTCCTTCTCGCTGAACTCTCCACCATTATCTATCCTCAATGCCTTAATCTTATTTTTTGTCTAATTTTCCACCAAAGCCTTAATTTCTTTAGACATGTCAAAGACATTAGATTTCTTCCTCAGGAAATATATCCCTGTATTCCTTTAGAATTAATCTATGAATGAGATGTTGTGCATAGATTTACCCAGTGATGGAACTGACACAGGTCCAAACACATCAATGTGCATAAGCTCTAATATTCCTTCTACCCTATTAGAACCAGAGGAAAACCTCACCTGATTATGTCTCCCATATACAAAATGTTCGCAGAAATAAAAATCTAGAGAGAAATGATACATATCTTCTACCATACCATTACCATGTAGTATTTGAAGGCCCTTATCTCAAACATGTCTCAATATTTGATGCCACAATATACTATTTTCTCCATAGAATATAATATTTTCTACACCACATTCAAGATCAATAAATTTTTTGTGCCCACCAATCACAGTATTATCCAGAAACTTGTACAATGTTTCGATCTGAATTCCCCTCACCAATACTAATGCCCCTTAAACTATCTTGCAATTATTTTTCTTGAACACTATTTTTACACTTGTATCATCCATCTTTCTTACAAAAACTATATTTATGTTCAATCCAAGAATATACAGATCACGAGAAAGTGTTCTAATCCTTCCACCTATCAACTTCAACTCATATTTTTGTCATCCTATGTTTATGGTTTTCTTTTCGTCACCTAGGAAGACATCAACAACATAATATTTTTCACACTCATAGAACCACTCACTATGGGGATTCATATGAAAGGATACACCTCAGTCAATCACTCATGCTTAATAATATACATGTGTACTTGAAGAAGCCAATTACACATCCCCACCTTCATCTAAGGTGGTTTTCACTTATGCAAACGAAGCATCATCAAATCCCTTTCCTTTATTAGGATTTTTAGATCTACAATACTTCTTATAGTGCCCTTCTTTTCCACATTTCCATCATACCTTTACAAATTTTCATGCAGATCTACATGTCTCTCTATATTTATATCTCCCACTTGAGGAATTATTTTTATTTATGTTTTGGGAGAGTCCTCTTACAGACAAGGCATCTCCATTCTAGCTCTCCATGGTTTTACATCTCATTTCCTCCAACAACAAGGACATGACTAGTTCATCGAATGTTAAGTTAGTTACATTACTTTTTATGGAAACAACCAAAATATCCAATGAGTCCAACAGATAACATAACAAATTAATGTACCTATCCTCATCTGAGATCTTACTATCCATAGATAATAACTAACTTGCCAGAGTTTGAAGGTGTTCATATGCTTTTAAATTGAGTCTCCATCCATCATCCTCAAGTTACACAGTGTCTTCCATAAGGAAAATTTATTTACCAGGGACTTAGGTTGGTACCAAGTCCCTAAATTTTCCCATATATATGTGTTTTTTAGCCTCTCTTGAAACATTCAGTAATACTGAATCTGAGACTCACAACTATATTATGCTCTTTTCCTTCTAATCGAACTTTTTCCAATCTTCTATCGACATTGTCATTGGTTTACTACATAAGTCCACGATGCATAATGATATTTATCCACCACAAAATCCTTTACCTTGAACTTCCACATATCAAAACTATATATGTTTAATTTATTAATCTCTACATTCAATGGTTCCTTTCACCGCAATAATTGATCATGTAGATCTCCCATTATATCAGGGTCTACCACAAGCCTAATCAACGAAACCCCTTAGCTAAAAAGGTGTTCCATTGAAATCAAAATTTCTCTAATACCAAATGTTGGCTTTAAATCTGTACAAATAATACCTACAAACAAATACTTAAAAAAAAGAGATATAACAGAAATCACATAAAATATACATAAATATTTTTCTCCTAGAACCAAAAACTAGGAAATCCATATTTGATTTTTCATTGTATTTTTTTCAATGTTACAATACATTATATACACGTCAAAGCATTCATAAATCGACAATCCTTTAAACTTTGATTAAAATATAACCGTAGTTTGTTTGACTAAATATACAAAACCATGGGAAAAACCACTATGCATGTGGAGCTAGTTGTCTAAAGAATATAACCTATCTCCTTGTTTTTCTTATTTGTGAGTTACTTTATCTTGAGCTATATTTCTTACATGCTGATGCAAGAGCATCAGCTCCGAAAAACACCTTGTATTTTATCTAAGCTAGGGGGTTTCATATTTTGAAGAAATATTAAATTTCATGTAAATATTAATATTATTTTGAGTGATTAATTAATTATTTGCGAGAAATTGTAAATATGAGAGAAATTAGTTTCTAGATTATTTAGAATTAATGAGGGAGCCTAAGTTGGAATTAGTTTCTAAGTTTTAGGGATAAAGATCTATCTTTTAGGGATGTGGAGAGATTTAGGGGTTTGTTGAGGAATTGAAGGGATAAAGCATTAAATTAGATCATTTTAAAATTTGTATAAATTAGAAGGTCTCAAAGGCAAATGAGACACTTGAATAGTGAGAGTGGTTGAGAGCAGGTTTTGAACAGCCAAGGCTGCAAGCCTTCGGGCAGGTTGTAAGGGCCAATGAATTGTAAATCAGGCCACAAAGAAATGTTGCTGTAAGTAAATTCACTTTTATGAAAGTGTTGGTTTTGATTTATGCACCTTAACTTAGTCAATTCGGGTATAATTCAATTTCTGTATTGAAATGGTGAATTTGCTGGTATTTAATTCTTGTGTATGAGAGAATTTGTAATCAAAGCATGGTTAAAAAGAGCCATATTTTAAGAGATTGTCGGAGAAAAGAAAACTGCTTTGTGAATTGAGCATCGATTTATGCGCAAAGTTTGGAAGGATGGATAATAATTATTAAACGTATTTAAATAAAAATCCATGAATGAGCTTATCTATGGTTGTTTTGTATCGATTTGAATTTGATTGGTGATAATGGAGGAGCACGGCAATGTGAAAACGTTATGTATAAAGGCATTAAACCTCTGCATAAGGAATTATTTTAATACATTTTAAATCTGCAGCTTGGTATGTAAAACTCTGTTCTGCCAGGATTGTGAAATTCTAAGTGATCGATAGCAGAAATTGCTATTTGTCTAGTGCGTTGAAGCCATGGTGGAATGTTTGCCAGAGTAATTGATTTCTGGTTAAATGTCAATGTCAGTATTCATTATGAATTTTAATTGATCTTGAATAGTGACATTTAGAAAAGGGCGTAGAATTCGAATGCTGTTGGTTTGAGCAGAATAAAACAGTGGAATGGAATCACACAGTGATAATTAAATACATGGATCTCTTTGTGGTAAACGTGGTTCTGATTGTGATAGCCAGCGTTATGAAATTAAGACTGTGTTTTATGTCCAGCGTTATGAAGTTAAGACTCCGTTTTATATATGTTTGATGTTTCATAGTTGCAGAACAGAATCAATTGAAGGTTTTTTTTTTAAAGGACGCAGATTATTGTCTAATCTGACAATCCAGAATCAATTGAAGGTTTTTTTAAAAGGACGCAGATTATTGTTTAATCTGACAATCCAGAATCGATTGAAGGTTTGTTTAAAAGAAAAAAAGGACGCAGATTATTGTCAGGCAGCTGAATAGCAGTGGGTAGACAAACTCTGGAAACAAGAGGAGGCGCGTTCTGGATTGTGAAGGTAAGTTAAAGTGTGGGCAGTTATTTGTTGACACTCGATTTGTAACAAAGCCTGAGTATTGAAATTTTACGATAGCTGGAAATAAATGCACAAATTTGTTGTATTGATAATCAATATCAAACTTGGAAGGTTTTAAAGGGCGCAGGTATAATTCTATCAAGTCAAAGATTTGAGATGTTGAATCAAAAACCATGTATTATTTGAGCTAACTGAATATGGATTGATTTTCCATATGTTGAGAGAAGAGTGGCCATATTATTATTTGGCATTTTAAATTCTGGTCGAATCTGCATAAGTAAGGGCGTCTTCTTTTAATCCAGCACATGTGAGTGTAAATGTGATGGTGTATGATATGAAATGGGTGCATTACAGGAACTAGAATTAAAAGGGGTTGAATTGAGTTGAAATATGGAATTCACTGGTTCCATAATGATTGGTTAAATTTTAATAAAGCTTTTGCATGACAGATTTGGAATTGGCATTTGGGGTTTTTCAAATTTGGATTTATGAAATTGTAATTTATCTGAATGAAATGTTTTTATACAATGGTTTTAAACCATATGTTTGGAAAATCTTCCGCATGCAAATAATGAGTTGTGAGTTTGCCAGCTATTGATTTTAAGAGTTGGACATTACCGAGCATGTATGTTTATAAACATTGACAATGATGAAGATTCTGGGAATGCAGGCTATGCCTGCATCAATTTTGGTATCAAAGCTTGGCTCTGTTGAAATTGAATATGTTTGTTTTCTGAATGAAGTTTAGTACGAGATTGCAGCTGTGAGGAAATCCATTCAAAGCAGAGGTGACAGCATCAGAAAGAGTGAAGACTGCAGCAATATAAATCAAGAAAAGCCGAGAGAGAAGAACCAGATGTGTTCTTAAAAGCAGAATAAGGAAAGTCCTTAGGAGTGGCAGTGAACCTGTAGAATCCAACAAGAGATTGGACAGAGAGGACAATTGAAGTGTCTTTGAAAGAGAGGGTGAGAGATTGCAGAAGCCTAGAGAGAGCAAAGGTGTTGCTCAGGAGAAGATTCCAGATAGTGGATCGTGCTTACCAAAAGACTGAGTGAGGAGAGCTTAGTGAGGTAAGATTGCAGTAAGGAGGACTTACTGTTGCAGAGGCTTGATGCAGAGGTGCGAAGAGCTCATGGAAGGAGAGGAGAAGGAAATGACTACAGATAGTCATAGCAGAAGTTCACAAGGAAGCCACATCAGAAAGGAAGATGCCAAAGAAAATGGCATGAGGATGAGTCAAGAAGAGTTTGACCGAGAGAAAGCTGAGATAGATTTCCAGATTGGAATATTGATGAAGATGCTGCAGAAAAGTGTTTGGACCATGAGGAAAAGAGTAAAGTGGCCAAGGCTACGAGAAAGGAGAAATCAGCAAGTGAAGTCAGAGATAGTAGAAGAATTGAGAAATATTGAGCAGATATTGAGTGCTCAAGAGGAATCAGAGAAGCTCAGAGAAGCAGAGGTAGAATTGGAAGTTTCCATTTGCAGACCAGAACAGGGTGAGATGTTAGGGAATGAGGATAATGAGAGGTCAGCTAAAGATCTCATGGACTATTGGTAGAGTCCAGAACAATTTGAAGATATTTTGACAAAGGAAGCAGATGAGGCAATGAAGCCTTGTGATTTTGATTCTTACAGTTTGTGTATGTTTGCAGGATATGCAGAGGATGATGGACAGTCGATTGAAATTGTCACAACCAAGAATGAAGCTCTTGAGGTAAAGTATGATGAAGAATCATTTTTAGAGGAAGAAGGTGTTGATCATTTGCAACAGAAGGAGTTCATAGATGAAATCCTGTTTGGTGTGAAACAGTCAGATGAGGTTGATATAGACCAGCAGTCTGAAGACAATTCCATAGTGGGACTACAAAAAGGTAAACCAATGAATTTGTTTAATGGAATTGATGAAAGATGTTTGCAATATGATAATGTGGAAAACAGGTCAACTCAGGAGGATTTCCAAGAAAAGAATGAAGTTGAGAAGGAAAATTGTGATGATCTGCTGGAGAGATTTCACAAGGAGATAGAATACTTGGAAAGATTACTCGAGGAACCCAAAGGAGAAACAAAGCTTACAGAACCTGATGGAGGAAAAGGTGCGGAAGATAGCATTAATAAATATGATGCTGAAATCAGAGAAATTGAGCAGCGATTATATGAAGGTGAGATGAAAGATCAGAAGCAGCAAGGAGGTTATGTCCTCAAAGGCATAAAAGAGACAGAAATATTAACTCAGCAAGATGAATGTGGAAGGAACCAGAAATTTGGAAGGAATGATCAGCTACATGATAATGAATTTGAGGAAAGCATTAAATTGCAGGAGTATAGAAGCTGGCAGCAGAATGAAGAACCAGAAGTTGGTCTAGCAAGAAAGACAAGTAAAAACCGAAGATACAGATGGAGACTGAAGAAAACGGTGAAATGGAAGCTATTGCAACAAAGGTTGAATGGAAAGCTGATGAATGAGTTCAGGAAACTAGAAAAAATTCATATTGATTTGAAGTCACCGCAAGAAGAATCCGTTGAAATCCAAAAGATCTATGGTGGCGGATTGGTGCTTGAAGCATCAAAACAAAATGGAAGGTATTGTATTTTGAAAACTGAAGGTTGTTTTGTGTTTGCAGGTCATATCAACTTGAAGAAAGACAAACAGTTACTGGAGACTGTTGTATTAAAAGATGAAGAGATGACTACTCATAGTCATATGCAGAATAAGGAGGATGGCAAAATAATTTTTGAATATACTGAGTCATTGAAGATCATTGATCTTGAAGAAAGCCAGAGTGAAGGGGGATTAAAGACAGCAGCAAGAAAGAAAAGGAGAGACAACAAGAGAAAGACTGTAGCAGACTTGGAAGGCAGAGCAAGTGGAGCACTACAACACAAAATATGGAAACCTGGAGGACAACAGCAGATAACAGCAGCAGTAAAGCAATTGACAAGCAAGGAAAGATTACAAAACAAAATTTGGGATCCAGGAGGAAATAATTATCCAGACTTATGACCAGGTGGTCATGAATTTTCTTACATGGGGAGTCTGATGCAGGAGCATTAGCTCCGAAAAACACCTTGTATTTTATCTAAGCTAGGGGGTTTCATGTTTTGAAAGAAATATTAAATTTCATGTAAATATTAATATTATTTTGAGTGATTAATTAATTATTTGTGAGAAATTGTAAATGTGAGAGAAATTAGTTTCTAGATTATTTAGAATTAATGAGGGAGCCTAAGTTGGAATTAGTTTCTAAGTTTTAGGGATAAAGATCTATCCTTTAGGGATGTTGAGAGATTTAGGGGTTTGTTGAGGAATTGAAGGGATTGAGCATTTAATTAAATGATTTTTAAAATTGTATAAATAGGAGGGGGTTTTGAGAGAAAAACACATTAGAGATTGTGAGTGAGAGTGAGAGTGATTGAGAGCAGGTTTTGAATAGCCAAGGCTGTAAGCCTTCGGGCAGGTTGTAAGGGCCAATGAATTGTAAATCAGGCCACGGAGAAATGTTGCTGTAAGTAAATTTACTTTTATGAAAGTATTGGTTTTGTGTTATGCACCTTAACTTGGTCAATTCGAGTGTGATTCAAACTCTGTGTTGAAATGGTGAATTTGCTGGTATTTAATTTGCTGTGTGTGTATGAGAGAATTTGTAATCAAAGCATGGTTAAAAAGAGCCATATTTTAAGAGATTGTGAACTTTGCTTTGTGAATTGAGCATCGATTTATGCGCCCAAGCTGGAAGGATGGATAATAATTGTTAACTGTGTTAAAAAAAAATCCATGAATGAGCTTATCTATGGTTGTTTTGTATCGATTTGAATTTGATTGAGTGATAATGGAAGAGCACAGCAATGTGAAAACGTTATGTATAAAGGCATTAAACCTCTGCATAAGGAATTATTTTAATACATTTTAAATCTGCAGCTTGGTATGTAAAACTCTGTTCTGCCAGGATTGTGAAATTCTAAGTGATCGATAGCAGAAATTGCTATTTGTCTAGTGCGTTGAAGCCATGGTGGAATGTTTGCCAGAGTAATTGATTTCTGGTTAAATGTCAATGTCAGTATTCATTATGAATTTTAATTGATCTTGAATAGTGACATTTAGAAAAGGGCGTAGAATTCGAATGCTGTTGGTTTGAGCAGAATAAAACAGTGGAATGGAATCACACAGTGATAATTAAATACATGGATCTCTTTGTGGTAAACGTGGTTCTGATTGTGATAGCCAGCGTTATGAAATTAAGACTGTGTTTTATGTCCAGCGTTATGAAGTTAAGACTCCGTTTTATATATGTTTGATGTTTCATAGTTGCAGAACAGAATCAATTGAAGGTTTTTTTTTTAAAGGACGCAGATTATTGTCTAATCTGACAATCCAGAATCGATTGAAGGTTTTTTTAAAAGGACGCAGATTATTGTTTAATCTGACAATCCAGAATCGATTGAAGGTTTGTTTAAAAAAAAAAAGGACACAGATTATTGTCAGGTAGCTGAATAGCAGTGGGTAGACAAACTCTGGAAACAAGAGGAGGCGCATCCTGGATTGTGAAGGTAAGTTAAAGTGTGGGTAGTTATTTGTTGACACTCGATTTGTAACAAAGCCTGAGTATTGAAATTTTACGATAGCTGGAAATAAATGCACAAATGTGTTGTATTGATAATCAATATCAAACTTGGAAGGTTTTAAAGGGTGCAGGTATAATTCTATCAAGTCAAAGATTTGAGATGTTGAATCAAAAACCATGTATTATTTGAGCTAACTGAATATGGATTGATTTGCCATATGTTGAGAGAAGAGTGGCCATATTATTATTTGGCATTTTAAATTCTGGTCGAATCTGCATAAGTAAGGGCGCCTTCTTTTAATCCAGCACATGTGAGTGTAAATGTGATGGTGTATGATATGAAATGGGTGCATTACAAGAACTAGAATTAAAAGGGGTTGAATTGAGTTGAAATATGGAATTCACTGGTTCCATAATGATTGGTTAAATTTTAATAAAGCTTTTGCATGACAGATTTGGAATTGGCATTTGGGGTTTTTCAAATTTGGATTTATGAAATTGTTATTTATCTGAATGAAATGTTTTTATACAATGGTTTTAAACCATATGTTTGGAAAAGCTTCCGCATGCAAATAATGAGTTGTGAGTTTGCCAGCTATTGAGATTAAGAGTTGGACATTACTGAGCATGTATGTTTATAAACATTGACAGCGATGAAGATTCTGGGAATGCAGGCTATGCCTGCATCACATGCAAAAATGAATCATACTTTGTAGGAATGTTCGGAATGGTGTTTATGTTTTTAGGGATTCATAAAGTTTTTTATGGTAGAAATTATAGTATTTCACTGGAATCGTCTTATTTTCTTTATACTTAAGGTTTACTGTACGTCTCCAAAACAACCTAGGCTCATTTTTAGATGGGTGAAAAACCTACCTATTCCTTTTATTTATATAGTAATTTTTTTTCCCTTTTAATCAAGGTTTTATATATGCTAAACCTATCAAGTTTAAAGGATTCATTAGAAGCACCACTAATGATTTTCCTAGTAATTTTATATTCATTTCATACAAAGGATTAATATTTTTATTATTCATTTTGTATGCCACCTGAATAGAGAGATTGTTAATGGGAATAAAAACTTATTGTAAATTTATGAAATATCCTAATTTTTATCTTTTTAAATACCTTTTCTCAATGGAATTTTCTTCATTGCGTAATTGATGCATAGTTACAAAGTTTGGATTTATGGTTAAAGGTATGTGATTAGACTCAAGTTCGCAACCATTTAAAAAGTTAAAAATTATTATTTGGTTATATATAAGATATTGGATATCAAATAATATACAACACTACTACCTAACCCATGAATACAAATCATCATATTAGAGTTTTCCTTTCTCATCCCACCACTGCAAATTATTAGGTCTTGAGAGCTACAAAGATTGACTAAATTAATACGAAGAAAATTATTAGCTAGTCTTCAAAGTTTATTTTATCTTTACTAGTTAAACAAGGTCCTCATCAAGCCACAAACAATTTGGGTTGGAATAATTCCTTAAAACAATAATTTTGTTAGTAGAATTTCTAGAATTAAAGTCTCATAGGAGGATATTACTGTTATTTCTGAGTTGGTGAAAATATTGTTCAAGGTTATTATGTTGAAATTTATTATCCGGATTTTTTTTTCTGATAAAAAGTAGAATTAATAGGTGTGAAATAACAAATTTCTATAGAAATATTCTTATAATTTATGTATGACATTTTGATCCAATTTTACTAATAGAGAGGATCTATTAAATGGAGCCTTACATGAGGAGAAACATCATTTTTAATGCAACAAACTATGCATTTAGTCCATCTAGAATAGGATATTTTGTTTCATGATGACTCCAATAATAATCTTTCTATGTTAGAGACCTTAGAATCATTGTTCTCCAATGTTTCAACTAGAAATATAATATCATTTTCACTCAATATCCAAGATAACGTTAGACCTTTGCTCTATGGAAATTCATGGAAGTTCCATGAAAGGATCCAAAGTGTCCCAAATTCCTATTTATTATTAGCAAATTAGTATTTTACCTAATAATAGCTTTGAAATTTCTAATTATTACCCATTTTCCTTCCTTAGTATCTTCTAAATTACATTTTGAAATTATTTTTCTTCGTCTTCTAAAATGAATTCTTCATCCATAAATATTCTTAACACTTTTAAGCTAAAATATTTATTGAACATGCCAATGTTTTGGTCATTACAACTTACCATGACACAAATTAACCTATATTTGTTTTCAATTATTTTACCTATCCTTTTTTCTTCTATTAGATAACTTGATCCAATTTGTGGGTTATTTTTTAGTTCATCATATATCCTCATTTTTTATCTCTTTTGTACCAAAAATCATGAGGTTCAACACTCTTTTCTTAAGGTAATAATCCAACTCTATTAGATTAATGATTTGTTTTTGATGAATTTGATATTTAATTTATCTTCCAAACAACTTAAAGGAGAATAATTTTTTCTTGGACCCCTCCTTCTTGGGTTGATGGTTCTTATTTGTTGATTTATTTTAATCTAGCCTCTTTTTCTTCAAGTGAATCTCAAACCTTAATATTTTATTTTCAATATATGTCTGAATATTTTATATTATTTTAAGTGAAGTTTATTTTATTTTGTAAAGAAAAGTTTCTGTTTCAGATATCCAAAGAGGAAACAAAACAAAGGTATGTTTTTCTTAGTCTGCCACTGAGGAAATTAGACGAGATATAGAACTAAAGTTTTAGAAGCATCTAATAAAAGAGATTATTGAGTTACATTGCCATGGAAAAAAAGTAAAATTAAAGTGTCATTCCTCTAGGATTATTATCATATTTAACCAACATAACCATAGAAGAACATTTCAAAAACATAAATTTCATACAGACTATCATTTGGACTTACAGAGTTAAAGGATTCCACTGGAATAGGCTCTTTTCTTTTATCAAGGGAGTACCCAAGGTCTAAGTGTATGCCAAGGTGAGCCTTCACATAACTAATCTTGCAATTCATAGAGCTCATGGTGAGTTGAACCTCATCTATCATTACTAAATTATCTTTCTTTGTGTCGTTTCTGTAAAGTAAAATCCTTCCAAAAAATAACTTCAATTTCCAATAGGAGTCCGCTGTGTACACACACCAGATATAGAGTCCTTAGGAATTGTGCATATCTAGAACCCAATCAGTAACTTCATCTAAAAATTCAGTGTAAATATCTCTTTCCTCCATAAAATGGCTAAGTAGTATGCTCTTTATAATGGTGAGTAGAGCTTTCAACCCTTTTTTGGGAACAAGAACCTTTATGATAACTATGTAAGCCACACATCATTCATTTTGTGCTCATTGATGGTGAATGTTTTGTGAATACCAATACACGCCCTACAAAAGACTACTTAATAGGAAAAGAAATTCCCTTGAGTTGGATGAGTAAAAATTGTTAGAATGGAAAACAATGAAGGGAGGGGAGGAGAAATGATACCAGCAATAAACTAGGTGATAGGGAGTGAGACTAGAAGTGATAACAAGGAAGCGAGACCTGGGATCCTAGGAAAGAGCCAATTGTCGAGGAACTAGAAAAGTAATGTTAGCAAGGAAAGGAGGCCCAAAAAGAGAAATGAGACAAGAGCAAAAAAATGAGTCTCCTAGAAGTAGAGCTCCTCCTCCAACCCCATATTACCCAAGGTGCGATAAAAACAAGAAAACTAGAGGGAATGTCAAAGAGCGAGGAGATGAATACAGAAAAATTTACAACTCAAGAGGCATAAATAGAAAACCCTAGAGGTTACCAATATCGGAGTTGAGTGTAAAGGACTAAACAAAGGCATCAGTCAACATAATTCAACCTTCAAATCATACTTAAGCCAATTATGAAGCCATCACTCATGCTAAATGTTCAACCCATGTTCCATGATAGTATGCTCTAGCCTGAAAGGATGGTGGTTCATGGATGGATTGGATAGGAGTGGAGAAAGTGACAAAAAAGCACAGACCAACATTCAAGGGTGCAAAATGTAGAAATGAACATTTAACATTCTCATTAAATTTGTATGAGAGCACCATGCATCCATAATCATTGTGTTAAATACTCTAAACAAGACATGCAATGGTGTATGTGAACTTAAGTATCATGGGAGTACACATTGCAACATCTTCTCCCCTAAATCGTTGATAGGATAGTGATAATGTGCCCCATATGCCTCCAAATAACACCCCATAGTGAGGCGAAAAAAATTAGTTTCACTACATTTTTTAAAATTCTTTTTCTGAATTATATATATTATTTTTCATTAATTTTTTTTATTTTTAAGCTTTACTATTTTTCCAAAAACTATGTAAATATTTATATAAATTTTTTATTTATATATTATTTTTGAGTAGATGAAGCATTTTTTTACAGCAATATAGAAATATGTATATAAAACACTTTCTTATTCATATTAAACTCTTCATAGAAAGTCCCTAATGGGGTGCATAATACTAATGGTTTATACGTGGAGTGGGGCCCGCCACATGCCTCCACTTGGCATACAAATGTTGTTTTGCTCGTGCTTGGCAAATGATCCAGAATGGGGGAAGTGTTTATATGACAAGCTTTGGTGAATTACAGGTCTTGTATGCCGAGTCTTAGTATGGGTGTGTGGGTTACGGGTGATTGTGTTCGAATGTGCATCGCAAGGAGGCCTCCTGTCGGTGCCAAACCCTACTCCCGGGTTGCGGCAAGTGCCTGAGAAATTCCTGCCTGATCCAAATGGTGGTTTTAGTTATTCTTCATGTCCTCTGGTGGAACAGACTCAGGACGCAGGGGGAACGTCCTCTCGTCGTGGCTTCCTCATTGTTTGCATGCAATGGTTGCGTAGTCATAGGAGGGATTCACTGGAATAACAAATTTTGTGGAGGGGCATCTCTAACCCTTCGTAGCCGGTATACTTAGTTTGTTTATCTAGTTTTTGAATGTCGTTTTTAATTATTTTGGGGTTGGTTTAGTTGTTGGTTGCTTTGCACCTCAATTGGTGTTAGTCTCACTTTGCAGTTCTGAGATTGGGAGGGTTTGGGGTACAAGCAAGAGTTGTTACTGTGTCTCTTAGAGTTTCAACCTATGGATTCCCTTTTAAGGGGGGTCGGTGATTATCTACTAAATTTTCCTGAAAATCCTGAAAATCTAGGGTACTTATTGCTAGTCGAGGGTCTCTTGGGTACGCTCGAGACCCTAATGGTAGCCATCTTTCAGCTTTTCAAGTCGTATTCTCCTCAGACACAAAGGTTGTAGAGGGAATGCAACCCCCTGTACCTCCACTACACTGTGTCTCAGCATTTTTCTTGTTCGGGTTGGCCGAAATTCAGGGATTTCTTCGAAGGGAGGGAGTGGTAAGCTGGAACCATGGAAATGACAAACTGTGTGGAACGTGGCCTGGTTTATGCAACTTAACTATTGGGTGGTGGTCAGAGCAAGTTCCAGCAAACTGTGGTGTAAGGGGGTGATTGTGCTTATCGGAGGGCAAGAGGAACAACATTGTTTTGGTTGGTTTGGTAGTTGGGAACATCGCTGGTTGAATTGTGAATCGTTTCCTCAAAACCATGCAGTGCCAACGAGGTCGAGTTCACCAAGGAATTGGGGGGACCAACGAGGGGAGCATAGATAGGAAAATTGTGACCTCGGGGAGGAGTTTGACTTAATCTCTGGGTAGAGTTGAGCTTCCACCACCATTTTATACTCTTGGCAACCACCTTCAATATGTCAATGTCAACCTTCTTCTGGAACAACTGGGGAGAGATCGCCATGATGACAAAAAGAATGTCAACCGTCTTCTGGAACAACTTGGGAGAGATCGCCATGATGACAAAAACAATGTCAACCTTTTTCTAGAACAACTTCGAAGAGATCGCCATGACGACAAAAACACCGTTATTGCCTTCATGAACAACCTACAAAGGAACTAGTGGGACATTCAGGATCGATTGGCCACCTTGCAGCAGAGACAACGACGTATATATATGAGAAGCTGGATTGTTTGGAGGGGCCGTCAGGCTCACATGGAGAAACATGTCCATTGTGACCTCAGTCTACCTATGTCTCCAGGTATTGGGCCGGACAATCTGGCTCCGGTCAAATCATCAAATTCAGGATGATTTTTGGCTACATTCAATAGCTGGATAATCCCGCTCTGGTCAATTCATCAAATTCAGAATGATTTTTGGCTACATTCAATACTTGGACAATCCCGCTCTCGTCAATTCATCAAATTCAGTATGATTTTTGGCTACATTCAAATTTTTGAGACCCTTTAGTTTTGTGGGATATCGGTTCACAATTTTCTTGTATGTATGTTCTCTTAGTTTTTCTGTTTGGCTATTTTATTTTCTACTCAACAAATTCTGTTTTGCTATCTTCTTCTAGCTAACAAATTCAATAGAAGAGAGACCGGAAGATTGCTGAGATCATGCTCATCACAATGTAAAATTTTGAATTAAAAGAATTTTGTGAAAAAAAAACGTCTTTCAAAAAAAATATTTATGCATATACTTATTATTCATTTTAAATATTTATAGAATCTGCTTTATGCCTGCACTTATTATTCATTTGAAATATTTATATAATCTGCTTTTTATTATTATTCATTTGAAATATTTATATAATCTGCTTTATGCCTTCACTTCTTATTCTTTTGAAATATTTATATAATCCGCTTTTTTATTGAGTTATTTTTTAACAAATATCTAGATATTTAGATAATACACTTAATTATTTAATAGATGACATAAATTTTACAATATTTGAGAAAGGAAAAAAATATTGTTTATTTTTTAAAAATATAAATAAAAAAGTTATAATTTTTTTTTAAATTATTTAATTTATTAAAATAAAAACCAATTATAATAAAAAATTATAATTATAATTATATATATATATATATATATATATATATATATATATATATATATATATATATATATATATATATATATATATATATATATAATATTTATTATTAAATATTTAATATTTTGTTTAGAGTTTTTTCAACTTTTAATTAAATATTTTATTTGTTATAAAATATTTAATAAAAATCTTAGAGTTTTTCATCATTTAATTAAATGTTTTAAAATGTTTAATATATTTTTAAGAGTTTCCTATTTTTTAATTAAATATATATATATTTTTTTAAATACTTAATTTTTTTAGATTGACTTTAGGTGTTTAATTGAAGAATAACAATTCTAATTATCCATAGTATTAACAAAACTTAGTCTACATTCCAAATTTCAATGGAAATCCATATTAGATATTCAAAATTTATTTAATAATTTTTTAAGATAATAATGCAACTTTTCACAATGAAATTTTTCTTAATTAATCGTATGACAGTTGAAATTGAAATTTGATAAAAAATAAATCTTACATTTAGTAATTAATTATGTTTTTACATTAACATATTCTCTAGATATACTAAATTAATAAAATGCTAATTAATTTAATAATTAATAAAAAAATATTATAATTTTTTAAATAATATTTTATTTACTTTTAATAATATATTTGAAATAAAGTATATACTAAATAATTATTGAGATAATGTAATATCCACTTAAATTCATGAGATAATGTAACGAAAATGAGTTTCTTATTTTTTAAATAAATATTTTATTTTATTTTAAATAGTTAATTTTTTTAGATTGACTTTAGGTGTTTAATTGAAGAATAGCAATTCAGATTATCCATAGTATTAACAAAACTTAGTCTACATTCCAAATTTCAATGGAAATCCATATTAGATATTCAAAATTTATTTAATATTTTTTTAAGATAATAATGCAACTTTTCACAATGAAATTTTGCTTAATTAATTGTATGACAGTTGAAATTGAAATTTAATAAAAACTAAATCTTATATTTAGTAATTAATTATGTTTTTACATTAACATATTCTCTAGATATACTAAATTAATAAAATGTTAATTGTCAAACCAGGAGGTAACTCCTCAAATCAGAATGTGTATTAGCTGAAGAATGTACATGCTTTTATAGATGGGAGGTGAGGCTATTGGGATTCATCTCCCAATGACTCTTCGCCTTCCTTATTTCCTAATATTAAATAATATACAAAAATACATGTGCACACCCATCCATAGGATTAGGTGTCAGCATTCCCCCCTTTAATCCGAAGGGATGTTGGTGAGTCCAAGCATCGATCTGAACTTTTCAAACTTTTCTCTTCCAAGTGCTTTGGTGAAGATGTCAGCGGTTTGCTCATTTGTGGAACAATGATGTAGATGGATGGTTTTGGCCTGAACATGATGTCGAATTAGATGGTACTTTGTATTGATGTGCTTTGTTCGATCATGGAACTTTGGGTTCTTGGCCAACTTTATTGAAGAAGTGTTGTCGATCATGAGTGGAGTGGAATACATTTGTTTCATCTGCAAATCTTCCAGGATTTTCCAAAGCCACACAATTTCCTTTTTTGCTTCAGTTGCTGCCACATATTTTGCCTCGGTCATGGAATCTGCTGGAACTGACTGTTTGCGTGATCTCCATGAGACATCTCCCGATCCAAGACTCATGGTGTAACCTGTAGTAGACACCCCTGTTTCTTTGTCGCCATCAAAGTCTGAATCAGAGTATCCAATCAAGCTGAAGTCGCCTACCTGTGTATATTTGAGTCCAAAGTCTTGAGTCCCCTTCAAGTACCTTAACACTCTTTTTGCAGGAGACCAATGTCCTTCACAAGGTTTTTGCATGAACCTTGAGAGGATTCCAACAGCAAATGAAATGTCAGGTCTGGTGGTGGTCAGATAGATAAGACTTCCTACAAGCTGTCTATACTTAGTTGCATCCTCAAATTCCTTCCCTTCAATAGATGTGAGCTTCAAGTTTTGTTCCATTGGAGTGCTTAAGGATTTACAGTCATCCATGCCAAATTTGTTCAAGAGATCTCCAATGTACTTCTTTTGAGAAAGAAATATGAATTTAGGATGTTGAATTACTTCAATACCCAAATAGTAATGAACATGACCCAAATCGGTCATTTCAAAACCTTTCTTCAACTCTTTCTTCATGGATGCAATATAGCTCTCATTGTTTCCTGTTATCAAAAGATCATCTACATATACCACAAGATATACAACTGTTTTTCCAACTTTCTTAACAAGCAAAGTTGCATCATCAAGATCAAAGGGTTTGAAATCAAGTTTCAGAAGATGCTCGGTCAATTTCTCATACCAGGCTCGTGGTGCTTTCTTGAGGCCATACAAGGATTTTACAAGTTTGCAAACTTTGTGTTCTTGACCCTTTATCACAAATCCTTCTGGCTGGGACATATAAACTTTCTCCTTTAGATCTCCATTCAAGAAAGCTGTTTTTACATCCATCTGATGGACTTTCCATCCACTCTGAGCTGCTAAGGCAAAGAGAGTCCGGATGGTGGTCCATTTTGCTGTGGGAGCAAAAGTTTCTTCATAATCGACTCCTTCTTTTTGTGCGAAACCTTTTGCCACAAGCCTGGCCTTGTGCTTGTCAAGTGAGCCATCTACTTTATACTTGTTCTTGTAGACCCACTTACAGCCAATTGGTTTTGTTCCCAAAGGCGGATCAACCAGCTTCCAAGTGCCATTCTTTATCAAGGCATCATACTCCTTCTGCATCGCTTCTTTCCATTCATCGTGAGAAGCGGCTTCTTTGAAGGAAGTTGGTTCATGATCTGTAGACAAACTCAATTCACAGTTATAAGCAATATCCATATCAACAGGAGAATCAGAATTATCTACATCACCTTCATTTTGTTTAGTGGAACTTCTTGTTCCTGTTTTTCCAACCTCATCGGGATGAACATTCTCTAGTGTCTTAGTCAACCATTTGGGAGGACCTTTAAGGATAAGCAAATTTTGGTCACTGTTGAGTTAGGATGATTAAGTTAATCTCCCAGTGTGGTCACATCATCCAAAGTAACTAATCATGGTTATTTCTTCATGTAAGGAGAAATTGTGAGGATATGATTCCACAGTTTGATTCAATATTGGAATCCCCCCTTCAAGATGTGGAATCACATTATCAAATTCTTGGAAAGACTTTGCATGTGTGAATCTATCCAGGCGATCAAGTTGCCGCTCAACAACTTTGTCACTCTTGGAAGATTCAAGAAATATGACATCTCTTGCTATCACAAACTTCTGATTTGCTTCATCATAGAGACGATATCCTTTGGAGGTATTGGAGTACCCCAAGAAGATACATTTTCTGCTTCTAGCACCAAGTTTGTTCCTTTGACCCTTGGGTATCAAGGCATAACAGGTGGACCCAAAGACCCTGAAATGCTTTACCGAAGGCATGTGGCCATGCCACATTTCAAAAGGAGTTTTGTTTCTAATTTAACTTGAAGGACACCTATTCTTTATGTAAACAGCACATAGAACTGCATCAGCCCAAAACATCAATTTTACATTCTTGAAAAATAACATGGAGCGGACCATATTTAAAATGGTTTTGTTCATTCTTTCAGCTACACCGTTCTGTTGTGGATTATATGGCACAGTTGTTTGATGTTTGATTCCATGTTGAAGAAGATAATTTTCAAATTCGTTTGAAGTGTATTCTTTTCCATTATCAGTATGTAGAGAGCCAATATGTGTTTGTGCATCATTTTCAATCCATGCATGAAAATTCTTGAAAGTTTGAAAAGCATCAGACTTATTCTTTAGTAAGTAAATCCAACACATTCTGGTGTAGTCATCAATAAATGTCATCATGTATTTGTTTCCATTTGCAGAAGCAATAGGCATAGGGCCACATAAATCTAAATGAACAAGTTCAAGTTTCCTATGTGCTCTTGAGTGTGAATCATGAAATGGTTGTTTTCTATGCTTTCCTAGAATACAAGCATCACATTCCTTAGGTTTTCTAGGAATTGTAGGCAGTCCATCAACACCATTTTTCTTCAACAAATGAAGGTTGTCATAATTTAAGTGTCCAAATCTAGCATGCCATAAAAGACTTGATGGAAATGTACCTTCATCATGATGTGAACTGAATGCAAAGTTTTGAGCATGAGCAGATGAACCTTTCAGCTTCAAAAGTCTCCCTTCTTCTATTCCCTCCATGACAAGTGAGCGATCTGATGCTTTTCTGACCTCTGCCTTGCCATCAAACAAGTGAATTGAGTGTCCTTGCTGCCGGATTTCGACCAGGGACAACAAGTTTCTCTTCAACTCAGGGAGGTATAGAACCTCATGTAGGATATGATCGGAAGACCAGGCAGTTTAAGCCTGACTGTGCCAAGCCCTGATGGCTTGAGTTTGGATTTATTTGTGAAATATACTGCTCCATCAACTTTGTCAGTGAATTCTTCAAAAAAATCTTTTCTAAATTTCATGTGACATGTTGCTCCTGAATCTAGCAACAGGTCATACAAAGTAAATAGAAACATCAAATAGGTTTCGGTTGCTCATTGTTACAATGTGCTAGAACGAGAATAGTACAGTTAATTTGGTTTACCTTTGTGTCTTTGTATCGATTTCACCTTTGTCTTGGTTGTTTGCTGCTGAGCTTTAGGTTGTGCACTTGCCCTGCAGAGATTTCTTCTTCGTCTTGTCTTCTCCTGGCTCACAGATGGACACAAATATGTCTCTTTTCTCTATATATGTGAGTAGTAGCCTCTTTAGAAGATGAAGGGACTGTCATCTTCTTTTGAAGGAGGAGAGAAAAAAAAAACTTTGCTGGAAAATTTCTCTTGAAGGAGAGAAAACAAAAAAAATATTTGCTGGAAAATGTACTTAGTTTAAAAGGACAGAAACTCTTTTTGCTAAAAGACTGAATTAAAAAAAAAAAAAACACAAGCTCTTTGCTAAAAACTGAATTCTGCACCAAAAAATATGTGTATTTTTTTGTTTTGTTTGGAGAAAAAATTTGTATAAGTAGCAGTTCTATGAAATGGGAGGATGGTATTGTGAATATGAATGGGGTGGTATTATGAATGTAATAAGTGGTATTAAAAAATGGGCGGAATGGTAGAATTATGAATGGAAGGGGGCGGATGGTATTGAGGGCGTATTGTATGCAAAGGGCGGTATTGAATGGATGTATTGTGGGATGGTATAATGAATATAGAAGGGGCGTGGTATTAAAAGATGGGAGGGCGGAGTTATAGCCAGCGCTGGAGGGCGTTATTATATAAGTGACAGCATTATATGTAAACGAGAAAGGCGGTATTACAAATTTGAAAGGGCGGTGTTATGAAATAGACAGCGTTTAAACGCAGAAGGGAATGCAATCAACACGATGTATTAAACCATGGGCGTGATATATTAAACTATGCAGACAGCGTTACACAGCGTTGTATATAAACGTGCAGACAGCGTTATATATAATATGGAACGCTGTATTAAATGGCGGTAGCTTTGTAAATAGCGTGGACAGACAACACTGAATATAAAATGGAATCGATATACAACTGCGGATAAAACGCTGGAGCGGAGGTAGTGACAGCGCTGCATTGACTGTGCGTGGAATGGGAAGCGTTGTGTAGTGACAGCGCTGGAATGAGAAGGGTTGTATTGTGTGGAGAGGCGCCTGTGGAGGTATAAGTGTTGTATAAACTATTACAAAACAAATATATACCACGAGTATTATATGAGCGCTGTATTAAATGGATGTGCAGCGGTGTATGTACGCAGGGAGGGGTGAATAGGGAGTCGAGGGTGAGGGGTCTGGTTCGTGGTAGGAGTGGCAGGTGGGTATCAATTTGTGGGAGCGTATTAAAAGTTGGGCGTTGGTGTATGGAGAGTATGGGAATGCAGTGGACTGTAGGAGTCGAGGGAGAATGGAGGATGATGGAGAATGGAGAATGGAGGAGGCCCAAAAGGCCGTTACAGAAAAAATTTTGAAATGGAATCTTGCAGAATGACAGAGCCTGCAATTTGCAGAATGACAGAGGAGCCTGCAGTCTTCAGGAGCTGCAGGAGTTGGAGCTGCAAATGTCAGGACTATATAGGGAAAAAAATGCAGAATAACAGTCTAGCAATTAAGAGCGGCAGAAAACTATTAATAAAATGGACTGAGCAAAGGAGAGGGAGTTACACCACAGGGCAGAAATGCCAATAGTGGAGCTGGCTCTGATACCATGTCAAACCAGGAGGTAACTCCTCAAATCAGAATGTGTATTAGCTGAAGAATGTACATGCTTTTATAGATGGGAGGTGAGGCTATTGGGATTCATCTCCCAATGACTCTTGGCCTTCCTTATTTCCTAATATTAAATAATATACAAAAATACATATGCACACCCATCCATAGGATTAGGTGTCAACATTAATTAATTTAATAATTAATAAAAAAATATTATAATTTTTTAAATAATATTTTATTTAATTTAAATAATATATTTGAAATAAAGTATAGCCCGACTCCCCTGTCTTCATCTGATACTCCACCTAACATGGAAACGACGAATCCGAAGTGGAAACCAAATGGAATGGATGTAGATTGTGTTACTCACCAACCACAGTTCACAAATGGAACCACAAACTGCAACAATCAGGTGCAAAATATGGAGGAAGAGCCAAAGAGTATAGATCTAGGAGGACTCGACATTTTGAGTCTGGAGCAAGCTTGCAGAAGAAAAGAATTTGATAAAATCCAAGATTACCAGGTAGACAACCTGGAGGTCATAATCTTAGGAGATTTTCAGCAGCGCCAACTAGGAATACAACCAGGTAGTCAATGGGATGGAGCTTAGTCTCCCAAGGACTCTAATAAGCACAGAAGAAAGACAGATCTGCAGCAAACCATCACCATCGGCAAGATTTTGGTGGAGTCGGGAAGATATTCCAAGCTGACTAAGTACTACAAACCCCTATCAAATAGTGAGTCATGAAGCTCACATATTGGAATTTACAAGGGCTAAACAGTCTCTGAAAATTTTGAATGATAGAAAATATGATAAAGCAGGAGAAACCACAAATTTTCTTCATGCAAGAAAGAAAATGAAATAGTACCAATCTTGTAAACATACTAATGAAAGCTTGGCTAGGATGTCACTCTATTGCAGTGGATGCCTTGGGCGCATTTGGAGGGTTAGCCATTGCATGGAATACATAGGCTATAACACTCTCTGACTTTCATGCTTCTCATCATATCATTCAAGAGACATTCCACATTATAGGAACAAATATTCATGGATATCTTACCAATGTCTATTTCCCTCAGGACGTTGGTAGCAAGACAGCCCTGCTCGATACTATTGCCCATCTCAACTCCAACAGGATTCACCCTCTATGGTTCATTGGAAGCGACTTCAATATAATCACCAGAATCGAGGAAAAATAGGGAGGAAGAGCCAAACTTGAGAATGAAAGTGGCCATTTCAAAGACTTCATACAAAACAACTGGTTAATAGATATGCAATTCAACAATGGAATGTATACTTGGAGCAATCACAGAGTTGGAAGGCAGCATATTGCCTCCAAATTAGACCGATTCCTCATCTCTGATAATGTCATTCATATTGGAGGTGACTTTTCAGCTTCCATTTTACCCCTCTCTGGATCAGATCATTGGCCAATTTCTCTTCAATGGAAAACACTGGGCAAATCCTCATGTCAACCTTTTCATTTTGAGGCATTATGGATCTCTCACCCATCCTTCAACGACTTGGTTTGCAAGACTTGGAAGGACTTCTCTCCCCCAGAGGGCTCTAAAATGTATCAATTCCAGCAAAAACTCAAGTTTCTTAAAATGCATATCAAAAGATGGAATCACTCCACATTTGGGAACATTTTTTAGGATCAGAAGGCTTTATCCCAAGAAATGATGGCTCTTCAGCAATAGATCATCATTGAAGGTAGAACAAAGGAGACTTTGGAACAAGAAAGGCGGATTCAAACTCAGTTGGAGGAGAGGAGAAAGCAAGAGGAAATTCTCTGGAAGAAAAAATCCAGAGTCAGATGGTTGAAAGAGGGGGAACGAAACACAAAATTCTTTCACAGAACTACTATACAAAGGCGTATGCATAATACCATCTGTCACATCTAGAATCAACAAGGGGATAGGTTGGAGGATCATGAAGAGATTGAGGAGGAGATCATCAATCATTTCCAATCGGTTCATCAGGAGCCCCAAATCAACAGGATGCCAACTATAGAAAAAATCTCTCAAAACATTCCGAGAATCATAATGGAGGAACATAACCAACTCCTCCTAAGGCCTGTCTCCCCTCAAGAAGTAGAAATGGCTATGAAACAGCTCAAGGAAGGGAAGGTGCCTGGTCCGGACAACTTCACTTCCACCTTTTTCCACACTTTCTGGGACCTCATCAAAGAAGAAGTTTGGCAAGTGGTGGAAGAATCCATAACTCTACATTGGCTGCTTCCTTCTTTAAATTTGACGTTCATTACACTAATTCCTAAGGAAGACCATTCTTGCACGCCGGACAAATTTCGCCCAATTTCCTTATGCAATGTGATTTACAAAATCATATCCAAAGTCATTGCTTCTCGACTGAAACCGCTTCTTCCCCTCCTCATTTTTCCCGAGCAATCAGGATATGTGGAAGAAAGACAAATTTTGAATGGAATAATCCTCACCCATGAGGTTATACACTCCCTCAAATGCTCTAAAAAGGTAGGTATGCTTCTCAAAATAGACCTTTCTAAAGCTTTCGACAAATTAAGCTGGACTTATATTCAAAAAAGGTTGGCAGCCTATGGCTTCTCCCCCCCTTGGATCCGATGGGTAATGAGTCTGGTTTCGTCCTCTTTATTCTCCATCCTCATCAATGGCATACCTTCACGTCCTTTCAGTCCCACCCGAGGTATCAGGCAAGGAGACCCTCTCTCTCTTTTTCTGTTTGTGTTAATGGAAAAAGGTCTAGGACGTCATATCAAACAGGTGCTACATTCTTATCATCTTAGGGGCATCTCCATCCACAACTCTCCTGCTATCACCCACCAACAATTTGTTGATGATAACATGCTTTTTGGCCATTCCTCTATACAAGAAGCTTCAAAATACAAACCGCTTCTTGATGACTTCTCATAGGCTTCCGGAGCTTGCATAAACACTACTAAATCCCAAATCTTCTTCTTTCATACTCCTCCCATGACCCAACACACTATAGCTTACATCCTTGGAGTTAGTATGTTTCTTTCGTCGTAAAAGATCACTTTAGCTACGCATATCAAATAGCCCTAACATCGATTGTGACTGCAAAATATCTTTAAGTTTGTTGCACAAATTCAGATCTAAGCACAAAAGACATTAAGAAGATAAAATATAACATAGCTCCATAAATTCAATGGACAAGACAAGAAGAATATATTTAAAAGAATTTTGTATTATATTAAAGAATGGGGCACCTGAGAGGAAAACAAGAAAGGTGTTTTCCAGTTCTCCTCAGTGGGATGGGTTCTTGAAAGTCCTTAGTGTTTCAGATCTAACATTTCTCTCTCTTAGTGGTGTAGAAAAACAAACATGGAACTCAATGGGAGTTCATAAAGCAAAATGGAAAATGGTGACCAAGAGTAGATCCAGAGTGATCTAATGCAATGGAGATGACTAATGAATGGGGAAAACCCCCCTATTTATAACAAAATATTGGGGCGGTCTAGAACTCGGTGCATGAATAAAATATTTTTAATCGAATTCTAGAAGCACCTTTTAGGAATATTTTATTATATTTGTTGGAGGGAAAAGGATTCTTGACTTGGGTCAATTCCTTTATTTATAAATAATAAATAGATAAATGATTTATTTATCATTTTAGGGGAATGATGGGAATAAATAATGGTTTATTTGATTATTTATGGATGATTTAGTCAAATTTAACTAAGAATATTATTTAAATAATGATTTAAATAACTTGTTCTTAGGAAATAATGAAATAAATAAAGATTTATTTAATTAGTTGCTTTGTTTTGGGTTAAATATGACTAAATAAGTTATTTTATGTGGTGAAAGCAATTTTACTTGGGGCAAAATTGGTCTCACATGGTGTACTTGGGTTCATCTAATAATAATAGGTTAGATGAACAAAAAAAATGGTGTAACACTTGGTTTCTCAATAGCTACTCTTCCTTCCAAATATTTGAGGGCACCCTTAACCGACTCTGCCATAAAACATACCTCTTGGCTTTCTCTTCTTGAAAAACTTGAAGCCCGTCTCTCTTCTTGGACTTTCTGTGCGCTCAACATAGCCTGTAGATTGATTCTTGTCAAAGCTGTTCTACAAGCTATGCCTCTCTATCTCTTCTCAATCTTAGCCACTCCAAAGTGGGTACTCAAGAAGATCAAAACCCTAGATTGATTCTTGTCAAAGCTGTTCTACAAGCTATGCCTCTCTATCTCTTCTAAATCTTAGCCGCTCCAAAGTGGGTACTCAAGAAGATCAAAACCCTGAAATGAAATTTTCTCTGGGGAGCCACAGGAAAAAATTGTAAATGGGCCTTGGTAAAATGGACGACTGTTTGTAAACCCAAGGAGCATGGAGGCATAGTCTTAAGAGATCCCCATCACAGTAATGCTACTTTGGGAGCCAAATTTTGGTGGCAATGGCTATCAGCTCCTAATTCGCTATGGGCGACAATCTGGACTGCCAAATATGCTAATCACAGGCCCCCTAAAGAATTAATAATATTTATGCCAACTGAAAAGGGATCCTTAATATGGAATGCAACTAGACAGCACTTTCTTCTGATCGAACAACACGGTTTCTAGGAAATTAGAGATGGAAACATAGCTCGGTTTTGGATGGACTCATGGCAAAAAAAACCTCAGCTTTGTAGCATCTACAATCCTCCACCTAGTGAGGAGTGGGAAGAAAAACAAAAGGAAACTGTTCAGCAATACTGGACTCCAAATTTAGATCAAGGATAGAGACAATGGTGCCCAGCAGTACAAATTATCAGAAATGGAGTAGAGCACCTACAAATGGAACTAGAGGCTGAATTAGAAAATCAAAATATTAGATATTCTGACAAAAGGGATATTATAAGATGAGGATATACCCCAAGAGGATATTTTACTACCAAGGAGGCATACAAACTTATTTGCACTAAGCCAATGCCTCCCGATCCTCTATGGAGCAGAATTTGGTCTCCAGGAATTTGGCCCAAGGTTTCAATGTTCCTCTGGATGGTTGGTCATAAGAGAATCCTAACATGGAACAACCTACAGAAATGAAATTTTCATGGACCGTCAAGATGTCCCAACTGTAATCAATAGGAAAAAACCATACAACATCTCTTGGATGCCTGTTCTCTGGCCAACCAAATCTAGGAGAAGGCCAGCTTTAGATGTCAAAAAAGATGCAAAATTTCAGAGGATATAATCAACTCAATCTGCAATTGGCAGCATTATCCTTACAAAAGCGAGCTTCTCAATCAACTCTGGCGGATTATTCCTAGCCTTTTTATGTCGAAAATCTGGAAGTAAAGAAATCGACGCATCTTCAGGAATCAAATTACTCCTCTAGACACCATATGGAGCCACCTCTGTCTCAATCTTCAGGAGACCTTGGCACTCCAAAATTGCCAAGTTGAAGATTTTCCAACTACGCCCCAAGAGTAGGAAGCCTGGGAAAATTGGAATCTACAAATCCCTCAGCTTCTGAAAACTCCCGGCCCGCCGCAAAATTCTTCCAGCGTAGCTCGCAACCTGTCCTCTCCCCCCTTTCTGCACTTTCAAACTCAATTTTGACAGTGCTTCCAAGGGAAATCCCCGTATAGCTGGGTTTGGGGGAATCTTCAGAGATCACAGTGGCAAACCTCTCCTCCTTTTTCTGGATAATATAGGATGGGACACGAACAACTCAGCTGAATTAGAAGGTTCTGGCAGGGTCTCTCTTTGTCCCAGTAGCATGTTATGCATCCCTTGGAGATTGAGGGGGACTCACAAATTCTCATCAATATGGCCAATCAACTACTCCAGGGGGTGCATGCAAAAAAAATTGCTAAAATCTGGATACTGGAGGCTAGATTTGCTTTGATCGAGCAAGTGCTCAACACAAATCGAGCAATCCTATTCAAACATGTCAAACGGGAAGGCAATAAAGTGGCAGACCTTCTAGCCAATACTGGAGTGAACAGTGACCACACTCTTCTTTTCGGTTCTCAAAATATAATCCATGACTATGATCAATTACAAGAATGCAAAAATTTGGTTCAGTCTGATATGGATCTCCCAGATGCAGGTGAAAATTTATGATAAGGGGTTGATGGGACTTGGGTATGGCAAGTGGGGGAGCCACTTGGCCACCCAAGATATCGCCATTAGTATTCGCCGACCTATTCATCATACAGGCATTCAAGCCAGCGCACTTAACCATACAGCATTAATGCATAGCAGAGGTCAAGATCATTCCAATACGCTCGTTCGATCCTCCGTAAAGAATTCTATGAACATTTAAGCTACGAACATTAATAACGTTTTAAAGAAGGGAGAGCCTCGAGATAGAGATACTTAGAGCTTAAAGATGGATGCTGATAGTCGAGGCACATACATTCCTCCTCCTCCACTGCAGCGAATTTTCTCGCCCTTGGCAGTGCAACCCTACTTTTGCACTGCCAATGGAAAATGCAGCCATCTCATTTTTTGTTTTGATCTTGGAGAAAGGATCCACCTATCTCGTAGAGGCCTCTGCAATAGATTTGTTGTCATGCTGGATTTTCTCTTCTCCCCATCCATCTCTGTCATTCTGCCTCCCTTGTCACCTTCATCTTTGCCCTCCACCATGCCATGCCTGAGACGTCGAATGAGATGTCAAAGAGGAATTTCTAGAGGCCGCTCCTATCGCACGCATTCCACCTCCAATTCGGACTCCTCTTCGCCCTCCTCGGAGTACTTTTCTGGTAGATATTTGAATACTCGCAGTGGGAAAGGCAGTCTTCACCATTTCAACCTTGCTCAACACCCCCCTCTCAATCTGTCCTCCAACACTCCCCAAACTGCCCAATTTTTCTTCAATTGTTCCCTAAATAGACCTCGTATCATTGCCTTGATTTCGGTAGTCTTCAAGGAAGAACCCCAACAAGATGTTCCCAGAGAGTTTCAGACATGAGCTTCTTCAGTTTTAGCTCAGGAAATAGACAAGTCGTGGTAGAAGGCAACCAAGGATAAAGGCAAACCACTTGTGGGTGAGGAGAAGGCCGACGGTGAGCGCTCTAAGCAAAGTGTAGACCCAAGTGCGGACAAGCAAAAGGAAGAAGATGATATGGAGGCTTACAGGTGCTTTATCCTAGAGGAAACCTCTCCTCAGCATGATGCTTAGTAATTTCATCAGTGTTTGTCTTTTGTTTCAGGATTCCCACTCGGATGGGATTGTTTTTGTCTTTCCAGTTTTAAATTCTAGCAGTCTTAGTTTTACATTTTATCAACTTGGCACTTTACAGTGAACAGCATTATTGACGCCCCTGCGAGGGCAGTATGGTAGAACTTTGTTTGGTTTGGACTGGTTTCCCATAATGGGTAGTTTGTTTTGTGTGTTATTTGCTAAACATGCCTTTCTCATGGGCAAAGTCAGGGCTGCGGCCAAGATGTAACATATTTTTCCTTTCTTAATAGATTAAACTAATTTAGAAAAATAAAATAAAAATAAAGTATATACTAAATAATTATTGAGATAATGTAATATCCACTCAAATTCATGAGATGATGTAATGAAAATGTTAGAGGTTATATGTAACTCCATATATATATATATATATATATATATATATATATATATATATATATATATATATATATATATATATATATATATACTGGTAAATATGATTTATTGTTTAATTGGGTTTAAAATTATTTGAAAATTAAAAAGTATGTATGTTAATTTAATATACAACATTTATATTTATTTAAATAAAAATAAGAAGTATAGTTAATGAAAAGGATTATTAAAATATAATATGTTTTCAAATATATTTGTGAAGTTTTGTCTATCAAGATAATTTAATTCATGAACCATGTGAACTTTTGTCTATGACAACAGTGTAATTGGGGATGAAGTGATATGAAATTTTGTAAACTAGTAATTGCATCATTTATTACAAAAGAAACGGTGTAAAGCAATAATATAAGAAAGAGTAGTATAGAGGAAATGCTCTCACATGAATCATGCAGGATAGCTACAACTACATAGATTGGATAGCTACAACTACATAGATTTTTTGAGATAATAATGCAACTTTTCACAATAACTACGTAGATTTTTTGAGAACTTTTCACAATGAAATTTTGCTTAATTAATTGTATGATGTCTGAAATTAAAATTGAAATTTGATAAGAACTAAATCTTACATTTACTACTTATTTTTTTTATAAATTCACATGTTCTCTAGATATACTGAATTAATAAAATTTTAATTGATTTAATAATTAATAAAAAAATATTATAATTTTTTAAATAATCTTTTATTTAAATTAAATATTATATTTGAAATAAAGTATATACTAAATCTTTATTGAGATAATGTAATATCCACTTAAATTCATGAGATAATGTAATGAAAATGTTAGAGATTTATGTAACTATATATATAGATTTTTCATTAATTATAGTTTATTATTTAATTGAGTTTAAAATTATTTCAAAATAAAAAAATATTTATGTTAAGTTAATACAAAAAATTTATATTTATTTAAATAAAATAAAAATAAGAAGTACAGTTAATGAAAAGGATTATTAAAGGACAATATGTTTTCAAATATATTTGTGAAGTTTTGTCTATGAGGATAATTTAATTGGTGAACCATGTGAACCTTTGTGTATGAGGATAATTTAATTGGTGAACCATGTGAACCTTTGTGTATGAGGAAAATTTAATTGGTGATAAGTGATATGAAATTGTGTAAACTAGCAATTGCACCATTTGTTGCAAAGGAAACCGTGTAAAGTAGTAACATAGGAAAGAGTAGTATAGAAGAAATGCTCTCACATGAATCATGCAGGATGTGTACAACTACAGAGAGTGAACAAAAGGATTGGGCTACAACACTACAGAGAGTGAACAACAGGATTAGGCTATTCACTTACATAATTTGGTTACGTATGTTAATATTATTTTTAGATAAGTATTGTTTCTTTGGTCCTAAGATGAAATATCATCATTCAAGTTTAGAAAATGAGGTGTTTGATGATTATAACCCTTTCTTCTCTAAGAACCATAAGTATCTAAGTACCAAAAAACAGATTTTCAATGGGAAAAAAGAGATTAGATCAAAACCACAAAGAATAACAACTCATCTATGGTAAAACTTAGGTATTTAATGATATAACTTACAAAATATCTTCATAAACACATAAATAATTTCATCATTTTTCCTCTTGAGTAATCATAAATTTTACATTTTTCATAAATTTCAACCAAAAAAACTAATTACATCATTTAAATAAGCCAACATGAACCTCAATGTGTAGTTATAATCTTTACTTCATATCATTGAAATAAATTAACATTAATTTACATCATAGCATTGAAAATAGAGAGAACATCCTCAATGGCTACTCAAAAGAAATGAACATTAATTTTATGTGACAGCAATAAAAATACATGAATATTAATAGGTTACTATGAGAATATATAAACACCTTAATTTTACCAGTTAGACAAGCACTCAATAACCTTTTCAATTTAAAAAATATATTATCATATTTATCAAAGGAATATGTGTTACATGATTGGGCTATTCAGTTACACAATTTGGTTACAACTACATATGTTAATATCATTTTTAGATATGTATCAGTTCTTTTGCACAATCAGTATAACTATTTTTTCTCTAAGAACCATATTAAGTTTAGAAAATGAGGTATTTTATTAGTATAACCATTTTTTCTCTAGGAACCATAAGTATAGAAGTACCAAAAAAAGTTATTTTCAATGAGAAAAAAGAGATTAGATCAAAACCACAAAGAATAACAACTTATCACCCAATATGTACTTGAAAAATATGAATACTTAATATATATATATATATATATATATATATATATATATATATATATATATATATATATATATATATAAAATACCATCACAATATCAAAAATACAATTAGTTTTCATATTTTCATTTAATTAATATATATTTCAATTTATATTAAAAATTTCATTATTATATTTTTAAAAAATAACAAAACCATATATAATATTAAAATGATGAATATAACTAAATAGAAATTATGATGAAAGAAAATTTTAAACCCAAAAAATGATGAAAAATGAATTTACACCCAAAAAAGAGAGAAACGGGAGAAAAAAAGAGAGAGAAATAACTGAAAAGAAAAAGACAGGAGTTTATAAAAAATTTGCAGGGCTGGTAAGGTTACATAATTATACAAAATTTTTGACTTGTAGCTTTAGAAACATCGATAATGTGGCTGAAATCGAACATGGTATGCTTTCGTATCAGTGTGTAGCATCTTTTTCCTTTCTAAAAGACTACTTGAATAACATTGAAATGATCACTAAATTCCTATCACTCATGTCGCTGCAAATTTACATTCTATTATTTAATCATTTTTATTATGTTGTACATATGCAAATTATGTTGGACCAGATCGAGGATCTTCACGAAAAGGTATGAATGTTTATAAAATTAACCAGAAGACTGAAATTAATATATATATTTAATGTATTATATTTGCTGTCAGAATTAAAATATTCTTTGCTACCGAAATATCTAGATGTCTCATTAAGACTAGCTCCAGGATTAGCGAATGTAGATACTAACTCTTCAGTACCGCCTCATAATTTTTAAACCCATAAACATTTATTTAAAGCATAAACTTATCTGCTAGATCAGTTATAAAATAGGGTGCCTTAATTTCTTGTCATTCGACATACTTTTGTAACCTAAAGAGGCTTAGCTCTTTTCAATGTTGTTGAAACTGAGTTACCGACTAAAGCATTAAAACATAATTAAACAAGAATAATTAATAAGACAAACTTGAAGCTGAAGCCTTGCTCCTAGAGCTACAAATCTTAGCGGATCTGCAAACAAAAGATTTTACTACAGAAAATATTGTTGGAAGATTAGTCGGATACCGAATTCTTTGTTTCTAGATCAAACAATCCTGAAGGCTCACAGAAAATTGTTATCAACAACAGCTACTCAAACTTTGATCTTTTTATTCTATTAATTCAACTATAAACTATTTTTAAAGGAGAGAATCACCTAATTTATTTGACTACTCTAACTAGAACAGATGGCTAATATATAGTTGTCTCTTTAACCAGTTCTAGAAATTAGCAGTAGAGGATGAATCCTTACTGCATCATCTTCCCCTTCTTTCAAAAATATGAAACTTCCACCAAAATCGTTTGCTCGATGTCCTTCGACAGATCGATGGGCCTCCTCCCACATGCCACTTCCAATATCAGAACCGAAGCTGAACACTTCGGAACTTGAGGTGGCCTTCCCCGTGTGTACAAGCTCTGACACTATGTACCTAAAGTTCGCTATGATCATATAACCAAGTTAGGATGAAGGCTATTGTTTCTAAAACGATTTTACTCTATAAGTGATTAATAATAATAGTATTTAATCCAAATGTAGACACCATTTCAATCGTCTAACATCAAAATAAAATATGCACAGTGATACACCTAGAAGTTGGAGGATTTATTTTCAAATAGGGACGCTTTACGGCATAATTAAGATATCCAAGGTTCAATCCCCCAAAAGTAGCTTGGAATACAGAGAGGAGCATAGGTCGTAGGCCCAATAGGTATAGTGGTAGTGCTCAGAATCGACCTCGTGTCAAACAAGTATGAGACTCGCCTAATTATAGATTTATCTCGTTTTATATATGTGTGTGTGAACCTTCAAAATAAATCCATGTTGAACCAGCTCCTCCAATGATACTTCGTCATGTGAACCTTCAACCAAAATTAATATTAAATCAGTGATTTTAATAACCACTTTTGTATGGCCCTTAAATAAATTGATTTGTGTTTAGGGTTTAATTGTGAGGGAGAGAAAAGAATCCATAGAGATGGTGAATAAATATAATGATATTTTATAGTTTAAATGCATGTAGTGTCTTTATAATAAATATTTTATTTATATTTCAATATTGTTAGATCTTATGGGGAAATGCAAGAGATAGATGATGAGTGAGAGAAACATATTATTAACAATATATTCATATAAATACACTTTCTTAACCCTTAGTTTGATACTTCAAGAGGTCGCTTACTCTTCTTATGATTTTTTGAGTTCTCTTGAAGTTACGCCTTCCTCCCAAGTGAATAAGTCAAATTTACTTAACCCAAGAGGATTATGTTTTCAACATTTCCCCCTTAATATAAATGGTGTATGTGAATTTAAGAAGAGCATTGAAATACATCGGTGTATAGCAGTGAATGGATAAATGTGCTCTATAAATATGGTGGTTTAAAAATACCATAACCCAAATGAGATAGAAAAATGCGAATACTGATGGTGATTTAAGGTTGATCATCAACTCTCAAACTTGACACAAATAATTTTTTGAAACAATTATGAATGTAGCTATAAATTGAAGTCTTAAGTGAAATGGAAGTAATCCCTAATGATGGTTTAATGATAAACACAAACTGATGAAATGGTAGTAGAAGTCAAACTATCTTACTAATAGTGTTTTATGGTTGACAACCACAAAATTATGGTCACGGAACATGAGTCTAGCTCTAGCTACAACTCTAGATCTAGGATTTAGTTTATATCTTTGGTTAAGGATGTGGCTAAGGCTCACCTAATATCACTTTGAATGTAGTAGCTAACTATAAATTCCCTCCTGTCATATACAAAGTGAGATAATGAATATATCTCTACTGCAAGATATGTCAATACATAAGAATGAGCTTTGCAATATGACCAATATATTTTATTCGTTATTCAAGATCGATGCCAAGAAGAAATACATTCAAGGTGAATATTTGTTCTTGAAAGAGTCCTATGTTTGGAACATCTTTGTGAATAATAAGTATTTTTTCTACAATGGGCATAAGGGTGAACATGAAAAAAATAATATTTGATGTGGCCAACTCGATGACAATGTTGGCATCTAAAAATATCATATGGAAGTGGGGAAGGTCAAGATGAATTTTCCCAATAAAATGCAACACACTAAAAATAGATTAGTTTGGAGTAATCTGGAATTTTACATCTTTTTAATATCCAAGACTAGTTCTATACTTCTTATTAATGACTTCTTCCCAAGGTATGATGATGGGATTAGGAAGTCCAAGTGAAACCTCAGCATCTTCATGTTAATATTCTCGTAAATTTTGATCGTGTGTAGGTTACTAACAATATTTTTCTCAATGTAAAAAAGAGAGTTATTTTGTACAAGAACCAATTCAAAATGTTTACTCTTTTGTTGTGAAGATGTGACTCGAGTTCAAAAAAAAAATTTCTTGTCTTGTGCAACTCAAAAAATTAGAATGTTGAAAAGAGTACTTTGCTGATTTTTACTATATCATCAATTGTAGATACTATTCAAGTGTTCACTAACTCTAATAATCCATCATCAAGTCTAGCCATTTTCTCAAAATCTCAAAATTTTCAAATCAAAAGAAATTCCAAAGGCTATGTGTGGATGATTTGTTTTCCAAAGTGGTAAAATCCAAAGAGAAAATGGTCTGAATTATGTGGTACCGCCTCACAATAAAGACCAAGGAAAACTCCAAAACAAATCTTCGTGTCGCTAAACTACAAGTAAATCGATTAGAAAGATTCAAGGTGTTGCATCTTCCTACATATTTTTGAATTCAATTGGATATAAATCTGAATGTAATTGGAAGTTATAACTCAAAAGGAGAGTTAAGTTTAGGAAAATTGGCATTGGCTTGGAAAATTTCCTTTCGACTGTGTGTTTCTTGTTGGAAAATTATGTTCTTCAAACCCTAAAAATTGTGTCTTTCAAACCTTTGGAGACATAGTAAATATCCAGAAGCAATTTTATGATCGTACCATAGGATATGAGTATATGGACATATCAAACCATACCATAAGGTACGAATACATGGACATATCGAACAGCGATAAAGTTACAAAATAGAATTGAGTAGTTGGTGCCTGGTACATATGGTGCAAGTTGCTAGAAGGTTATTTTGGATATGTACATTTGAAGTGCACAATAGGAGAACTTTTTGGCTACCCAATGGATTTCAGCAATAGAGAATTTCTAAGGCTTAAATGAATCTTTAATGTCTATGTAATGGCTTCGTTTCAAAACTCAGTCACAGAGACCTAAATAATTCGTAGAGATTAGTTGTCCAAACCATCTCTTAGTCATCTATTTTTTCACCAGTAAATTAGGACTATATCGGACATACACATACCAATTAAAATTTGGCGACTTCGTGATGGAAAGGAAGAGGTGGAAAGCACAAAATACATACACAAAAATGTGGCGTACTACTCGATTACTCTATTAAGCACAAACTTGATTCACTCATATACATCCACTGAGGGATGACTCCTCTATCTTCTTGCTTCTCATTACAATGATCCAAACATGAGTATATAAACACTAAACTTACTAAATATGGAATCATGCAAACTCTTACTAGACTTAACTCTTCTCCAACTAACTACTTCATCCAAATCCGCACTCAACTTGACTTCTAATATTAGACTTAACTTTCTTTTCTTAACTTAACTCAACTCTTCATGCATTGCATGCATATGAGAGTAATTAATATTTCTAACTCTTCCCCTTAATTTTAATCGTATAACTCAACCTTACATAACTTAATAATGACTGAAAATAACTTAAATGTGCCCACTAGTCTAAGTCTCAAATTTGTGTATAATGACTCAAAAAAAATTTATAATTCTGGATTTTATTTTTCATTTCTTATAAATTCTATACCCTTGAAACTACTTCATTCTTAGTTTCACTCTCTTGTTGTAAGCTCCATGTTTCTTCACTTGTTGTTGCTGCAATTTTTCTTTGAATTATCTTGCATTTGTTTAAATCTTGTCTTCTATAGCTCCATCTTCAAATATTTGTTCACTCATTGAGTATTGCCACAACGTTTCATCTTCAAAATGTGAACTTTTCTTTGCTTCTTGCAATTCATATTCTTGATATTCTTTCTACCATATTTCGTGGTAGAAAATTTTGATTTCTTCTTGACTCCATTGTTGAAAGCTTGTTCCAATAATTTCTTCTTTGACTTAAGAAACTTCCATATCCTTTCCTACATATTTTTCTTCATATTCTCTTTCAACTATAACTATAACTCGTTTGTTGTCTTGTTAATACTTTCATTCTCAAAATCAATGTTAAAAATATCTTCATTATTCTCTCGACTAAGAGCTTTCTCCTCTTCCTCGTTCTTCTCCACCTCTGCCTTCTCTTCCTTTTCCATTTCATCTTGATATGTATTTTCCACCTTTTTATTAACGTCAACTGTTGTAAATAGGTTTTCCTCCATTAGATTTCAAGACACAAGTGGGCTTCTCTCACCAAAGAACAACATATCAATGAGATCCTTCTATTGCACCATGTGCAACCACTCATCACGGGTTAATTTTTCTTCATCAAAGTTAAAATAAACAATTTAAATTGTTGGATCCACCAAACCACATGTTGCTCCATTGGTGGCTTAATCTATGCTAAACTCATTTGTTGCTAGTTCATAAACTACTTCATGAGAAGTTCCAAATTTTTCTTCATAACTTGCTACTAGAATGACAACTTCAAACTTCAATTCTTTCTCAAACATGGCACTTTCCATATTTCCACAATGAGTCTTTGTTTCAAAAAGAGCCCACAAAAATCATCAACATAACTTTCATCCACACTATGGTGGGTTATCTAAGCATGCATGTGTTGATTAACAATTGCAACTTTACCATCCATGTTACAGTGGATTTCTCGAGCATATATATGTTCTTTCTCTTCTTCACATACAAAGGCTTATCCTTTTCTCTTTGCAATCTTTTCTATGTATTCTTCATCCATATGCATGTCTGCATAATGGGTTTCACTTTTACAGTCTTCACCACCATCATCCATGTTTTAGTAAGATTCTCCAAGATTTTTTGTCCCCCCAGAGTCTTTCTCATTTATGCTAAGACCTATGATTGACTTCCTTAGTAATTATTCAACATACTATGACACAAATTGTTGTTGCATGTCATTTCCTTTGTACCAAATTCATCTTCGAGAATCTTTCATGCCTCCTAGTAAGATGTAGATTTTTCTACCTTACAAAAATACTTATCATCCAATGCCCATTTTAAAAGATCCAATACTAAAGCATCACATACGTCATCATATGGGTTATTAGACTAGCACTTTGTTGAGATTGCAATAAGATGATGAGCTTAGTGGAAAGAAGTCGCCTTCACTAAGTGGGCCCGTAGGCTATTTTTGGCACAAGTCTATTTTTAAACTATGTCTACTTTTAGACATGTCAATCATATTCTATGAGTTGCAGGATGCTATTTGTGGATGGTTGGTCAAGTTGGAAAAATAGATGGACTTCTATTTTTAGACATATTGGGCGGAATCTATTTTTAGATTGCCGGTCTAAAAATAGATATGTCGAATATTATTAGCTCTTAATAATATTTGGACTATAAACATTATCTTATTCTCTTGGAGCACTTCAGTTAAGTGCACAGATGTGGCACATGAGTGAACATAAGGAATTATGCTATTCCTGAGGGTTAAGTGGAGCTATTGCATGGAGACTTCAGTTAGAACTCATGTGACAGAGTTTGGTGGATTTATTGAGGTAGTTGGTGGAGTTGTGTTTAGTTTAACTGAGTTAAACATAGTTGAGCTAGTTGTATCTAGTCTAACTGATTGATACACTAGTGAGAGTGGTGTGAATTAATTATTAATTAATTCACTAATTATTAACTAATTAATCAACTAAAGAATACATCAGTTAACTATAGTGCATGGACAGTTTCAGTGGAGACCAGTGAAGAGGTAGGTGAAAGAGCAGTGTGACTATCAGTTGTGACTATATTGGTGCATGATTTTTCACCACACATTAATGGAGATGCCAATGAGTATTGCGCAGTGCATACCAGGTGGATTCGAGTTCATTCAGAGCCCATATTCAGTAGGGATTGCGCAGTAGAGGTAGGCTAACAGGTGGCAAATATTGGAGCATGTGTTTTGCTAGATCGGACCTGATTAGTGTGTAGCAATTGGAGATTGTACTGAGAGCTTGTGAGGAGCTTTTTATGAATATTGTTACATGATATCTATGACATATAATATATAGATAGTTGGGGGTTTTCAACTTTAAGCTTTCCCATAAAATATTGTGTTCATATGTGTGATTATTTATGGTTTTAATGTGCGCATGCGATTGTTTTTATTTCCGCAATGAATGATCAATGGTAGAAGAGATTCTATATTGTGCATGAAGTTAAAATAGTGTGTGATCAGGAGAATATCTGTGTATAACATATCAGTTATCAAATTTCTACATGGTATCAGAGCGATATTGATCATTGGAGAAATTGCAAAACATTGAAGCGGTTGAGTTTTGAGCTAGTGGAATTCGAATTTGCAGCAGTGTTTTCTTGGTATCGAAGTTGAGATGTCTTTCAATGGATTATGATTGCAGTATGCCCTTGAGGGAAACTCAAATATATTGCATGGAAGGACATGATGGAGGTGGTCTTGGATGACAATGGGTTGAAGGAGTTCATAGATGCAGAAATTCCAAAACCTGCTTCTAGCGATGTTGTCACACTTAACGCATGGCAAAAAAAGACAGGAAAGTGTCGAAGAATTATGTTGGAAGGTGTAAAGGATCACATAGTGTCCAACCTTCATGGTAAGGCTTCTCCATTCTTGATGTGGAAAGCATTGACAGATTTATTCCAAAGCAAAAGCGAAGAGAGGAAGTTGGCGATCAAGGATAAACTCAGGAACATAAAAATGGAGAAAGGCGATAGTATGCCCAAGTACCTCACGAAGTTCATCCAATGCAGGGATAAGCTGGGAAGTGTGAGGGTGACTGTAGATGACGAGGACTTGGTGAGCTTGGCTCTCCTTGGGCTTCCGAAGAGTTGGCATTCCTATCAGGACTTTGTCAATGGTCGGAGAAATTTCCAGGATGGGAGCGACTTTGGTCAGATCTTGTGCAAGAGGAGATAAGGCAAAGTACGAGGGACAAATATTCATCAAAGAACTTAGATGGAGAAAATTGCGCTTTGGCTGCCAAAGCAAGGAAGGGGAAGAGCAAGAAGAATTCTTCTCAATCTGGTGTGAAAGGTAAGAAGCAGGACATGTCCAAGGTGAGGTGCTTTCACTATCACCAACACGGACATTACGCCAGTAATTGTCCACAGAAGAGGAAAAATAAGCAGGCTGTTGGATCTGCAAATGGAGAGGCCTTAGCCTCATAGTTTGAGCTGGATTTTTCATTGATCACATGCTTGGTCTCAAGTATGATGGGTTCAGTGTGGTTTCTTGACAGTGGTGTGTCTTTTCATATGACAAGAGACAAATATTTGTTTACTGATCTGGATGAGAAAGATCTTGGAGTGCACATCGAGATGGGCGATGATGGTAGATACAGTGCGACTAGTATCGATACCATTTCCTTTGAGAGGGAGTCTGGTAAACCCTTCATATTGAAGGAAGTGATGCATGTTCCAGGATTGAAGAAGAATCTTATCTATGTGGCCATGTTATAAGACAAGGGATATGATGTTGTCTTTAGCAATGGAAAGGCTTTCCTGCGTAGTAAGGAAACTGGAGAAACCCGGAGGATAGGGGTTCGAGTTAAGAACCTTTATCAGTTGCAAGTAGATGGCTACGCAACAATGGGAGGCAAGGCAGAAGGAGTTGTGAGCCGGGATGATGGCGAGCTGTGGCATAGGAGATTGGGCCACCTTCACCATGGAGCTTTGAAAATTTTGCAGTAGATTTCTACTGGGCTTCCCAAAGGTACACTTGCGCAGTCAGATTAGTGCAAGGGATGTACTTTGGGAAAATTTGTGAAAGCCACCTTTCATGAGAAGGATAGTCGCACCTAGACGATCCTTGAGAGATTTCACATAGACGTGTGTGGACCTTTCTCAGTAGCTTTGATAGCAAAGCATAGGTACTATGTGATATTTGTTGATGATTTTTCTCAGAAGTGTTGGATCTTCTTCATGCAGAAGAAGAGCAAGACATACTCAAAGTTCTATGAGTTCAAGGCACTGGTTGAGAAATAATCGGGGAAGCAGGTGAAGGCTCTTAGGAGCGACAATGGTGATGAATTCATATCTATCGAATTCAAGGACTTTTGTAGCGCAGAAGGAATTCGAAGAGAGCTCATAGCGCCTCATAACCCACAGCAGAATGGGGTTGCTGAGCGGAAGAAAAGAACGATCGTGGGTGCTGCACGAGTGATGTTGCATGATCAGGGCCTTCCCATACACTTGTGGGCTAAGGCATGAAATACTATAGTATATGTGCAAAACCATTTTCCTCACATGATACTTGGCATGAGTACACCCGAGGAGGCATTTTCTGGTAGGAGGCCTGATATTTCCCATTAGAGGATTTTTGGTTCACCTGTTTACATTCATGTGACTAAGGATGCCAGGAAGAAGCTGGAGCGGACTGCAAAGGTTGGGATATTTGTGGGGTACACTGATACGCCCCACAACTATCGTGTGTATTTTCTAGACAGTCGCAAGACTGTTGTGTGATGGGATATCAAATTTCATGAGGAGAAAGCCATGAAGTGTTCGCTTGAGAGGGAGCCACACTTGCATGCAAATGAGGAGCTATTAGTTCCTAAGGATAAGCCTCAGGATGTGGATCAGCCACAAGATGAGGTTCATGGAGTGGGAGAGACCACTCATGCAGTGCCAACCATCAGAGGGCGGAAGCGCACTACAAAAGCTGAGCGACTGGCTCAAGATGCAGAGAAGATTGTAGGAGCACCTACATCATAGCGCAGATAGAGATAGTCACCTGACCGGTATACTGGATACATGGCTCTTATGAGAAAGTGTATCGTGATAGAGCCATAATATTTTGAGGAAGTTGTGGAGGATCCCGCATGGGTAGATGCCATGGCGGAATAGTAGGATTCGATTGTCAGAAACAGTGCATGGGAGATTGTCCCAAGGCCAGAAGGGAAATCAGTGGTAGGTTCGAGATGGATCTACAATGTGAAGCAAGCAGCTGAAGGGAGTTTGGAGAATTACAAGGCAATATTTGTTGTCCGAGGCTTCTCATAGATTGAGGGGATTGATTACTAGGAAACCTTTGCACCTGTCGCAAGTTATTCTTCCATACAAATGATTCTTGCTCTCTCAGCACAGATGAGGTGGCACATTCATCAGATGGATGTGAAGACTGCGTTCCTCAATAGAGTGATTGAGGAGGAGGTGTACATAGAGCAGCCCGAAGGCTTCGAGATCTTCAGTAGCGAGTCGCATGTGTGCAGGCTCAAGAGAGCATTGTATGGGTTGAAACAAGAACCTCGTGCTTGGTACACATGGATAGACAGTTATTTCACCAAACTTGGATTCTCCAAGAGTGAGGTGGATCTGAACCTATACCAGATTGTGGTGGAGGGTAAGTTTCTGATCATTGTACTTTATGTAGATGATTTGATTTTGACGGGTGATGAACTGTTGATACACTCATGCAAGGCTGATCTTGCAAAGGAGTTTGAGATGAAGGACTTGGGCCTCCTTCATTATTTCCTGGGATTGGAAATTTGGTAGCACAGTGATGGATTATTTGTGTCTCAAGGCAAGTATGCCCGAGAGATACTAGAGAAGTTCAACATGCATGGCTGCAAGCCTATCGACACTCCTCTTCCTGGTGGATGGAGGAAAGAGGATGCTACATCGGCAGAGGTAGTGGATGCCACTGTTTATTGACAATTGGTGAGGTCACTTATGTATGGGTCACTTATGTATACGGTCAATACATGACCCGTGGTCAATACATGACCGACATATGCTATGTTGTTACCTAGCTTTCACAAGCTATGGTTAAGCCTACAGCTCTTCTGGAAGCGAGAAAGCATGTATTGAAGATATCTTAGAGCACATCGAGATATGGATTGTGGTACAGACAGTCGGATGAGGTGAGGCTATGTGGCTTCACGGATGCAGATTGGGCAGGGAGCCCAACGGATAGAAAGAGCACATCTGGAAGGATTTTCAATATCGGGTCGATAGCAGTTTCTTGGTACAACAGGAAGCAGAGATCCGTGGCACTCAGTTCAGCAGAGGCCAAGTATATGGCAGCGAGTTTGGCTGCATGCGAGGCTATATGGATGAGGAAGATCCTGGTCAGGTTGTTCGGTTCACACTTAGAGCCTACTGTGATTTATTGTGATAATAAGTTGCATCAAACTCTCGGTTAATCCAGTATTTCATGATAGATCTAAACACATTGTACTCTGGTATCCTTCATGTGAATTTTGTGTGACAGAATATCATGTTGCTTTCTGCACATTCCCATGGAGGATCGGGATCTTTGAAAATATCTTGACGAAGCGCTCACCCGGGGCAAATTCGAATACCACGAAATGGGGATAGGGGTGGCGAGATAATCCTTATCTTGTTGGGAAAGTGTTGAGATTGCAACAATATGATGAGCTTAGTGGAAAGAAGTCGCCTTCACTAAGTGGGCCCGCAGGCTATTTTTGGTGCAAAGTCTATTTTTAGACTATGTCTATTTTTAGACATATGGATCATATTCTATGAGTTGAAGGATGCTATTTGTGGATGGTTGGTCAAGTCGGAAAAAATAGATGGACTTCTATTTTTAGACATACTGGGCGGAATCTATTTTTAGATTGCCAGTCTAAAAATAGATATGTCGCATATTATTAGCTCTTAATAATATTTAGACTCTAAACATTATCTTATTCTCTTGGAGCACTTCAGTTAAGTGCACAGATGTGGCACAGGAGCTGACAGAAGGAATAACGCTATTCCTCAGGGTTAAGTGGAGCTATTGCATGGATACTTCAGTTAGAACTCATGTGACAGAGTTTGGTGGAGTTATTGAGGTAGTTGGTGGAGTTGTGTTTAATTTAACTGAGTTAAACATAGTTGAGCTAGTTGTATCTAGTCTAACTGATTGATACACTAGTGAGAGTGGTGTTAATTAATTACTAATTAATTCACTAATTATTAACTCATTAATCAACTAAATAATACATTAGTTAACTATAGTGCATGGACAGTTTCAGTGGAGACCAGTGAAGAGGTAGGTGAAAGAGCAGTGTGACTATCAGTTGTGACTATACTGGTGCATGAGTTTGCACCACACATTGATGGAGATGCCAATGAGGATTGCACAGTGCATACCAGGTGGATTCGAGTTCATTCATAGCCCATATTCAGCAGGGATTGTGCAGTAGAGGTAGGCTAACAGGTGGCAGAGATTGGAGCATGTGTTTTGCTAGATCGGACCTGATTAGTGTGTAGCAATTGGAGATTGTATTGAGAGATTCTGAGGAGCTTTATATGATGATTTTTACATGATATCTATGACATATAATATACAGATAGTTCGGCGTTTTTAGCTTTAAGCTTTCCCATAAAATACTGTGTTCATATGTGTGATTGTTTATGGTTTTAATATGCGCATGCGATTTTTTTTATTTCCGCAATTAATGATCAATGGTAGAATACATTTTGTATTGTGCATGAAGTTAAAATAGTGTGTGATCAGGAGAATCTCGGTGTATAACATATCAGTTATCAAATTTCTACACACTTAATCAACTCTTTACATCAAAGAAAAGTTTTCATCTTGATAACCAAAAAATAAAAAAAATTACCAATAAATTTTGGAAGTGTTACAGATTCATCTCGATTCATGCATCCTTTAGTTGTTATACTTCATATGCTTTTATGTTATATGCCTCGATTGCAGTGAGAACCTCTATGAGCTCTTCAAAATACTCTTGCTCATCCTTGCGATTTCTTTTCTTGATATGTTTCAGTCTTGCTTTGTCACCCATGTCTCATGTATTTCTTTTGTCTTATATCTTCTTTCCTTATTGCATTAGTCTTCTTTCCACATCACCCCTGAAAAAATATGGTTTTCAATATACGCCCCCATAAGGAAAAATCTTCACTGAATTCATACAGAGGGATTTTTCCAAACCCAAAATATTTTCATGCATCACAAAATTGAAATATTTTATAGAATGACTCACTCTTATTTTGTCAATTAATCATGATGTCACTTTATACCACTCACACCATTGGCGCTCCTCTTATGGATCACAACACTCCAAGCAACATGGCTAATTTTTTCATGCACTTTTTAAGACCTTTTCATACCATGCACTATTCTTTTTAATAATAATAAAGTAATACCATGCACTTTCTCATACCTTCTCATACCATGCACTCCCCATTTTTATAAAAATAAGCAAAAATCACTTTATAAATATCTCAATCCCTTTTAAAAAAATCTCATAAGCGATAAGCCCTTTTAAACGAGGCTCGTTTAAAAATTACATAAGACCTTTTTAAAACACCATATCATTATATGACGATGAAGCACCTTTTAAAAAAAAAATTTAATATATGCACACATTAATACCATCATTTTCTTGAAAATATGTGGTGCACTTAAAAAAATTAACAGATGCATAAATACCTTAACACATGCTAACTTCTCAAACTAAATTTACACCTCCTTTTTTATTTTATGTGGAGCGTACATTTTATGTGCTCTTTTTTGATTAAATGGATGACACACTTTTCAACAAGGAGAACCTACAATGAATTTTAAAGGTCTACTATGTGGTACGTTTTAGGCAGATTGTTGCACTTTACTCTCTTAAGGGTTGTGTATCTTTATGAAAACATTGCATTGGAGTGTGCTTTAGGGCTACGTCAATCCACTTCACATTTTTTTTGTTTAATATCAGAGTTGTCTTATTTTTACTTCTCTTTCTCCTTACTCTCTTCTCATGAGATGGTTGTGGCTCTACATACTGCTCATCTCCTTGTGTCTCCTTATATCCTCAAACTAAACCTCTCTTTGATGCCAATCTGATGAAAATTCGGGAGGAGGAAAGTGAAAAATACATACAGAAAATAATGAGTTACTGCTCAATTTCTCTATTAAACAAAAACTTAATTCACTCATATACATCCACCAAGTAGTGTCTCATATCTCTTCATGATTATCATTACAATGACCCAACCACGGGTATATAAACACCAAACTTACCAAATATGGGGTCATTCAAAATCTAACTAGACTGGACTCTTCTCCAGCTAACTACTTCATGAAAAATAACACTTAAATTGACTTCTAATATTAGACTCATCTATTTTTCTTAACTCAACTTTTAATGCACAGAAAAGTAATTACTAGTTCTAACACTCTAGACCTGAATTTATGTCAGTTACAGATTTCAGAATCTTTTGGAATCCAACGAACATGGGTGAGGTAAAAAAATTGACCTTGTCCATGTCGATTGGATTCTAGAATATTATTAAAATCTACAATAACATAATTATTCCCCTCTGTAGGATGACTCCCTCCCAATGACACCTCCAACGCTTCTTGTTCTTTGATATGAACCTACTAATTTTCTCATTCAATGACTTAGCCTAGGCAAAGGAAGAGGTAGTTATGAATCTATTTAAATTGAAATGTTCTTCCAATATCTTCGAATTGAAATTAGTGGTTCTTCTATTCCTATACTATGGAAAGTCATTCACGTCCCTCTTGTAACTGTGGCTAACTGATTTTCATGGAAGTAATCAATTCTCAAATGGTGTCCTCCTTATTTTATATTATGAATGGCAGATCATGTAGTGAACATTGAATAAGTTGATCATTACCATTAGCATATTAAGGGAGTTATGAAACTGGGAATGGAAGCTCCTTAATTTATTTACAATAGTGGTACTTAGGTTTATCTTATCATCCTTTTGATGGAAAGGCAGAGGAGGTAAATCGAAAATTCAAACAAAATTTTCCCAATCAATATGAGTTGTTTATCTTTTCTATTAACACATAAATGTGATTGATTACAATGAGCTCAATGTGGGGAATTTATCCATTTTCATTAACAACTCAATAGGACCTCACTCGAACTAACTTTATCATGAAAAGTCACTAAATTTGAATTTCCCAAATATAGGTTGAAATCTATCTAACTCATACTGACTCAAATTAACTCACACTCTTAATATAAAATGCACTTCATGCGGGAGTAATTAGTTATTTTTAACACACCCCCTTAATTACGACTACTAAATAATAAATGATTCATCACAAATGAAACATTCATGTTAGTCTAAGTCTCCACTAAGCATACAACACCTAAGTTTCCTCTATGAAACTCAAATACATCTTTCACTAATGGTTAGTGAATATATTAGCCAATTGATGACTCAATTTACAAGCCTCTAAATAAATTTCTCCGGTTCTCACAAGTTTTTTTATAAAATGATATCTTATATATATATATATATTCTCTTTTGATGGAACACACTATGCTTCGATAGTGCAATGGTTGAGGTGTTGTCACAATAAATTGTTGTTGATATTTCTTCTTTCTGTTGAATTCCTTCCAAAATTTTGTATAACCATTTTTCTTGACACGTCGTTGATGTTGCTACTACATATTCTTCTTCTGCTAATGAAATTTTCATAATAGGATGCTTCTTAGATGCCCATGATATTACTCTTGAACCAAGATGAAACACATAACCAAAAGTGTTTTTCCTATCGCTAAAATTTCTTGAAAAATCATTGTATGTATATCCAACCAAAGATTTCTTTTTGTACTTGCATAAAATATTCCACAATTTGACGTTATTTCTATGTATCTCAAAATCCTTTTTCCGACTTTCCAATGTGAGTCTATTAGCGACTCCATAAATCTATAAATCAAACTAACTCCCTGCATAATATCTAGTATTGTAGTTTTGAGATACATAAGGTTTCCAACAAATGTTTTGAACATAGTTGTATTGACATGTGATCCTTCATCGTCCTTAAATTTGTACCTGTCGCTACCAGTGTAGGAGAAGGTTTATAATTTTTCATAATGAATCTTTTTAACAATTATTTTGCATATTTATTGTGTCCAATAAATATCTCTTTCTCTGATTTCTCACCTTTTATGCCAAGAAAATATTTAACAATACCAAGATCTATATGAATTTAGGATTTTATGATCCATATTATGAATTTTGAGAGACCTTTCGGTAAAAATTACATACAATAACTTTTATTCGGCACTTTTCAAACCATCTAGTGTGGTTAATCTTCAAGGAAATATAAAGAAAAATATATCTCTTCATTTATTTAATGTAATTCTATGATATTTTTCTTCATCTTGTCCTACAAATGAACCACATTATATGGTTTGAAACCCGTTGACTAAAATTTATTTTATGTGATTTTTACCGAAAGATCTCTCAACAAATACCAAGATCTAGTTCAATATCACCAATATAAATCATACCATTCACATAAAATCAGATAATTTAAATTTTACCATGCTCATTTACCTTTTTTTACAGGGTTGGTTCAATGTTTCTTCTCATAAATCCATTATTTATCATATAACTATCAATACTGCTATACCAAGCTCTTGGAGCTTGTTTGAGTCCATAAAGTGCTTTTGTTAGGTCCCCATATTACTAGTATAGTCCCTTATTGTTATTAGTGTAGCCCCCTTATTGTTATTGTTGTACCCTAGTAACCCCCATATTGTTATTATTGTTCCCTTACATTATTATTTTTAGGTCAGCTAGGATTCTATTGTGACCCCATGGACCCCTATATATAGAAGGAGGTTTTGTCATTTGTATCATGCAAGAATTATTCATTTATGTAATGTATTGGAGGTTTCCCTATCGAAGTGGCTAATTTCTAAGGCAATGATCTCTCTTTTCTTCTATTTTTGGAGCTGGTTTCATAACATTTGGTATCAGAGCTTTGGATTCTAGGGTTCGCTGCTCGAAACAGGTCATTGTGGAATTTTTCGCTATAAAATTTTTTCTATGAAGGTTCAGAAGATGAAATTGTTATAGAGAGAAGGTGAAATCATAAGGAATGTCATATAAAAATTTTAGATCTTTTTTCACAATATTGTCGGAGATATGATTTGTGGAAGTTAGGATTTTTTCAGGCTCTCGAATTTCACCTAAACAGGTCATCATGGAATTTTCGCTATAACGTTTTTTCTAAAAAGGTTCAGAAGGTGAATTTTTATAGAGAAAAGCCAAAATGCTGAGGAACATCCTATAAAAATTTAACATCTTGGTACATAATATTTTCGGAGGTATGATTTGAGTAAGTTAGGGTTTTTTCAGGCTCCCAAATTTCATCTCAATGAGATGACCTTGGTAAAATCGTCATAACTCTCTCTCTCTCAACATCGGATTGGAATTCTGTAAAAATTGGCCACAAGTACACGGACTATACTTTTCTTTTTATCAATTTCAGAGCCGAAGTAGGAAATAGTGAGACGTGGCACGCCGTACAATTGTGCTCTACTGAACTGGTCCATAACTAGGTCATTGTGGGAGATTCAACACAAATTTCCCTTGAAGTATTCAAATCAGGTTAGACCTATGGAATTCGAAATAATATTCAGAGTGCTGCTACAGAACCAAATTTTAGACATTGAAAATATGCAATTACAGAGATACGTCAGTTTCAATATCAAGTTCCTCCAAAGCAAGAAAAATGTGTGAATTAATTTTCAAATTGCATAAGTCTTGTTTGAAAATTTAGTTTTAAGTGATTCCAAGGGCCTATTGAGAATATTATTGGGTTCTAAAATTCCAGCTAAAAAGAATTCAACACCCATTAAGCCCTTAGAATACTCTACTATGACTCATGAAGATGAATAATTGCAACAGGATCTATCAAAATTACAAGAGAAACTGTACCAAATTTCACTCTCGCAAAGAGAAACAAAAAATCAAATGGAAGTTTTGAAGAAAGGCGTGGAAGTGAAGATGGATGGTTTGAAGAATAATATTTATGGTTTGAAGAAAGATATGGAAGCTAATATGGATGGCATGGAAGCTAAGATGGATGACATGGAAGAAAAAATGAAATACAACATGGAAAACATGAAGAATGATCTAAAAGTAGACATGGAAGGTTTGACAAAGTCGATACAAGAAATGTTTATTAATGAAGAAAAGATAGTAGAGGAAACTCATGATGAGAACAAAATAAATCTTAATTGTGATTTCAGAAACTCTAATGTTGGATGGAAGAACCACCATTTTCCAAAGATGGATATGAGGAAGTTTGATGGCAAGGATCCTGTAACATGGGTACTACAGATGGAGCAATATTTTGATCGCAATAATGTGCAAAACACACAAAATGTACGCATTACAACTTTAAATTTAGAAGAAAATACATTTGGATGGTATTGATATCTTTTCTCCCATTAAAAATTCTCACTTGGTCAATTTCTATGGACAAAATAATAGCACATTATGAGGATACAAAGAGCAACACATTCTTTATCCAATTAATAAATCTAAAACAAAAGGGTTTAGTGGTGGAGCACATTGAGGACTTCCAAAATTTGAATATAAGGGTAATTGATATTCCAGAGGAACACAGGATTGATGTCTTGATAGGGACTTTAAAGGATAACATCCAAAATGAAGTTCGCATTTGGGAACCTGATTCATTGGAGAAAGTATTCAGGTTGGCAAGAAAAATTGAATGTGAAATTATGGCGACACGAAATCCTACCACTCACATCTATAAAGATGGAAGTGTTGTTTCTCCTAGACTTCAACAACCTACAAGGTTGACACCACAACAATTAGAAGAAAAAAGAGCAAAAGGTATTTGCTACAGTTGTGATAGCATATACACTAATGGTCACAAGTGTTCTGAGAAGAAATTATTTTACGTAAATTGTGAAGAGGAGTAATAAAATGAACAAGAAACTTCAAAAGAAGAGGATATACACTCAGAACCAACCCTAGAAGAAGAAGAAATGAGTTTGACCATATCGTGTAATTTATTGGCAGGAATTATCACTCCTCAAACTCTCAAGATAGAAGGACATGTCAAGAAGAAAAAGGTAATAGTGTTGATTCATTTAGGTAGTACCCAAAATTTTATTCATTGTAAGGTAGCCAAGGAATTGAATTATTTCCTATACCCAGCACCAGAATTTCAAGCGATGGTTGCAAATGGAGGAACTATAAATTGCTTTGGAAAATGCCATAATATCAAGCTAACCATGGGGGAATATGTATTGAATATTCCAATGCATTCCATTCCAATGGGAGGTGTTGATGTTGTACTAGGAGTACAATGGTTACCATTAGGGGAATTTTGAGGTCTAAAATGGGCCTCCTAAGGAAATTTTAAACTAATAGTGGAAATAATAAAATAAGATTTGATGACATCATCAAATTTTAGAGGGAAAAAAGAAAAAATATACTTTTTCAACTCTTATTTTCAACTTATCTCCAAATGTGTTTACTCAAATGTCAAGCAGGAGTACTAATTGAATGCAAAATTTAATTACTCATCCAAGGAGTACCCATGTTTCATACTTTCCATGGACCCTGCTACACGAAAAATGATAAATACATGAAAAACGTGATTGCAATCACGTTTTTTCATGTATTTCTCATTTTTCGCATAGCAAGGTCCATCAAAAGTATGCAGCATGAGTACTCCTTCGATGAGGAATTAAATTTTGCATCCAACGAGAACTCCCACCTGAAATTTGACTAAAAACATTAGGAGATAAGTTGAAAAAGTATTTTTATTATTTTATTATTTTTTAATCATTTTACCCTTTTACATAGAAAATGGTGAATCATCCCCCATGGTTGAAATCATCATCTTGAATCCTATTGTTTCTTACAAATTTTCTTTTGGTTATACATTTTTCTTAGGAGGCCCATTTTAGACCTCAAAATTCCCCTAATGAATCTTTGGGGATGATAGCTTTTAATTTTCAAGAAGTTTTCTTGAAAATTTTTTCTGAAGGAAAGGAAATTGAATTATGGGGTATCACAGGGAAGCCATGGAAGATAATAAGCTCTAATGTCATGAAAAAGCTTCTGAAGAAAGAACAATGAGGTGTAATTGCACAACTATGCTCACTAGAAGTTCCAACCTCAAAATCATATAATTCTCCAGATCTCCAGAAAGTCTTGGAAAATCATTCCAAGGTGTTTGAAACTCCCAAAGGACTCCCACCTATTCATGATCATCATCATGCTATTAATTTGATTCCAGGAAGTGTTCCTCCAAACATCGGGCCTTACAGATATCCTTATGTCCAAAAGAGGGAAATTGAATGCATGATTGCAAAAATGTTAGAGGCTGGTCCAAGTCAACCTATTCAAAGTTCTTTCTCTGCTCTAGTAGTACTGGTGCACAATAATATTGGATCATGGAGCATGTGTCTGGATTATAGGGAGCTCGATAAGCTCACTTTTAATATAAATTTCACATTCCTATGATTGATGAATTATTGAATGAATTACATGGCATAATTTATTTTACCAAGTTGGATCTTCGTTCAGGATATCATCAAATTAGAATGAAGACTGAAGATATTCCTAAAACACCATTTCGAACTCATGAGGGTCATTATGAATTTTTGGTCATGCCTTTTGGCCTTACTAATGCACCTTCTACATTTCAAGGGTTGATGAATTCCATTTCCAAACCCTTCCTTAGAACATTTTTGCTAGTAATTTTTGATGACATACTAATTTATAGTAGGTCTTGGAAGGATCATGTTCAACATATTGACAGGGTGCTCAAAATGTTGGAGGAGAAACAATTATATGAAAAAACATCCAAATGTCTTTTTGGAGTACAAGAGGTGGAATATCTGGGTCATATTGTATCTCACGAGGGTGTTAAGGTAGACCCTAAAAAAATTAAATCCATTAAGGAATGGAAAGTCCCCACAAACATAAAGCAATTGCGAGTATTTCTCAGGTTAACATCGTATAATCACAAGTTTGTTAAGAATTATGGGAGAATAGCAACACCTATAACAACATTATTGAACAAAGATACATTTTCATGGACTCCTGAAGAAACTAAGCCCTTTGAACATCTTCAATAGGCAATGTACCTAGCACCATTCTTAGCTACGCCAGATTTCACAAAAACCTTTATTATGGAATGTGATGCATCAGGAAATGGAATTGGTGTTGTTTTAATGCAAGAAGGAAAACCCATTTCTTTTTAAAGTCGTCCAATCAAAGGAAAGTATTTATAGAAAGCTATTTATGAGAAGTAAATGTTGGAAATACTACATGCACTAAATAAATGGCAACCTTACCTAATGGGAAGGCACTTCAAGGTAAAAACTGATAATGATAGTCTTAAACACTTCTTGGAAAAAATACTATCTTCAGAAGAGCAGCAAAAATGGGTCACCAAGATGTTGGGTTATGACTTTGAAATCATCTACAAAAAAGGGAAGCTAAATATTGTTATAGATGCACTCTCAAGAAAGGATGAGTATGTGGAAGCATTGCTTTGTGCAATTTCTATTATCCAACCAGATTGGATAACTGAAGCAAGGGATGAATGGCAGAAAGATGAAGAAGTGTGGACACTCATTCAAAAGTTGAAGCAATATTATAGTACATTTGATACATTTAGTTGGAAAATTGATTCCTTATGGTACAAAGATCACTTTTATTTTTATAAGAAATCCCAAATAAGACAAAATATTCTTTTTGAATTGCACACTTCTCCTTTAGAAGGACACTCAAGATTTTTAAAAAATTACCACAGTGTGAAGAAATATTTTTTTGGAATGGCCTTAAATCTGATATTCAAACGTTTGTGGCAGAATGTTTGGTTTGCCAGCAAAATAAAGTTGAGACAATTAAGACCTATGGTCTTCTACGACTTTTATCCATTCGAAGTCAAGATTGGGAGGAGATTTCAATGGATTTTATCATAGGTTTACCTATTTCCAAGGGAAACAGTGTCATCATGGTTGTAGTTGACAGACTTACCAATATGCAAACTTTCGTGCATTATCTCGTCCATTTAAAGCAAGTACAGTTGCTACTGCATTTATGGAAATAATTCAAAAGCTGCATGGAAACCCAAAGATTATGGTAAGCGACAGAGATCCCATTTTTACTGGAAATTTTTGGACAGAATTATTTTCTTCTTTGGGTACTCAACTAGCTCATAGCTCATCTTATCATCCTCAATTTGATGGTCAAACTGAGATAATGAACAAATGTTTGGAAGGATATCTTTGTTGTTTTTTATCTGATAAACAAACATAATGGGTCAAGTGGTTACCTCTAGCTGAATGGTGGTATAACACTTCCTTCCATACTACAGAAAAAGTGACCCCATTTATGGCACTTTATGGATACCATCCATCGTCCTTCACATCATCTTTAAGAGAAAATTATAAGGTGCAAGCAGTGGAAGATTACATCGAGCATCAACAACAAGTTCTCCAACTCTTAAAGGATAACCTCAATTTGGCACAAAATTGAATGAATCAATAGGCATATCAACATCACAATGAGAGAAGTTTTGATGTAGGAGACTGGGTATTTTTAAGGCTACAACCATACAATATTTTTTCCCTCAAGCAAGCTAAGAAGGATAATAAATTATCACCAAAATATTATGGTCCTTATAAGGTGTTCCAAAAGATTGGTACTATGGCATACAAATTGGAGCTTCTTGCTTCTTCGCAAGTGCATCCAGTTTTCCATGTTTCATGCTTAAAGAAGGTTATAGGTGACAAACTTCTAGTTCAAACAATATTTCCATAACTTGATGAGGAAGCGGAAATCATATTGGAACTTGAAACAATCACGTAAACAAGAACTCGACAGCTACGAAATCAATCAATTTCATAGTATCTCATCAAGTGGAAGAAGTTACCCACTGAAGATTCTACAAGGGAGGATGAGAATTTTATACATAACCATACAAATCTAATCAAGCGTTGAGTACAACATTTTTTTCAAGGAGAGGGGAATGTTAGGTCTCCATATTACTAGTGTAGTCCCTTATTGTTACTAGTGTATCCCCCTTATTGTTATTTTTTTACCCTTGTAACCCCCATATTGTTATTATTATTCCCTTACATTATTATTGTTAGGTTCGCTAGGATTATATTGTGACCCCATTCACCCCTATATATAGAAGGAGGTTTTGTCATTTGTATCATCCAATAATTGTTCAGTTATGTAATATATTGGAGTTTGCCCCCTCGAAGTGGTTGATTTCTAAGGCGTTGATATCTATTTTCTTCTATTTTTGGAGCTAGTTTCATAACAGCTTTCTTCAATATATAAAATTTGTCTGATTAACCTTCAACTGCATAACCTAGAGGTTGTTACACATATATTTCCCTTTCTATAATTTTATTCAAGAAGGTTGATTTCACGCCCATCTGATACACTTTCCACTTATTCTAATTTGTTGTTTCCAAGACTACTCTTATAGTATCTAATCTGTATATTGGATAAAAAATTTCTTCAAAGTTTATTCTTGGTTGCTACAAGAACCCTTTTGCTACAAGTCTTGACTTAAATCTTTCAATCTCTCCCTTTTAATTCAACTTCTTATTGTACGCCCATTTCACCCCAATGAGATTTTTATCTTTAGGTAAGTCGACCAAATCCCAAGGACCATTCTTCTCTATAGATTATATTTCTTCATTTCCATAGATTGCACCCAATTTTCATCTTTTATAGCGTATTGAAATGATTAAGGTTGAAATTGTTATCACTCTATTAAATTCTTAAGTTGTGGGATTTTGGATTTAAGTCAAAGAACTCTAGAGGTAACCACAAACCTACTTCAAACTCTAGGATCTAGCCTTCCTAGGGTTCAAAGAGGGTTCTCTCTTTAAAATTTATCTTTGTTTGATTTATAAATGTTAAGCTAGTTATGAAAGTACAACTTGGTTTTTGTTTAAAGGGTTTGGTGGGGAAAAATCACTTGGAGGTAAGATACGGAGAAATATACTTGTCCATTGGGCTATGGCATCTAAGTCAAGCTAGCAGCACTAGAAATTAAGGCCAAAAAGGTACAAATATATTCAGGGAAAGATAGATAACCCTCAGAGATTTGGGAAAGTAGTTTTTTGTGAGGTGATGATCGGGATAAAGGGCACTTAAGGATCCTTTGATCGAGAAAATGGAAGTAGAAGGCAGAGGTAAAATGGGAGAAGGAGCAATTAAGGGTTCCTTGGACCAGAAATCAGAAAATAAAACATTAAATAGAAACTATTTAAAGACACGGAGCACTTGACTAATCCTGTACTAATACTCCTAGTTACACATTCAGAAATAACAAACATAAAATGAATGCAGGAAACTTAGAAAAGGAAATAGTGACAAGTAGGAAGTACTTCACTCATAAGCTTATCATAGGGATCGTGAATTATGATGCCGATCAGCTTGTCCATTCTGTTACTTCGAATTCTCTGTGTCTACCTCAAGGTCCACATTTTTATAGTCTGCGAATGTTTTGGGTGCTAAGGTAGTAGGCTGTAAAAATGACATCATAATTTTATTTCTGGAATATTTAAATGTTGATAATAACTTATTATGATTACCAGGCTTCTTCTTCAGGAATTGAGAATATATTTCTGCCTTTATCTCCTCATTCTTCTGCTTAATTAGCTTATATCTTTCCTTGATGTCCAAGTCCTTTTCCTCAGCTGGCTGTGAGGAAGAGGCTTCCATGCTGTGTTGATTTTTAATCAACTGTGTGTCATTCTAATTGGCTGTTAATTCTTTTTCTATTTCCATAAGTGTTTCATTGATTATGGTTGTGGCTATATCATCATTGGTTACTGGATCATCTGTCTCATCAACATCAATTGTTACTTTATCCTTATCAAATGAACTGAGTTTAAGCCTTTTTTTATAGATTATTTTAAACTCGGTCTCTGTTTTTGTCTCTGCTGTATAACCTTCTTCCTCTCTGCCTCTCTTTATTGATGTTTCTGGTTGCTTGAAAACTTCCAAAGTTAGTGTTGTTCCTGTTTGGCTTCCTGCCTCTACCAAGGTGTTTTCACTCCATTCAATTTGATTTGCAAACTTTTCTATTTCAGGCTTGGAATCATGGATAAAGGGTGTTAATTTACACTTCACCGTTAGCTTGCTTAAGATCCATTGTCGATCATAATTCCATGGAAAACTCTCATCAAATCTAAATTCTGATAATGTCTTTGCTATTTCCTTTTCTGCATCTTTGTGGTTGATTATGAATGACCCAACTTGATTCTTTAACTTAAATTGGGTCTTCTTTTTGGCTGCCATAAAGTTAATTGAATCTGCATTGAGACTTTGCCTAAGATATTCAAGTGCAAAAATTCTCATACACACATGCTTCGACAACTTGTAGGGTAACAAGTTTGACCCAAAGATCCTTAATTCAGTGTGTTTTTCATAGAGGTACCAATCTCCAACTTTGTTCCACTCTGAAAGCCATAATATTATTTTCATTATTCACTGATCCTAGGTTGTTCTTATTTGTTTAATATTATCATTGTTGGATGCAAAAATAGTTTTGAAAACTCTGAATAAGTGGAATCACTAGATTCTTTTCTCAATAAAGAAGTCCAAAAGATAATTGATAGAGGTTTTCCCTCTACATCCATCTTTTCCAAAGAAACTAGAAATTTTTCTGCTTGAAAGAATAAAAACAAATGGAAAAGATAAGATGAATATCTAAAAACTCCTTTTGTGGGTAATTTAGTCAACTGGTAATGGATGGAATCTGCTATGAAGCCAACATAGTCAAAGATGACTGCTGGAGGTTGACCAAGAGAAATAGTGGACAAGAAACCAAGAATAGATTCATCAGTATACTCATCTGTAAAATATCCAAGGACAAAATATATCATAGAGATAACCTGTCTAGAACCTTTAGGAAATTTAGTTGTGGAGTATGGAGGATTTATCTTTGGAATGTCAACATGAGAAGGCATACAATTCTAGAAGATCATGAACCTTGTAAGGAAATCTATGCGAAGTTATAACTGAGTTAATGCCTCTATAAACAAGGGGACTACCTGGGGATCAGGTTGTAATTGAAGCATTTGATTATTTGACTGGGCTGTAATGGTAAAAACTATTTCTTTTTGTGCATTTACTATAGCCCTTTGATCTGGCTCATAGTATTTTTGAGAAATTCTAATGAGTTCTTCACCAGGATGAGTCAATGGGACTATATACTTAAGCAAATGGGTTTCCAAATTTGGAATATCATCTTTGTCTAGATATTTTTCATAACACCAATTGTGTATATCTGGAAAATTAAACTCAATAACAGGCTCTGCAATTTTATAATCAAGATCCGTCAAAGGAATGTTTTCAGCATCAACCACAGGTGGTTGAAGGGGATTTACTGTTGTAGCGGATTTGGCAGTGATGGCTGGGGTAGGCTTAGGGGCTTTGGATCCCTCATATTTAGGTGTTTTGGATCCTACGGGTTTGCATGTGCTATGTTTCTTAGTCATTTTGAGTAACTACTGCAAGATTATACTATTTGCAAGAGTTTTTAGTTTTAACAGAGAGGAAACTAAGCAATTTAGATTAAGGATGACTTCTTTTGGGCTTTTTTCTCAATTAAGTTTATTTGATGATGTGAAAACTGGCATAAAACAGAAAACAAGGGTTTTCTGAGTCAGTTTGATTGAAAAAATGGGTTTTCAAGGTAACTCAGAGGTTATAGTTATTTAAATCCTTAAATTTGATCTTCAGACTGTGAAATTCGAGGAATTTGGCTTTTAAAAAGGCTTGAAATGGAAAACAAGGTTTCTTGGAAAAATTTTGCCAGGGTTTGGCCTCTTTTTTGGTATTTTTAGGAAGTTTGGTTCGGTGATATTCTTAATGAAATGCCTAGTTCTATTAAATATGTTTTAAAATTGAATATGCAGGCTTCAATTATCGAAAAATAACTTTAATTGCAGGTATTTGGCATTTGAAAGGGTTTCTAAGACTTTCAGTTGATTTTGAGGACTGTAACAGATTTCCGAAGCAGTAAATACCTCCTTAATTGGTCTTCAACGGTGGAATTCTGGTCTAATTCATAGTTTCTGGGCATAAAATCAACAATCAGGGCTTGAAAATGCTTAACTTAGTCAAGAAGAGTTATATCACAGTGCAAATGCGCGGATAACATCAAAAAGAGCTTAACCAAAGGTTTTAACCTTATGATTCAATTACCATAATTGTCATTAAATGCAAGTCTCATCAATGGCGGGAGGCAGTTTTCAGAATTTGAAATGAAACCAGAGAGCGGTTATCGCGTGCACATTGGGTAGTAAGTGGTTTAGAACCAAATGAACGTGATCCAATAGAATCTTGACACATGAAGGAGAGATAAATGAGCAAAACTACCCATTTCGCGTGCATTTTGGATTTGGTCGTTCAATTACTTTGTGCACGTGATATCACATTTGGACCATTGGATCTTGAGATCAGGTGCGAAGGGTTGAGATTTGACTTGGAAGGTGCAGAAAAAAAATGGAGGGACCGGGGTTTACATAATCACTAGTGGTTAAAAACTTGGTTTAAAACCTTTATAAAATATGAATTGGATCAAAGGTTTTAATTATACAAAAGTGGGGTTATGTATAGAGGATGGAGTAAAAGCATGGTTTGAGTATATCATGGGTTATTTATATAAAGAATAAGGATTTACATAACATGGAGCAAATAATATATGGGTCAGGGTTTAGTTTATTGAAATAAATCTTAGTCTATTTCGATAGAACTTTGGGTTATAAAACATGTGGAGGAGAGGTTAATGTATGCATTGCAAAGGTGCGGACTTTGCGTGGTGGGTTTAAAGCCTTTTGAACCTTATAAAAATATTTAATTCGATTCAAAACTTAGGATATATGCTGAAGAGCGGGATTAAATATTTTTTGATTAGAACATAGGTAATATGCCCTAAATGAAACACATTAGCGCAACCTTTTATTTTACTTATATAGTATTAAATATTCTGAATGGTTTAATAACCATAAGGGGTGGGATATTTTTTTAGTGTTATTTTTAGACAAAAGGGAATTTTATTTGGGATTTTCTATTTGACTTGTGGGCAATAACTTTCTTCTAAAATATTTAAATTAGTGGGTTTTGGGGGGTATTTAGATATAAGGAATTAAATAAGTAGGATGAGGTATTATTTAGAAATTTAATAAACTAAGTTAAAAGTTAATATGAAAAGGGAAATGGAAGGCACAAAAAAATACATAAAATGACTATGTAAAGTGTAGAAGTAAAGAAAAGCTTGTCTTTTTATCATTTCACCAATACTTAGTATAAAGTATTTTTGAGGGTTTTTATATGTTTCTAAATGAATGGAAGTTAATTAGATCGGTTTATCTACTTCATTAAGTAAGAATGAGTCTTTACTTGTGAAAGGAGTTATAATTTATGAATGAGAGACAAAATAATGATAAATGGGGATTTAACATTAGAACTCAATATTTTCGACTAGCCAGTCTTCGAGCCTTCGGTCTGGTCCCAACAAAAGTCAGAGAAATGCTCTGATCCTGTTTGACTGATAGCTTAGAAGACTGAATACTTACGAGAGATGGGAAATTAGTGATTTTTCCCAATAATCCTTTATTACATGCTTTCTCCACTGCTTTCTATCTACCCAGCCTTATTCTAACTTTTTTTCTTGATTTGGCAGGTGCATTTAGGCTTGCAACCTTGAAACATTTATTCTCTTAAAGCATAAACTATCTAGATCTACCTTATTTCATCTGAGGGCTCAGATTAAACTATTGAGCTCCTCATTATTCTCTACCTATATACTGATTTATCAGGATTAAACTGTCAGATAAATCTTTATTCACTATCTAAAACATACAATTGAAAACATGACAAGTTAAGATTAAAAAATTTAACTTATCATGGATTATGGCATTTATTAACACTCTGCCATAATTATTTATTTTGCAAAAAGTAAAGGTAGTGGCATTTGGACTTGCTCACTTTCAGGTTTTATTTTCATCTTTTTTCTTTTGGGGTCTATATTTTCTAAGTCCTTTGATCTTCTTCTTTTAGGACCTTTTTACCCTCTTTTTGATTTTTTTTATTATTTTTATTTTCCTTTTATTCTTTTCTTTTTTTTTTCGAAATACGGGAGAACAACTTGTAGAAAGAAAGGTATGTACATATTTTACAAGACTGTCAAAAGTCAATTCAAAATTATGAATCCTATATTTATAGGACCCTAACAGCGGTTTCACATGGGGATGGCATTTCCTAGTGAAATGTCAAGAAAACCGTCGACTAGTAGCCTTCAACATTGACCATGATGATCCAGTAATTTTCTTCTATTTTCTGCATAAAAAACTAATATTTATGACATTTTACCCTGCAAAGCTTAGGTCCTTCTCCCCGGGCTTCAACTTTGTAAAGAAAATATCCAATCCAATCTAGAAACTTCAATGGGTATTTACAATGATGTAAAAGTAAATGGGACTAACTATTGGTTAGCTCAGATGAATAGTAGTGCTTGAGCATTCTACCATTTACTGGTCCTTCTTGTATATCTGTTCCATCCAAATCTTTGATAAAGAAAGCATTACTACCCCTATATCCATAAATAACATTAGGTCCTTTCCACAGAAAGTCAAACTTTCCATGTTTTCCTTTGTCTTCTCTTCTAGAATCCCACTTTAACACTTGATCTCCAATGTAAAAATAATCCTCTTTAATTCTTCTATCAAAAATTTTAATGATTTTATCTTGAATGACTTGGGATTTCTTGTAGACATCTTCCCTTGTTTTTTGTAGATGAATAGTTTTATTAATTCTCCTTTGTATATCATTTATTTCCACTTGTGATTCTTGAATGATTTCCATTACTGGGACACATAAGGATGATGGAAAAACTACATCCATTCCATATACAAGTTGGTAAGTGGAGGTGCCAATAGAATTTTTAGTAGTAAGTCTATCTGCCCATAAGGCATAGACTAGCTTTTTATTCCAAGTCTTTTTGTTATCTTCAAGTAAATCTTTTATGATATTTACAAGACTTTTATTTGAGGATTCAGCTAGGCCATTACCCAGGGATTAATATGCAGTAGAGTGACCTAGGGTAATATGATATTTATGACAAAAGGAAATCCTCTTTTTAGATTTAAATGCTGCTGCATTATCAGTAATTATCTTGTGAGGGCATCTAAATCTTGACCAAATGTTATTTTCTATGAAAGAAATAATGATTGCATCAGTGGCTTGTCTAGTAGGAATAGCTTCAATCCACTTTGTGAAGTAATCAGTGGCAGTCAAAATCCACTTATGTTGGCCAGAGGATGGGGGGTGAATTTCTCCAATGAATTTAAACCCCATTGTTGAAACGGTATTAAAGGTAACAATTTCTTTTTGCCTTCAAAAATTTGACATTTGTGACATGAAGTAACAAAGTTTTTAACATCAGCAAACAAGGTAGGCTAGTAAAAACTAGCTCTAAGGAGCTTGTCAGCAGTAGTTTTCCATTATAAATGCCCTCCACAGTCACCTGCATGAAATTATTCAAGTATTTTATTAGCTTCTTCCTTTAGTAAACAATTCAATAATATCCCACTATGATCTCTCCAAAAAAGTACATTATCTAAGATACAAAATCTTATTGCTTTAAGTTTTATAAATCTATCTTTAGTCCTTGACAATTCAGGAGGAGCTTTTAAGTTTGTAAGTACAAAAATGGTATTTGAGTACCAAGGTTAATATAGAAAGGCTTCACTGATCATTGGAGTCGCCATCTCTTCCTGGTCATCAACCTGAGCATTAAAATTTATATCTAGTGCATTGCAATTAGATTCAGCCATTAACCTGGCTAATCCTTGTCCTTTAATGAGTTTTGTGGGTTTAATTTCTATGTCATATTCTAGGATAGTGGCAATCCACTTACCTCCTCTTCCATCAGGACCATTCTGAGTAAGAATGTCTTTTACTACAGAATTAGGGACATAAGAAATTATGTGGGAATAAAGAATATAAACTCTGAATTCTTTGATGTCTTTAACCAAAGCTAACGCTTGTTTCTCCATTATGTTATATTTAAAAGGGGTATCTCTAAGGATCTTACTGAAAAAGCTATAGGTTGTTCAAATCCTTGATCATTCTTCTGTAGTAAAACTGTAGCAATGGTATGCTCAGAAGCAAATGAAAAAATTATGAAATCTTTTTTGAAATCTGGACTGATTAAGACTGGTGTTTTAGTTAAAGCCTACTTTATGGATTCAAATGATTGTTTCTCTTCAACAGTCCATTTTAGAATTGAGTATTTTTTGAGCATGTTGTTCAGTTCTCTAATGATTTCAGCTAAGTTTGAAATAAATCTTCTCAAAAAATTAATCTTACCTAAGAAAGCTTGTAATTCTTTGATATTTCTAGGTGAACTGATGTTAAAAAATGCTTCTATCCTAGCAAGATCAATTCTAATTCCTTCTTTTGAGATTATATTTCCTAGTAACTTACCTTATTCTAATCCAAATAGACTTTTATTGGGATTTAAAGAGATGCCAAATTTCCTACATTTAATGAAAACATGTTTCAAATGATCCAAATGTTCATTATTTTTTTTGGAAAAACTAGTGATGTCATCTAAATAAATTACCAGAAAATCATGAATTTCCTTTGCAAAGGCTATGTCCATAGCTCTCTGAAAGGTTGCTCCTTGATTCATCAGACCAAAGGGCATTTTCACATACATGAAAGTGCCTGAAGGAGTGGTGAAAGTTGTTTTAGCCTGATCTTCCTTTTGGACTAGGATCTGGTTGTATCCTAAAAAACCATCTAACAAAGAAATCCTAGAGGAGCCAACTACCCTTTGTAATATATGATCCATCTTTTTTAAATGGTAATTATCCTTTAAAGACACTTTGTTAATATTTCTAAAGCCAACACATAATCTAATTTCACATGTTTTCTTTCTAGTGGGAACTAGGTTTGAAACCCGATCAAAGTATCTGATTGGTGCAATGATCCGGGCATCATACATTCACTTTACTTCCTTTTCTATAAAAGGTAATAGAACATGATTAATTCTTCTCAATTTTTGTTTTAATGGTGTTTGATCCTCTTTTATTGGAATTTTGTGTTGGATTACGTTTGTATCATAAGATTTGAGATCCTCATAACTCCAAGAAAAAATATCTTGGTATTGCTTAAAAAGATCAGTGCATTTTTCTTTTCTTGTAGAGGTAAAGATTTAGAAAATTTTATCATCTTTGGTTTTAATTCTGTTCCAATATTACATTCCTCCATATCAGACCTAGCTGGCTCCATTTTTGGCTTTTTAGGCACATCATTGGAGTCAAAGAGATCTTCTAAAGGGGTTAAACCTTTAGGTAAAAAATTATCTTTGAGGTCTAACATGTCAATTTATTCTTCAATGATTTCTTCAATATCTATCTTTTCTAAGCTATCTATGTCAGATTGAATAAATATAGTAGGTTTATCAAATTTATGTACATCTATGTTATCTATTTCACAATCCAAATCTGAATCTATATGAGAAAATATGCCAATACTTGAGGTTATCTGGAATAATTGGTCTATATGTAACCTCAATAGTGTACCTGTGTGTTGGCTGGAATGGTAAATTGCATGTACTAGCAAAATTTGCTAGGAAATGTGCTTGAATATTTTGTTTTCTAGGTATAGCAGCAAATTTGCATTCTAATAAATCATCAGTTAAATCTGTCACAATGTCTCTGTATCTAGTTATTCTAGCGTTATAAACATAATATACTGCATTTATTTGCTTTATGATTAATTCCAAATCTCCCATGATTAGTATTATTTTTCCTCCTAATTTTCTAATGATCTGGAGGCCTAGAATGAGTGCCTCATACTCAGCCATATTGTTGGTGCATTTGAAGTTGAGTCTGAAGGCATGTCCTTATGAGTGATTAGTCTCCATGTTTTTAATCCATACTCCTACCCCTACTCCTAATTTGTTAACTGAGCCATCAAATTCTAGGTGCTAAAGGGATTCATGAAATATTTTGTCATTGTTTGGTGTTGGATTTTTATTAATAAGTTCAGTTTTGATCTCATTATTCCTAGAGTTACATAAGATAAAAGATTCTAGGTCAGTTGGTGTAGAATAAATAGGATAATTTATAGATTTTTCAGCACTAATGACCATGAATTTCATCAATGTTTCCCTATATAGTTTTTTAGGTTGACCAAACACTGATATAGTAGCATAACTCATGTCTAATTGTAGAGATCCCTGCAACTTTGCTCCCCATGAGCGAGAAAGTAGCATACCATACTTAGGTGGGATATCAGCTACTACAATGTCCATTAATATACTCTTACTAGGGTATTGAACTAGTGTCACACATAAGTCTTTGATTAATCCTAAGCACTTAACTTTGCTAGAGTAAAATGAAAACAAATATTTGTAAGGCCTGGTTATTTCTAGATTAAGAGTTTCCATTATAGCTTTAGGCATTAAATTATGGGAAGCTCCTGAGTCTATCATAACATTATGGAGAATTTGATCATGAATCGTAAGACTAATATAAAAGGGAGGGACTAATCCATCTGCATGCTTTCCATTCACATCAGGGCCAAAGATCAACTTTGGTTGATCATCATTCAAATTAATTGCATCTTCACCATAATTCATATTCAGTGTCTCAGTTATGGTTGACTTGTGTAAGTCACTTTTTACCAATTCTGTTAAAGGAATGGGTATTTTTAAATTAGCAATTTCACTCTGAACATTTAATGAGGGTTTAGATTTACTAATTTGAACTAATTCTTCTTTAGTAACTGTAATTTGACTTAGTTTTCCTTGAGTTTCTACAGTTGTATTTCTATCTTCAATTTTTTTGACATTCTCTATCTATGTTTCCTGAGTTTTACTACTTTTAACCTTCTTTTCAGGAACTGTTTGTGTAGCAGTAGAAGTTTTATTAGACTTAGAAATATCAGCAGGTGTTTTTGAACTATCAATTTTTGGATCTACTAGTTTAGGATCAGCAGAAGGTGTTTTTGGATCTAAATTATCTGATTTAACAGAGTTAGAGGCTTTTGCTACAGCAGATTTTTGTGTCTTTTGATGCTCGAGCCACTTCATCGGTAATATCAAAAATTTTGGGACTTGATGATCTTTTAGGACTATAAATGGGTGAAGAGGAATTGGAATTTTTCTTATTTTCCCTTGGGAGAATTTGCAAAACTTTTGTTTTGGGTGCTTCTACATTTTTCTTATTTTGATTTTGGGAATTGTTTTTGGTAGAAGAATCATTTTTTTTCTTGTTTCTAAGGTTATATTGACTATGTATTTCATTTATGGAAAAGTCATAGGCCTATTTATAGTCGAAGGATTCACTGGAGTCTAATTTGAGTTGTTGAAGCTCAAATAGTTCTTGATCTTCCCGAGTGAGGAAAATGGTATTGTTTTCATCTATTCCCATTAGATGATTGATGTCATCCTCATCTTCATAATTATTTTGAGAACTTTCAACATAGTTCTCCTGGAATGGGGGTCTAATTGTTTGGTATGGGCCTGTTTTTTTTGCTTTTCCCTGATTTATGTTTTTTCTAAAGTTGTGATTTCTGATCTGTTGTTCATTATCCCAATGGGGTATTTTTTCTATATTATCTATTCTATCCATCATTCTTTCTAAGGTTTTGGCTAAGCTATCTATTTTTGCATCTAAATTTTAATTTTCTTCTTCAATAGTCACCCTTCTTCCATTTCTGAGTCTAGATTTTTTAGCTAATATGTTTATTTCTACACTAACAACATCTAATTGGATTTTTTCTAAGGTGTTTGCATCTATTTCCCTTAATTGATAAGCCATATCTACATCAAATCCATCAGGGAATTTGAGCAGAACAGAATGAGTAGGTTTAAGAGTTGCAGGGATAGAATTATAGATACTATTATACCTAGTGCAGTAATATTGAACTGACTCATTTGGGGATATTTTTAATGCATCAAATTCAGATAATATTTGATTGGGTTTCTTTTTCTTTTCCCATTTATTCAAAAATGTCCTATGAAATACAACTAAATCAGTTATGCTACTAGCAGCTTGATCTTTAAACCATTTCTTTACTTCTCCAGTCAAACTTTGAGCAAAGAATCTCATTTTAACATCTGATTCATCTATTTCATAAATTTCAAAGAAGTCTGTGACTTTAGTTACATGTTTCTGAGCAGTATATTGTGTAGTAACATCAACCAGTGGTATTTTCTTTTGATAATCTTGAGGCATGTCATGCAACTGTTGGGGTAAGAAAAGAGGAGCATATCTAGCAGCCATGGCTAAAAGCTTAGTTTGACTAGAAGATATAGTAGAATAACTTGGAGTTGTGCTGGAAATGATAGAAAATGAACTAAAAACTGTACCAGAAGTGTTGGGAAATGATATTTGGATATGAGTGGAGCTAGTAGGAAATGAGAATGATCAATTTGAAAAATCAGAAGGTAAAGTAGTGGATTGAGTGGATGGTGGAGAAGGTAAAGTAGTGGATTGAGTGGATGGTGGAGAAGGTAAACTAGTGGATTGAGTGGATGGTGGAGAAGGTATTCTAGGCTACAAAGGCAGTCCAGGGATAAATGGGTCTGTGGATGAGTTGGGAATGGTATTTATATATGATGTAACAACATACAAATATGAATCTGCAGTTTGTATTATTGTGGTGTGTAACTAAGAAACTGGAGGTTTGTTTGTATAAGTCAAAAAATTAGCTAATTCAAGAGCCTCATCAATATCCTTAAGAATTGTAACATTAATTTCTTCAATTTTAGTCTCATATTCAACTTTCTTTGATTTATATGTTGTTGTAATAATTTCTTGTTTTGTATTCAAGAATGAAATAAAAGCAGGGTCTACAACAGTATCTTTTAAATCATTTTCAGATTTGATTTTAAATAAAGAATGCTCAAATTTCAGATCAAAATCAATATCTTGCAAACTAACTAATTTTTGAGGTAATGAATTGACTCTTATTAATGATACTTCAGCTTCTACGTTTTCTATTTGTTTTTTCTTTTTTCCAATTCGGTCTGGGTTATCTACTATGATAGCAGGTTTAGGATCCGGGTTAGACCTGGTATAGTAGGTTTTCCTAGAAGCCAGAATTACTATTTTTCAATACCCACAACCTATAAAAATAATCTTCAAATACAAATATAAATAAAATAATCTTATTTCAAGATAGTTTTAGGACTGAGGATTGGTTAGTTCCCTAGTGAAGTCGCCAGTATGTTATCACTCTAGTAAATTCTTAAGTTATGGAATTTTGGATTTAACTCAAAGAACTCTAGATGTAACCAAAAACCTACTTCAAACTCTAGGATCTAGCCTTCCTAGGATTCAGAGAGGGCTCTCTCTTTAAAATTTATCTTTGCTTGATTTATAAATGTTAGGCTAGTTATGAAAGTACAATTTGATTTTGGTTTAAAGGGTTTGGTGGGGAAAAATCACTTGGAGGTAAGATAGAGAGAAATCTACTTGTCCATTGGGCTATGGAGTGTAAATCAAGCTAGCAACACTAGAAATTAAGGTAAAAAAGGTACAAATATATTCAAGGCAAGATAGATAACCCTTAGAGATTTGGGAAAGTGGTTATTTTGTGAGGTGATGATCGCGATAAAGGGCACTTAATGATCCTTTGATCCAGAAAATGGAAGTAGAAGGAAAAGCTCAAATGGGAGAAGGAGCAATTAAGGGTTCCCTGCACCGGAAATTAGAAGAAAACGTTAAAATGGAAACTAGTTAAAGACAGGGAGCACTTGACTAATCCTGTAGTAATACTCCTAGTTACACATTCAGACAAAACAAACATAAAATGAATGCATGAAACTTAGAAAAGGAAACAGTGACAAGTAGGAAGTCCTTCACTCATCATCTTATCACAGGGATCCTAAATTATGATGCCATTCAACTTGTCCAGTCTGCTACTTCGAATTCAAACACACAATAGCCTCCAATGTTCAACAAAAATGTCTACAATAAGTCTAGCAATTTTATTCCACACTGAATACTTCTAAAATTGAAGTATTTATACATAAAGTATTACCAATATCCTAGAAAAGTTCTAGGAATGACTTTAGGAAAAATAAAAAATCATTACATAATAAAAGGGACAGTTCCTTAACAAACTAGCAAGTTGTCCTCTTCTATCCAAAATAAATAGAACTATTTTGCTAACAAGGAGCTTTTAACTACCTATGTGTCCCGCTTGCTGGATTCTAGATATTTTTATGCACTTAACTTGCCTTCACTGATACTCTTTCATGTTGATACTCTTTAACCTGATACTCTTTAACACTGATACTCTTTGACCATTATTTTTACTATTTTACTGTTGTAAATTATTGTTTTAGCAGTAAAATCAGCAAACTATCTTTTCATTTTATCTCTACAGCAAATCTGTGAAATTATGCCACTCTTCTGCTGTTGGAATTTAGACATTATTCATCTTTCTGAATTTTTCATCAGCCTCTATATATCTTGCAAAAGTAGGCTTGATGGCAAAGAGATGCTTAATTTCATGCCGTAGAAAGAATAAATCCTCAAAATACTGAAGTAAAAATTTTCCTGGAGGGGAGCCTTGTGCTAGCTTCTTGTTTACTTGCTCTTTAGAAAACTCCCTGATCTTGTTGTCATAGTCCTTCTGTGGCATAAGATTTTCATTGAACACATGTATGTCTGGTAAGCCTTTTTGTGTGAGATTTGTGTACTTTACCATAAACCTAGTTATGGCAAGGTTCATTGTTTCACATTTTTCTTCAAGATTGTTCATTAAACTCTTTTTAGTGACAACCTTCTTGATTTTCAAGATTGTCTCTTTCCTGTTTGATATCTGCATGTCTTCAAGTTCCTCCCTGTTCTTATTTTTTAAAAATGTAATGAGTTTTAAAGCCTTTGCAGGCTTATCAGTCAACTCATCTTTTGTCTTTTGTATCTATGTTTGGGCTGCCAATAGAAATTCTTTTGTTTCATAAATAACCTGAATTGAATTCCATTGATTATGAATGGCTTAAATTATGTTAGTCCAAAGATGATTTTTAATATATGAGATCTGCTCTGTGAAAGTAAATTCTTTTTGTAAATTCTTGAGCTGCTCTCCTAATCTGATTGCTTTCTGCTCATGAGTTCTGACATTGATCTGGGCTATCTTATTTTCCCTCTCAAGATTTTCAATTATCTTGTTTAGCCTATTTATCTCATCTGTCTTTAAATACATCTCTTTCATGGATTTGACAATCTGGCTGGCTTCATCTGTGTGTTGTACATTTTTAGTAGAAGAGTCTGTAGCTGAAATGGTGGCTGAAGTCACTGACACTGCAGTTTGCAGTGGGCCCTATGGTGCTGATTTCTCTCCTAAAGTAGAAGGTACATTTGTAGTAATCACTAGGTTGACTGTAGGAATTGTAGGAATTTCTGGTTATTTTACAGTCTCTCTTTCTTGGACAACTTTGTCCATTTGTATTTCCATCTCCTTGATTTGTGATATTAATTTAAGTATGAGCTCCACCATCTCTTCTTTTTCACATTGATCCTGGAGGATTTCCTTTGTTTGTGGATGCTCAATTGGAGGAAGCTTGAGCTATTTCCTTGAACCTACTATGTCTTCATTCTTTTTTGTGATTAATAGTTCTGCTGTGTTGATATTTGAGGGATCATATCCCACCTATAAGACTAGTTACTCTAAGGCTTTGATCCTTAGGTCCTTGGAATAAAGTGATGCTTTATCCAGCTTCATTTGATCTTGCATATTAATTATGGCATTTTGAAGTTTATTGGTACCCATTACTTTGGTTACCACAGTATAATACAACATTTCAAAGGTTTGCCTATGGAATTCAATCTAGTCCAGCTCATGAATATTCTCTGTGTCTACCACAAGGTCCACCTTTTTATAGTCTGCTATTGTTTTGGGTGTGAGGTAGTAGGCTGTAAAAATGACATCATCATTTTATTGCTGGAATAGTCAAATGTTGATAATAACCTATTCTGATTTCCAGACTTCTGCTTCAGGAATTGAAAATATATTTCTGTCTTTATCTCCTCATTCTTCTGCTCAATTAGCTTATACTTTTCCTTGACGTCCAAGTCCTTTTCCTCAGCTAGCTGTGAGGAAGAGGATTCCATGCTGTGTTGCTTCTTAATCAACTGTGTGTCATTCTGATTGACTGTTGTTTCTTTTCTATTTCCATAAGTGTTTCATCGATTATGGTTGTGGCTATATCATCATTGGTTATTGGATCATCTATCTCATCAAAATCAATTGTTACTTTCTCCTTATCAACTGAACTGAGTTTATGCCTTTTTTTATAGATTATGTTAAACTTGGTCTCAGTTGTTGTCTATGTTGTATAACCTCCTTCCTCTCTACCTCTCTTTATTGATGTTTATGGGTGCTTGACAACTTCAAAAGTTGGTGATGTTCCTGTTTGGCTTGCTTCCTCTACCAAGTTGTTTTCACTCCATTCAATTTGATTTGAAAAATTTTCTATTTCAGGCTTGGACTCATGGATAAAGGGTGTTAATTTACACTTCACCCTTAGCTTGCTTAAGATCCCCTGTGGATCATAATTCCATGGAAAACTATCATCAAATCTAAATTTTGATCATGTCTTTGCTATTTCCTTTTATCCATCTTTGTGGTTGATTATAAATGGTCCAACTTGATTCTTTAACTTAAATTGGGTCTTCTTTTTGGCTACCATAAAGTTAATTGAATCTGCATTGAGAATTTGTCGAAGATATTCAAGTGCAAAAATTCTCATACACACATGCTTGGGCAACTTGTAGGGTAACAAGTTTGACCCAAAGATCCTTAATTCAATGTGTTTTTCATAGAGGTACTAATCTCCAATTTTGTTCTGCTCTGAAAGCTATAATATTCTTTTCATTTCTTCACTGATCCTATGCTTTTCTGATTTGTTTAATATGCTCATTGCTAGATGCAAAAATAGTTCTGAAAAGTATGAATAAGTGGAATCACTGGATTATTTTCTCAATAAATAAGTCCAAAAGATAATTGACAGAGGTTTTCCCTCTACATCCATATTTTTCAAAGAAACTGGAAATTTGTCTGCTTGAAAGAATAAAAACAAATGGAAAAGATAAAATGAATATCTAAAAACTCCTTTTGTGCATAATTTAGTCAACGGGTAATGGATGACATCTACTATGAAGCCAGCATAGTCAAATATGACTGTTGGAGGATGACCAGGAGACATAGTGGACAAGAAACCAAGAATAGATTCATCAGTACACTCATCTGTAAAATAACCAAGGATAAAAAAAGCATAGAGATAATTTGTCTAGAAACTTCAGGAAATTTAGTTGTGGATTATGGAGGATTTATGTTTGGAATGTCAACATGAGAAGGCATAAAATTCTTAAAGATCATGAACCTTGCAGGGAAATATTTGCCAAGGTATAACTGAGGTAATTCCTCTATAGACAAGGGGACTGCTTGGGGATCAGGTTGTAATTGAAGCATTTGATTAATTGACTGGACTGTAATGGTAAAAATTATTTATTTTTCTGCATTTACTATAGCCCTTTGATCTGGCTCATACTATTTTTGACAAATTCTGATGAGTTCTTGACGAGGATGAGTCAACGGGACTATATACTTAGGCAAATGGGTTTCCCAAATTGGAATATCATCTTTGTATAGATATTTTCCATAACAGCAGTTGTGTATATCTATCAAATTAAACTCAATAACAGGGTGTGTAATTTTATAATCAAGATCAGTCAAAGGAATGTTTTCAGTAGCAAACACAAGTGGTTGAATGGGATTTATTGTTATAGAAGATTTGGCAGTGATGTCTAGGGTAGGCTTAAGGGCTTTGGATCCCTCAGATTTAGGTGTTTTGGATCCTACAGGTCTGTTTGTGCTCTATTTCTTAGTCATTTTGAGTAACTGCTGCAAGATTAGACTGTTTGCAGGAGTTTTTAATTTTAACAGAGAGGAAACTGAGCAATTTAGATTAAGGATGGCTTCTTTTGGGCTTTTTTCTCAATTAAGTTTATCTGAGGATGTGAAAACTAGCATAAAATAGAAAACAAGGGTTTTCTGAGTCGGTTTGATTGAAAAAATCGGTTTTTTGGGTAACTCAAAGGTTTTAGTTGTTTAAATCCTTAAATTTGATCTTCAAACTACGAAATTCGAGGAATTTGGCTTTTAAAAATGCTTGAAATGGAAAATAGGGTTTATTGGAAAAATTTTGCCAAGGTTTGGCCTCTTTTTTGGTATTTTTAGGAAGTTTGGTTCAGTGAATTTCTTAATGAAAGGCCTGGTTCTATTAAAGATGATTTAAAATTGAATATGCAGGCTTCAATTATCAGAAAATACCTTTAATTACAGGTATTCAACTTTTGAAAGGGTTTCTAAGACTTTCAATTGATTTTGAGGAATGTAACAGATTTCCGGAGCAGTGAATAGCTCCTTAATTGGTCTTCAATGGTGGAATTATGGTCTAATTCAAAGTTTATGGGCATAAAATCAACAATTCGGTCTTGAAAATGCTTAACTCATTTGGGAAGAGTTATATCACAGTGCAAATGCGCGAATACCATCAAAAATAGCTTAGCCAAAGCTTTTAACCTTATGATTCAATTACCATAATTGTCATTAAATGCAGGTCTCATCAATGGCGGGAGGCGGTTTTCAGAATTTGAAACGAAACCGAAGGGTGGTTATGGCATGCACATTGGGCAGTAAGTGGTTTAGAACCAAATGAACACGATCCAATACAATCTTGACACATCAAGGAGAGAGAAATGAGAAAAACTGCCCATTTTGCGTGCATTTTGGATTTGGTCATTCGATTACTTTGTGTGCGCAATATCACATTTGGACCATTGGATCTTGAGCTCAGGGGTGAAGGGTTGAGATTTGACTTGGAAGGTGCGACAAACAAATGGTGGGACCGGGGTTTGCATAACCACTGGCAGTTAAAAACTTGGTTTAAAACCTTTATAAAATATGAATTGGATCAAAGGTTTAAATTATACAAAAGCGGGGTTATGTATACGGGATGGAGTAAAAGCATGGTTTGAATATATCATGGGTTAGTTATATAAAGCGTAAGACTTTACATAACATGACAGAAATAATATATGGGTCAAGGTTTAGTTTATTGAAATAAACCTTAATCTATTTCGATAGAAATTTGGGATATAAAACATGTGGAGGAGAGGTTAATGTATGCATTGCAAAGGTGCGGATTTTGCGTGGTGGGTTTAAAGCCTTTTGGACCTTATAAACACATTTAATTTGATTCAAAACTTAGGATATATGCTGAAGAGAGGGATTAAATATGTTTTGTTTAGAACATAGTTAATATGCCCTAAATGAAACACATTAGGGCAACCTTTTATTTTATTTATATAGTATTAAACCTTTTGAATGGTTTAATAACCATAGGGGGCGGGATATTTATTTAGTGTTAGATTTAGACCAAAGGGAATTTTATTTGGGCTTTTCTATTTGACATGTGGGTAATAACTTTGGTCTAAAATCTTTATAATAGTGGTTTTTTGGGGGTATTTAGATATAAGGAATTAAATAAGTAGGATAACAGATTTTTTAAGGATTTAATAACTAAGTTAAAATTTAATATGAAAATGGAAATGGAAGGCACACAAAAATACATAAAATGACTATGTAAAGTGTAAAAGTAAAGCAAAGCTTGTCTTTTTATCATTTCACCAATACTTAGTATAAAGTATTTTTGAGGGTTTTTGTATGTTTCTGAATGAATGGAAGTTAATTAGATAGGTTTATCTGCTTCATTAAGTAAGAATGAGTCTTTACTTATGAAAGGAGTTATAATGTATGAATGAGAGATGAAATAATGATAAATGGGGATTTAACATAAGAACTCAATATTTTCGACTAGCTAGTCATCGCGCCTTGGGTCCAGTCCCAACAAAACTCAGAGAAATGCTCTGAGCCTGTTTGAATGATAGCTTAGAATACTAAATACTTACGAGGGATGGGAAATTATTGATTTTTCCTGATAATCATTTATTGCATGATTTCTTCACTGCTTTCTACCTACCCAGCCTTATTCTAACACTTTTTCTTCATTTGGCAGGTGCATTTAGGCTTGCAACCTTCAAACATTTATTCTCTTAAAACATAAACTCTCTAGATCTACCTTATTTCATCCAAGGGCTCAGATTAAATTGTTGAGCTCCTCATTATTTTCTACCTATCTACTGATTTATCAGGATTAAACTCTCTGACAAATCTTTATTCACTATCTAAAAAATAAAATTGAAAACATGAAAAGTTAAGATTAAACCGTTTAACTTATCATGGATTATGGCATTTATTAACACTCTGCCATAATTATGTATTTTGCAAAAAAGTGAAAGTAGTGGCATTTTGACTTGCTCACTTTCAGGTTTCCTTTTCATCTTTTTTCTTTTGGGGTCTATATTTTCTAAGTCCTTTGATCTTCTTCTTTTAGGACTTTTTTCCCCTCATTTTGATTTTTTTTATTATTTTTATTTTTCTTTTATTTTTTATTTTTGTATTTTTTCAAAATATGGGAAAATAACTTGTAGAAAGCAAGGTATGTACATATTTTACAAGGCTATCAAAATTCAATTCAAAATTATGAATCCTATATTTATAGGACCCTAAGAGAAATGAAAATAATACAAAATTTGAATTAACATCCAAATCATCATAAATATCTTGAAAATTTATCATTTTTCTCTTACCACTGCTTGAATCATCACCTCACTGATAGCTAGGAGTATTATTATCTATTGATCTTCTTGAAGATCCATTTTGTTCAAAAAATCTTGGAGTCCTTGCAGGTGTGACTCTATTTGGTGTCTTCGCATGTGATCCTTGCTCTTCATTTTCGACTACATTTTCTTCTTCCATGCGTGGTACTTTTGCATCAATATTTTTTTCTACACCCCCATTCCATGAATCTTGTTATTTGAACACAACATGTCCATTGATTATAGTCTTTTTGGTGATAAGGTTATATAATTTATATGCATTTGAATTCTCACTATAACCAGTAAATATACAATTTTCACTTGTATCATCTAACTTGTCTCTTAGATCTTTAAGTACAAGTTCATATGCTACGCATCTGAACACTATAAAATGAGATAACTACAAGGCATACCATTCCATGCTTTTTACGTAACTTTGTTCGTCATGCTCTTTGTAAGAGATATGTTTATCACATAAATAGTGCATGCAACTTCTCCTTCCCAATACTCAGTTGAAAAGTTTCTTCCTTTTAGCTTGCTCCTTGCTATGTTAATAATTGTCTTTTTATTTCTCTCTACTACACCATTCTCCTGCGTAGTGAATGCATGAAGATGGATTACACTTTTGAGCCAAATGTCGCAATAAAATTTCAAAATTTTATTCTTTTATCGAATTGAAGCCCTCAAAATTTATACAAGTGTTATAAATTTTGATTCTAAGTAAAAAGACAATTTTTGGAGAATTATTTTTTTTCCCTTATGATATTTTTTGTAAAAAAATTAGTGTCATAATCTGTCAATTTTCCATTAAATGAAATACTTGTCCTTGCAAATTTTCGCACATCATAAGAGGTATGTGTGTGTTCATGGACAATGAATTAGTTATATATATATATATATATATATATATATATATATATATATATATATATATATATATATATATATATATATATATATATATATATATATATATATATATATATATATATATATATATATATATATATATATATATATATATATATATATATATATATATATATATATATATATATATATATATATATATATATATATATATATGTATATATGATCTACATAGAGAGAACTTAGTTATGTAGATTAAAAGTTAATTTTTTATGCAAAATTATACTTTTTTATTAATTTTTGAAGTTAGAAAATTAATATTTGAATTGCATTTTTCAGCCATATGCGTTCACGTACTAATTTTTTCTACTATTTAAATAAATTCAGAAACCAAGAGTACCTTTTGAAGAGGACTTGTAAATAAATTTGGGGGTATTTTTTGATTTTTTTTTTGTTTTGTATATTTTTTGTTATTTATTTTTCATTCAACCCCTTTGAAACTATCCAAAAAAAATTCAAGCATAACGTTTAAAAGAAATACATGAAAGATATCATATGAATTTGAAATTGGCAAACTCATATGCCATTGGATAGAGGATTCATTCTTGAATCCAGCATGATCAACTCCACCACCTAAGGACACATACTACATTAATTTTTTCATGCTACAAAATGGTGTTGTAGAGAAATGTGTAGATGGGGAGCTAGAACTCTATTTTTAAGGCCCTCAACAACTCGATCGAGCGCTAAAGGTAAAATATTAAATAGCTTAATCGATGGCTTAAAAAACCCTCAATCGACCTCTTGACATGGTTAAACAAGGGCTCGATCGAGCCCTTCCAACCATAAAGTCCTAGTTGTGTTTTGGGCGGGAATTTAAAAAAATAGTCTGATCAAGCATGTAACTCACTTGCACTCCTATGTAATTATGGATTGCATAGGATCTCGATCAAGGGTTTATTTTCAAGCCCTAAAATATCTCGATCAAGGGCTAAAATATTTTTCAATTCAGTTGTCTACACCCTCCCCCCCCCCCCCAAACCGTGTGCTTGCCAAAAAGTGTAACCCATCTTCTTGGATTTACCCTACAAACTTATGTATCTATTGTTATATTTCCTTATGATTCCATGATGTTTGCAATAGGCATGGAATTTCTTAAAATTATATTCCCTACCACGATTTGATCTCACTACTTTGATTTTATGATCATTCTGGTTCTCTACTCGGGCTTTGAATTCTTTGAAATTCTCACAAGTCTCAGAATTCTGCTTCAATAAATATATGTATTTCTATTGAAATCATCAATAAATGTGAAGAAGTAGCAACTTCCACCAATCGATTATGTTCGCATGGGTCTAGACAGGTTTTTATGAACCAACTCCAGTGGCTTCTTTGCTTTGTATGCAACTCCTTTCAGAAAAATTTCATGGTGTTTATTTCTCAAGGTACAACACTCACATGTACTAAAAGGTCATTAGATAGGAGGTAATCCTCTAGCCATTTATTTCTACTACGAAAATCTCAAACAAAATAAATGCAATTATCCAAACCAAAAGTTCCATAAACAGTAATCATCAACACATGCAACCTTCAAATAACTGATTTCTATAATTCATGATCAGAGGGAAAAATTTATTCCTTGTCATTTTCACCTTTGCGATCAACCGCTTGTTTGGGAGCTTGTCACATATAACATAATCACAATCCTCAAAAGTAAATGTGTATCCTCTTTGCATTACTTGACCAACACTTATGAAATTATGTTTTAAACCAAGAACATAATATAACTCTGAAATTTTCTCCTCATACCAAATCCCCCCCCCCCCCACTTGGTCAAAATGTTGACCAGTCCTTTGCAATCTACATCCACATTCTTGTGAGTCCCAAATTTTAATTTTATCTTGTCTGATTCATCCATATTTTTATTTAGATTCTTATTAGCAGTCATTTGGTTACCCCATCCATTGTCTAATAACCAAATATTATCAGAATGTTCATGCATGGTATGGGAAGCTGTGAACATGGAGTCACTATTTTATATAGTTACATTAACTCTTTGCTTTCCTTGACCGACTATCCTCTTCTTGAAATCACGTTCCTAGTGGCCAAATTTATTGCAATATATCACCTTTTATTTATCGACTCTTTGTTTATTTTTGAAAATTTAGTTTTTGCTTCCATTCTCTTGTTCTTGCTTTTCTTTTCCATCTCATTAACCACCATTTATTCTCCCTCTACCTCTGCCCCTTGATCGACATTTGTCTCGACCCCTATCTCTTGAGATAGAAACATGGCTTTTAAAATTTGTTTCTAAGGAGGAATCCTTATTTTGGTCTGTTCTCGCCTCATGGGATAGAAGTGATCTCATCAATTCACTAACTGTTAGTGATGCCAAGTACTTGGCTTCTTTAGTAGATGTTACTACAATATCAAATTTAGAAAACAAAGATCTAAGGACCTTTTCAACCATTGTTTGATCTTTCATATCATCACCATAAATATTTAACCAGTCTACAATGGTCAAAACCCAATTCATGATATGATCAATAGTTTCTTTTTTTATCTTTCGTCTATAGACTATCAAATTCTCTGCTAGTATTTTGGAACTTAACAATATTCTCTTTGGCCATACCTTGATAGCTCGTTGCCAAAATATCCCACATTGTCTTTTTCAAAGACATGGTCATAATTTTCTAGAATACTGCTTCATCTGTTGCATCTTGGATAAGTTGCAATGCATGTGCAATCTTTTTTTTTTGTATCCTCAGTTGTTCCCTCTATGCATGTGTGAGAGCTTGTTATGTTGCATCATCCTCAAGTTCCGGTAATTAAATCTCGATGTAATATCAAACCTCTTAAGCCCTTAGTATCGTTTCCATCTTAATGGACCACATATCATATTTCTTCCCTGTAAATGGTGGAAGATGTGACTAAAAGGTTGATAAGCCATTTCTTCTTCTCTTTGATCTTCAAAAAATATATATCCAAAAACACTTAACTTTTTTTAATAAACCACTTTTTATTATTAAAAAATATTTACTAAATAACTTTATAAAAATCTCTTACAAATATGTATAAACTCATAAAAGAACTTTATAACCTAACCTTTTCGAAAAAGTTCTTTACAAAAACCTTTATAAAACCTTTTTAATAAATTTGAAAACTCCTTTTTAATAAAGCTTTTATAAACTCTTTTATAAAACAAAAGTTGCTTCATACTATTGTAGTGGAGAATTAAAAGCCTTCGAATAATGTTTTTAAACCTTTGAACCTTGCCCACAGATTGACTAAAGAGACGAGAAAAAAGAGGGTGGCATTAGAGCTCGCCTTCCTACACTGAACACTACGTTACTACTCTAACGCACCCGTCGTATCAAACTCCTGTTAGGACATCACAATGACTGTAACTGTTGGAACGTGGGTTTTCAACTTCCCTCTGCATTAGAACAGATGCATAATTCTTATATGGTGTGTTACTGCTTCAACCAATCGAAGAAAAAAAAAATCTTCACATGCAGATTGCAATGGTTGACCTTAGTTCTCCCTTGACTTTGTGTAATTTCGCTCACATACTAATTTGATGGAGAGGAATACGAAGTAGGGCACAAATTCATACAAAATTTACAAAGCTCTTTTTTATAAACGCATAAATAATACAAGTGGTTTCTCTTTTTTTAAAACACACAAAAATGATTACAATGAACTCAATGTAGGGTATTTATCCTTTTTCACTAAATTCAACTAAAATTCACTAAAATTAATTTATCATACAAAATCGAACTAAATTTGACTTTCCTAAATATAAAAAAACTTAAACCAACTCACAGTCTCTCAAATTAAATCACAACTCACACTCTCAATCTAGACAGATTAAGACTGCATTACATACAGAAGTAATTATTTATTTTTAATACCTCCAGACTGCACTACATAGGGTAGTAATTAGTTATTTTTAACAGCTCTAGCAAAACAACATGTTCTGGCTATGGAATTGGAATTGCATCTTACCCATCCCGAGTTGAAAGTGATTTTTCTCGAGAAATCATGACCTAAAAGGTTAACCTGTCAGTGACATTTCCAATAGAATTTTTCAATATCCACATATTTCTGTTGAAATCATCAATAAATTTGAGGAAGTAGCAACTTCCACGAATTGATTATGTTCGCATGGGTCCACACAAGTTTTTATGAACCAACTTCAGTGGCTACTTTTCTTTGTATGCAACTCCTTTCAAAAAAATTTCATGGTGTTTCTTTCTCAAAATACAACACTCACATGTACTAGAAGGTCATTAGATAGGAGGTAATCCTCTAACCATTTATTTCTACTACAACAATCTCAAACAAAAGAAATGCAATTTTCCAAACCAAAACTTCCATAAAAATTAATCATCAACGCATGAAACCTTAAAAGAACTAACCTGATTTCTATAATTCATGATCAGAGGGAACAATTTATTCCTTGTCATTTTCACCTTTGCTAATAGTCGCTTGTTTGGGGGCTTGTCACATATAATATAATCACGATCCTAAAAAATAAGTGTGTATGCTCTTTGCATTACTTGACCAACACTTATCAAATATGTTTTAAGCCAAGAATATAATATAACTCGGAAACTTTTTTGCCCCCCCCTACTTGGTCAAAATGTTGACCAGTCCTTTGCGATCTACATCAACATTCTTTTGAGTCTCCAATTTTAACTTTATATTGTCTGATTCATCCATATTTGTATCTAGATTCTTATTGAGAGTCATGTGGTTACTCCAACCACTGTCTAATAACCAAATATTATCAGAAGGTTCATGCATGGTATGGGAAGCTGCGAAGATGGAGTCACTATTTTATATAGTTACATTAGCTCTTTTCTTTCCTTGACCGACTATCCTTTTCTTGCAATCATGTGCATAGTGGCCAAATTTACTGCAATATATCACCTTTTATTTATCGACTCTTTGATTATTTTTGAAGATTTAGTTGCTTCTTCCATTCTCTTCTTCTTTCTTTTCTTTTTCATCTCATTGACCGCCATTTATTCTGCCTCTACCTCTGCCACTTGATCAACCTTTGTCTCGACCCCTGTCTCTTGAGATAGAAACATGGCTTTTAAAAGTTGTTTATAAGGAGGAATCCTTATTTTTGTCTATTCTCGCCTCATAAGATAGAAGTGATCTCATCAATTCATTAACTGTGAGTGATGCCAAGTACTTGGCTTCTTTAATAGCTGCTACTACAATATCAAATTTAGCAAACAAAGATGTAAGGACCTTTTCAACCATTGTTTGATCTTTCATGTCATCACCATAAATCTTTAACTAGTCTACAATGGTCAAAACCCAATTCATGAACGAATCAATAGTCTTTTTATCTTTCATCTGTAGACTATGAAATTCTTTGTTAGTATTTTGCAACTTAACAATATTAACTTTGTTCATACCTTGATAGCTCGTTGCCAAAATATCCCACATTGTCTTTGCCAAAGACATGGTCATAATTTTCTAGAATACTGCTTCATCTATTGCTACTTGGATAAATTGCAATGCATGTGCAATCTTTTCTTTTTGTATCCTCGATTGTTCCCTTTGTGCATGTGTGAGAGCTTGTTATATTGCATCATCCTCAAGTTCTAGAAATTCAATCTCAATGTAATCTCAAACCTCTTAAGCCATTAGTATCATCTCCATATTAATGGACCACATATCATATTTCTTCCCAGTAAATAGTGGAAGATGTGACTAAAAGGTTGATAAGCCATTTCTTCTTCTCCTTAATCTTAAAAAAATATATATCCAAAAACACTTAACTTTTTTTAATAAACCCTTTTTTTATTAAAAAACCTTTACTAAATAACTTTATAAAAGGCTCTTACAAATATGTATAAACTCATAAAAGAACATTATAACCTAACGTTTTCGAAAAAGTGCTTTCCAAAAACCTTTTTAAATTAACCTTTTTAATAAATTTGAAAACTCCTTTTTAATAAAGCTTTTATAAACTCTTTTATAAAACAAAAGTTTCTCCATACTATCGTAGTGGAGAATTAAAAGCCTTCGAATAATGTTTTTAAACCTTTGAACCTAGCCCACGGATTCACTAAAGCTACGAGAAGAAAGAGGGTCGCGTTAAACTCCTTTTAGGACATCGCAATGACTCTGAGTGTTGTAACGTGGGTCTTCAACCTCCCTCTGCGTTAGAACACATGCATACTTTGACTAAAGCTACGGGAAGAAAGAGGGTCGCGTTAAACTCCTTTTAGGACATCGCAATGAGTGTGTGAGTGTCGTAACGTGGGTCTTCAACTTCCCTCTGCGTTAGAACACATGCATACTTTGACTAAAGCTACGGGAAGAAAGAGGGTCGCGTTAAACTCCTTTTAGGACATCGCAATGAGTGTGTGAGTGTCGTAACGTGGGTCTTCAACTTCCCTCTGCGTTAGAACACATGCATACTTTGACTAAAGCTACGGGAAGAAAGAGGGTCGCGTTAAACTCCTTTTAGGACATCGCAATGAGTGTGTGAGTGTCGTAACGTGGGTCTTCAACTTCCCTCTGCGTTAGAACACATGCATACTTTGACTAAAGCTACGGGAAGAAAGAGGGTCGCGTTAAACTCCTTTTAGGACATCGCAATGAGTGTGTGAGTGTCGTAACGTGGGTCTTCAACTTGCCTCGGCGTTAGAACACATGCATACTTTTTATATGATGTGTTACTGCTTCAACCAATCGAAGAAAAAACATATCTTCACACGCAGATTGCAATGGTAGACCTTAGTTCTCCCTTGAATTTGTGTAATTTCGCTCAGATACCAATTTGATGGAAAGGAATAGGAAGTAAGCCACAAATTCATAGAGCTCCTTTTTATAAACACATAAATATTAACTCAGTATAGGTATTTATCCTTTTTCACTAAAAAAATCAACTAAAATTTACTAAAAATTAATTTATCAGACAAACTCGCACTAAATTTGACTTTCTTAAATATAAAAAAACTTAAACCAACTCACAGTTACTCAAATTAACTCGAAACTCACACTCTTAATCTAGACAGATTAAGACTGCATTACATACAGAAGTAATTACTTATTTTTAACGCCTCTAGACTGCACTACATAGGGCAGTAATTAGTTATTTTTAACACCTCTAGCGAAACAACAGGTTCTGGCTATGGAATTGGAATTGCGTCTTACCCATCCCGAGTTGAAAGTGACTTTATCGAGAAATCATGACCTAAAAGGTTAACTTGTCATCCTTTCGTACATTTCCAATAGACTTTTGCAATATCATCCACGTACGTATTAGCTACATTCACAATAGATTACTCGACCTTTTCGCCACTCTACGACATTAATCTTCGATCGTTTCCTCAAACCTCACACAACCAAGTCCTCTAGTTGATGAAATCTGTGGAGCTTCTACAAAGTGCCTCGTGAGTTTGAGTCACGAATTTCGGCCTTGCATGTGGTTCTGCTTCGAATGAGGACGCCTCGTGAGTTTGAGTCACGAATCTCGGCCTTGCATGTGGTTCTGCTTCGAATGAGGACACACGGTGGAGGAATTAATGGTCACGATTTGCATTGGTGCCATTTCAGTGAGGGCAGAAATCTTGGTTTGAAGTGGGTGAGGGGTCAACTGGACTCTTCAAGTAAAAGCTCGTGGGACTGGTTAGGGCACAAGGAGAATGCCAAGCCAACAAAGTGTGTGCTATTTTAGGCTTGTGTTCAAAGAACCCAACACTAATCTAGTAGCTAAGAGAGGGTTTATAATTGCGGATCAAAGTGAAAGAGGGGTAGGACTGACAACAACGAATAGAATATGGCAGAGGAACATTCTTTAGTTAAATTAGCTTTGATATTATATCATTGTAACTTGTAAGTTCTTTGATATCATTGTTAATGAAGATGAAAAGACAAATTTAAATAAAATGTGGCAAGATTATTATTGATTTTTTTGGACTTTTCATAATTCTTGACTTTTATTTCAGGTTTTTTATTTTCATCTCAAATCAATAAGTCAAATTTCATCTTTAGGTGGCTTAAATATTTTGTATGTTTAGTTTAATAAATTATTATTATTATATTATTGTTATTCTTTATTTATATTTCAAATCAGTAAATAAATAAAATAAATCATCTTTCTCTCTTAAATAATAAAATATTTATATATTTTATTTTATTTATATTTATTTTAATTTGAAATTAATATAAATGAAAATAAACATAACTATATATACAAAATAAAATAATAAAAATAATTTATATTTTATTTATAGTAACCCAATTTTTTTTTTTTCAAAATTCTAAATTACTATTATCCACAATTTAATTAAAAACCCTCATTAATTAATAAATTAGGAATAATCTCATATTGTCGGTAATATAATCATTTAAAAGAGTAGATTATATGAGAAATGTCATATTGCTTATAATATGGATCTCTTTCACCATCTCTAACCGAACAGCTTGCAATTTGGAAAATTTCATTATTCTGAACTTGTTACCAAACAAAGCACAACCATAATTAAATTCCAGCGAATTTTATCGTTAGTTTTGATAAATGTTCCGATAGTTAAAAAGGTTTGCGAATATCTTTTTGATGATTTGACAATCCATCCATTTTTTTACGTATATCTCGGTGGACTGGTAGAATCTGCCAATTGATGCAGCAGCATTAGTGCTACGTGCAGATTCACTGTAATGGAAATAAAGGAGTTCACTTATGTTTTCCTGTGTAAACATCTGAAAAAAACTTATAATACTATTTTTATAATATAATTAATAAGTAATGTTTTCTTTATTATTATTATAATTATCTTAGATTTTTAAATGGTTATTATTATTATAATTATAATTATGTTATTTCTTTTAAGATTATATTTTTTATTAATATATTCGCATACTTTTATGTGAAAGAGAATTGAATCTCTGATAAGTGTTGTAACAGTTTGGCTTATCACCATTTAACCAAAACTTTACAAACAATTATATTAGATTTTTAAATTGTTATTATTATTATTATATTAGATTTTTAAATTTTTAAATTGTTATTATTATTATTGTGTTAGATTTTTAAATTATTATTATATTATTATATTATTATTAGATTATTAGATTATTATTATATTATTATTATTAAATTATTATTATATTATTATATTATTATTAGATTTTTAAATTTTTAAATTATTATTATATTATTATTTTAGATTTTTAAATTGTTATTATTATTATTTTAGATTTTAGATTTGTTATTAAAATCTAAGATTTTAGATTTGTTATTATTTTAGATTTTAGATTTTAGATTTGTTATTATTATTTTAGATTTTAGATTTTTAAATTGTTATTATTATTATTATTATTATTTTAGATTTTAGATTTGTTATTATATTATTATTTTAGATTTTAGATTTTTAAATTGTTATTATTATTATTATTTTAGATTTTTAAATTGTTATTATTATTATTATATTAGATTTTTAAATTTTTAAATTGTTATTATTATTATTATGTTAGATTTTTAAATTATTATTATATTATTATATTATTATTATTAAATTATTATTAAATTATTATATTATTATTAGATTTTTAAATTTTTAAATTATTATTATATTATTATTTTAGATTTTTAAATTATTTTTGTTTGTTTAATAGTTATTTTGTTAAGACGTAATGAAATAAGTTGCCACATTTTACTATTACTTAAAAAGTTATATTGCCATCCAATTAATTATTATTTTCTATTTTAATTTGAAGACAATAATTTATTTTTAGTAAATTATTATTATTATATAATACATTACTTGACCAAACATATTCTCATATCCTCCCGCCACCCGAAAAGATCTGAAGTTTGGAGAAAGTGAGAGCAATGGAGTCAAAACTATGTACTATGTGTTTGTAGGGAGTAATAATTGTGAAATTTATTGATAGAATTATGCCATGTGAATTCATAAATATATGTACATAATATTAGAAAATCAATTTAGATATAAGGTAAAGTTTAGAAGTTTTAAGCATTTTGTTTTTATGAGTTTAGTTTGAATTTGAGTGGTTAAATTTATATAAATAAAATGATTTTAAGAATTTATTTTTGGAATTTTAATTAAATTTAAATTTGTTAATATATTTAAAAATATATTTTTGAATAATCAAAATTGATGATATTGTTGAAGATTTTTTGGAATAAATTATAGGCAAAATCTAAACAAAATTTTGAAAAAACAACAAAATAATAATCTATTATTAAAAACTATATCTGCCGAATTTTGACCCAAAAAATCAAAACCAAAAACATAAACCAGTAAGACTTCATGAATATATGTTACTCCTGACCAAAAAATTCATGTATATCTGCAAAATCTTGTACTGTGAAACTTTGGTCACTGGGCTGTGAATAAGCTCTTCTCTTATAACAATTACTTTACATGTACATATTCTTCCTTACACAATTACTTTAGATGTACATATATTTTCAATAGGTTTAGTGTTGAAATACAGTTGCATGAGTAGTGGAATATAAAATGCAATCAGACATTTTTATATGATATGAATCAGACTGATAGAAGCAAACACAAATAATCCTCTGCTCTCACATTCAATTACAAACAATACACATTATAAGGCTGATCTCATATGTAACGACCCATTATTTCTGGGAAATCCCTCGACAATCTAAAAATTCAAAGCAATAACATTGTATCAAAACTCCCAACAATAGCTTAGTTGAAGAATCGAATGAAGTCGTGACAATTAATCTTCAGGTATAGCTTCCAGCGATGGCCTCCATGAAGATACCTGCTTATCCTCCCTGTAACTTACACGAACTCGACGGCTCCGATTGGATCCCTGGACCTCCTCCAGTTTTTTGGCCTAGAAATGAGCCTATAGACTCCTGGCTGTGGCCCTGAGAGAGCAATTCCTTATACTCCTTCGCCGATACCAAGATCTTGACACGCTGAACAACTTTTTTCTTTTCTGCTTAGCAATTGCATTTGCATTGGATTCCTTCACCTCTTCAGATTCAGAAGCTCTGTGCAATACAACAGGTTCATCCGCTGCTGTAATTGGATGCACAGACTTCCTGCTGGACCTTCTGCTCGTTCTCTTTTTTCTGATTATTTCCATCACCAACAGTTAGACAATTTCCCATGGTCGATATTGGACGTATACTCCTTTCCTTGTTGCAACTGCGGCATACCTTGCCTTATAGATTGAAACAAAGATTCGGCCAGATAATGCAGCACATGGAGGTCACTGTCAAGCCATCATTAACTATAACAAATCTGTTTGTCTCGTGCCGTACGTTGCGCGTTTGCCAGCTATTAAGTTGAAGTTAGGTCTGGGAAAGGTTACGGGACGCGGCCAGCCGGCTCGTGGCAGCTCCTCATGGGGCCGTCGGTGAAAGCAAAGGTACAGGTAGCCACGAGAGGAAGGAGAACATTTGGGCATGGCATTAAACAACTACGGTATTCTAGTGGGACATTTTAAAATATTTGATTTCTAACCATATATAAATTTTATTCCAAACTGTAGGGTAGCCAACTCCGGTAATTATAATTAGTGTTCCTATAATATAAATTAAGTGGGTGGTAGGCTATCTAATACACTAATTCATTATCATTTTTATTTATGTGGTTAGTGGACTCAAAGATGGGTGCGCTAAATTATGCATAATCTCCAGTATAAGAGAATTGAATATATGACATTTCAATAATTAAAATATTTTAACAATTAAAATTTTGAGTTAATTAAGTTATTTATTTATATTTGTATGAGAGGTACTAAATTTTCATGATTTTTGAATAGTCTACTTAGCACTAAGATGATATTCATAGAGGTGAAGAAGTGAGCATCACCTGATGCAATGAGTGGTAAGTGGGCTATTAAAAAATCATGAGAAATTAATCAACTATAACTAGCTATTATGGAAATGGTCATAGATGAATGACGTTGAATCTCAAAAATGATAAATGATATCTAATATTCACCCCGCACAAATATTCCACTTTGTTACAATATCATCCATTATTAATACATATACTCAAAAAATCATAACTCTATCATATGACACTTATTCATATGGTATTTTTTTTATTGAATCAATTTAATTAAAAAGAAAAAAAATGCATAACTCTATCGTATGATATTTATTCATATAATATTTTTTTAATCAATCAGTTTAATTAAAAAAAAATTATATAACTATTTTGGAGATAAATATCAACTTTTGATTTGTAAATACTATTACTAATATTCTAAAATATTGTGTGAAAAATAAATCCCTACCATCCACTTAATAATTATTGAGAATTAAATTAAAATTATCCAAGTCCTATTCCAAAATAAACAAATCTATTGGCATAAAGATTTTTTTAACTCTATAGGTTTTTAACTTGTAAATAGGTTTTGTCACAATACATAAGTCAATACAATGGCTTATCAATACTACATATCCAAAAAATCATAAATCATTTCATATCACACTTATTCTTATTTCTTATGGAAGACATACATACCTACTTTGGAAATAAAACTTAATTTTTTATTGGTGAATACGATTAAGAATATTCTAAAATGTTCCATGAATATTAAATTTGTATCATTCACATAATTATTATTAATAATTAAATTTAAATTGTGGAAACCCTATTCCAAAATAAATATTTAATAGACACTTCTATCCAGTGTAATTACCAAATATAGGTCATAGCAAACCAATATATATATTTTTATTTTTTTTCCATATATATTATTTTAATCTAATAAATATAATTTTATGGTATAGGGGACATTGTGTAGGTGTAATTTAAGAAAATATGTAAATGTTCTTAAGACATCTTAAATTTATATCTATATTTTCAATTTATAGGACCTAAGACCTAAAGGATTTGTAAACATTTACTTGTTGGATCAATTAAACAATAATAAAAGGTTGAAAGTAATATACATTTGAGAGGGAGACATTGTAGTGACTTTGTGGTGTACATAAAAAAATTAAAATAATAAAAAATAATAAATTTCAATTTGTTATATTGTAATTTTTTTATCAATAAAATTACAAAAAATTCTTTTAGATAAAAGAAACTAATAATATACATATCACATTAAAATATATAACATGGTAGTTATACGTTAAGATCCATTTTACGTTATAAATTAAAAATAATGATTTTGTAACCATAGTTAAATTTAATCAATAATTACATAAAAACTTTAATTCTTACAATGAACTTACAATATAACAATATTTTCCATAGATATTGTTAATAACTTTAATTCTTACAATAAACTTACGAGTATAATAATATTTTTTTTTATGGATATTCACTTCCACTTTACCATAGATATTATTAACTTGTGGGTTCTAAATAGACTTTTTTATAATACCATGGGTCAATACCATAACTCACCAATACCACATTTCCAAAATCCATCTCTTATAATCAAAATGATATATGTGTGTGTTGTCTATATGCCAAACCTTTTTTAAAAATTTTATCGATTTATTTTCGATCTAATTTGTGTGGAATCTAGTAGATATTCACTGAAATTACATGTTTGATGCATGAACTCGTCAAATTTTTTTTCTATCCCAAGCCTTTTTAAAAAGTTTATCGATTTATTTTTTCAATCTAATTTGTGTACAATCCGATAGATATTCACTGAAATTACAAATTTGATGAGTGAACAACTTAAATGTCACTTAATTGTGACAATGGATAATCCTAAAACAGGTAGGGAATACTATTCTACTAGCATTGTTGTAACTTAAATATGACAATAACTAGAATAGACACGATTTAAAAACAGAGGATAAACCTCGAATAGGTAGGAGATACTATTCAGAGATATTATTTAGTTTACCCAACAGTTTGGAGGAAATAAATTATCCTGTTTTGGAGTAATGAGGGTTGATCACCGACTAATTAACCAAAATTTTCGTTAAAGGTAAAACTCTAAAACAAAAAAATAGAGAATTTAAGTTTTTGAAAGTAGAGGATCATGATAATTCAAATAATGTAGTAAAACAAATACAGGAAACCATTCACCATCCTATACAATTAAATTCTCGACAAATTTCATAGAGCGATATTACATAACATTACAAAGAATATTAAAGGTTGTTACAAAGGATATTACAAGTTATAACATATACAGAATGTAATAATATGGAGAGAGAGTTGAGAGAGTGCATAGGGCTCACAAAGTAGAGGAAATAACAAATTTCATATTAAGAAACCATAAACGATATACATATCATAGCCAACATTTTACTTACCAAAACTACTTAGTCATTAAACCACTAATGATATATGAAATGCCACCTATCATATAATTTTAATAAAACATTGCAAATAAGTATAGTGGCATTTAAAGCCTAAAAAAAAGTATGGTTCATTCTGAATCCATAATTACACAAAACCAAAAAATCACATATTCATTCATGAGTAGTCTTAGCTACCAATGTTACTCAACCCTTAAAATAAAAATGGGAGGAGCCTCTAAAAAATAAACTTAAACTAAACTTTGAGCTGAGTTTGAAACGTTTATAATGGAGTATAGGGGAATGGAGGTCCAACAGAGACCGACCTGTAGTAGTGAAGGCGTCGTTTAGTGGAAAAAGAACCATTATTATGAAAATTAAAAGCCACATGAACCTCATTACATGCACCTTCACAAAATATATGAGAGAACCAATAAGGAGAGAAAAAAAAGAAAAATAACTGACCAGAAAGGAAATACGATAAATGGAATTATAAAAGTGAACTTGACTAACCTAAATTCTAGAGAGAACCTAGTTAGTCAAGACCAACTTCTTTCTGAGAAAGCCTGGAAGAAAAGAGTAAACCAACGGTGCAATTGCAAGAAATGAGAAAGCGTGGAAAGAGGAGTAGTCTAGTGGTTGAATTGTAACAAACCAAAGGGCTAGGAAACTTTCCACAAATCTTACTCAAAATCTAATAATTATTTTAGTAAAATGACAAACACATGGTAATAATTTAGAAAGAACAAATACGTGGAGACAAAGGAAAATTTACCCAGGTGACTAAGTGGTGAGGGTACACCATGGTTGTTTAGATTGGGTCAATTTCTAAAAAAGAATGTATTCGTCCTTGCAGTGTATAATAAAAAGGGACCACTGCATTTCAAAAAAACGAAATCGAGTAAAAGGGAACAACTGAAATCAAATTTCAACTCCATACTATGGAATGAAATTTCTCGTTGGTTTAAGGTGGATTCTTAATATGAACTCAGAGTTAGGAATGAAATTGGCGGTGGGTTTAAGGTGGATTCCTCATGGGAAAAGAGCTGAAGCTGCCACAGACTTGGACAAACCTAGATGTCAATCTTCTGTAGCTCATGCACGCAGTAGTCAAACGAGCTTATGCTAAGGCACCAAAAAAATTACAAATGAGGTACTCATGATCAGAGGCTCAGTATTTTAGCTCAAAAATGAAAGTGATCATAGTTGATTGCAAACTTAACTACAACAACCAGCCCATCTCCAGAAATCCAACGCAACTCGTTTTGTTAAAAATTGAGTTCAGATGAGGAAGTTATGGTCTGCTCATCTTCATTCAAAACATGATTTTTTTATAAAAAAGTTGCAGAGCATGTACACGTTTATCACATGGCAGCCCAATCCGCATTCAAAGAATATTATTCACTTTTTTTCCAATGGGACTGTGACAAGTGTGACTGCTAGATTCGCGAGTTTGGTTTGTGAAGGTGAAATTTGTCCAATCACCTCTTAAGTTGAATTTGGGTTCATGATTTTTATGTGCTGGAAATTATTATTTTTAATTAATTAAGCTTATATATATATATATCATTTTTAATTCAAACCTTAGTTAATAATATTATTTCCACATATATCCTCAGTATGAATATTTGTTGGCAAGCATTACAATGGTGGCATATTAACATTCCAAAAGTCTGAATCTAATTATTAATGGTGGAGTGGATTATGTATATGGTTTGGCATATGTTCAAAGTTTGAATATGGTGTATGGTAAACATTATTATGGAAAAGTGTGTTTAACTATATTTTGGAGTGACATTAATATTCCTGTAAAAGGTTTTAACAAATTTTGGATGGTGTATATATGGTGTATGGTAAACATTATTATGGAAAAGTGTGTTTAACTATATTTTGGAGTGACATTAATATTCCTGTAAAAGGTTTTAACAAATTTTGGATGGTGTATATAAATATGATGTTTTTTTTTATATGTGCAAAAACAATGCATGGGGGCAAAGGTTGTGGTTTGACCCCGTGACCTCCCCCAACCATATCCACACTTTACCATTGAGTCGCGTTCATGTACCTTTAAAATATATATGTCACACTTCTATTTGAATGTGTTTTGTTGATCTGATGGCAGGAAGGAGGGGGTCAGACACATGGGCCAGCCCTCCTCCACGTCACCCTACAACATGAGCTCGCTTCAACTGCCCAACCATAATGTGGAATTAGAACACGCTTATCCCATTTAATCCAGGATTAAGCCTAATTAATCCTCCTACTAATTATCAGTGCATTTATCGGATATGATATTTTCATATATTCCACCAAAAATGTCGAAGTTAGCTGGCTTCTTTCCAGAATTGGAGGAGAAATTGGAGGAAATTTTTTTTTTCCATAACTAAGTCAATTTTCAACCAAATTGAGCTAAAAAAGAGTGATTCTTTGCTAATTTGCATGCTAGGAACACATTGGAATAGGTTTCAGAGGCAAAGGAGCAACTTTAGAGAGGTTTTTGTTGTCTTGAAAAATTTTGAAGCCAAGCGCCAAGAGGAGGGAAGGCCGTGCCTAGAGCATCTGAAGGCCAAATTGAGTAAATAAATAGTCATTTCTAATATATTTTTAGATTTTTAACTCATTGGAGTATGTTCCAAGAGAATTAGATGCATGTAAATAGTAATTTGAGCACAATTGAGCTAATAAAGAGGCCCAAGCCATAGAAGGTAGACCAAGGAGATGTAGCACAAGAGGGGTCAACTCCTTCATCAAAACTGTAATTTAATGGATCAATTGTGATGGTTTTCTATGATCTATATTTTTGTTGTTCAGCCTTTTAAATTCATGCTTTATTCTTACAAACTCACTCATAAAACTCAGTTTAATTTCCTGTCCTGACACACATAAGAAACAAGGAAACATGTACGTCAAGCATAAGATCAGTAAATAAGTTTTATATTTGAAAATGAAATTAGCACGGAAAAACTAACATTCATAATTAAAATCAAGTTGGTATCGAGCTTTGGTTGAAAGGCAAGGTTATTTTCTTGATATTTTCTTGAGTTTTATGCAAGTTTAATGGTTGAAAATTTGTGATCGTCGACAAGGTTAAAATTGCTGAAAGGTGAAGGGAAATTTTTGGTTGCATGTTTTGAGATTAGGACCAGAAGAAGAAGAGTTAAAAGAGAAACATATTCAGCCAAAATTCCACTCATAGTTGCACTTGAAGAACCTCAAGTTTTGTCGCAAGAATATGAGATTGAAGAGGTACATGTTGTACAAGAAGTTGAGTTGAATTAAGAGGTACAAGCATTAGAAGTTGAGATTGAATCCATAGCCATCATGTCAAGCGTTGGAGAGAATCAAATACATTTAGAAGAGGAATATGTCAAGAGAGAGTTCAAAGACATAAAGAGGATGGTTAAAGTTATGTTTGGTGTATTTACTGTTGGTATGGTAGGAGAAGGTTCTAAGCCTCCATATGGCGAAGGAACTTCAGATGGTAAGAAGGATGACAAGAGGAGTTCAAAGGGAAGTGGAGGAAAGCCACCTCCATATCCACCATCTTCATCATATTTTTCATCTCCATTAGCATCATCTTCCACTTCCACCACAAAAGCAACTCACACTCACTCAAAACCCACAAAAGTAAAAACTCCATTACTCAAATTGGATATTATGTTTGAACTTCCCATGTATAATGCTGAGGTAAATGCAAAGAGGCTTAACAATTGAATACATAAATTGGAGTTGTATTGCAGAATTCAGAACCTTCATGAGGACAACATAAAGATCTAGTTGGCTTCATTAAGGCTAGAAGGACCAACTATAGTTTTGAGGGAAGTAAAGACTCAAGAGGAAATGTGAATCCATGGTAAGATATAAATTTCTTGGGTTGAGCTTATTTATTCCATTAAAAGAAAGTTTTGTCCTTTAGCATATATGCAAAAATCCACTATGAGTTAGCAAAATTTTAGATAGGTCAAGGGTCAAACAATTCAAGAATATACCTAGGAGTTATGGAAAAGGGATTTTTTGTTAGGAATAAACTTGAGTTCTGAAGATACACTCTTAAAATACATTGGGGGTTTATATTCCTATTTGAAACATACTATCCTTATGTTTAACCCAAGAAATTTAGATGAAGTTTGTGTTCAAGACACACACTTAGAGGCAAGAGGGAAAAAAAACCTCGATGAGAAAAGTGAAAGTGAGAGTAAAGGAAAAGGAAATTTTTATGGAAGAGGAAAAATAAATAGCTCTGTAAAAACAGATAAGGAAAAACTCACGTGCAAAATTTGTTGAAAGATCGCCCATGATGAAGACCAATGTTGGCAACTTCATCCAGAAATTGAAACCAAATAGAATGAAAGAAAAAGAGAAGGGTAAAATTGTTGTTATAGTTTAACATGACTTAGGGTCATATTTAGGAGATGAGACGAAGATTACAACCATGGGTTCGAAAGGTACACATATTGCAAGCACTAGATCCTCAAATTATTCAAATTTCACTCATGGTGAAGATGCAAGAATAGAAATTTTCCATATTAGATTTTTCTCTAAACATACCAAGATTGATACACTTTTTTATAGTGGGTCACAAGCTAACTTAATTTTCGAAGACTTGCTTAAGCAACTAGTCCTTGAAACTATTAGACATTCATGACCATATCCTTTAGGTTGGATATGGAAAAATGCTACAAGGAAGTGCTTACTAAGATTCGCCATCAACTCAAACTCTCTTAGTGAAGTTGAGCTTGATGTGGTGTCGCTTGAGATATCAGGTATTGTATTGGGAAGTCCCTATATGTATGATAGGAAATCAGTATTTCACCGCCATGAGAATAAGTATCACTTTTTTAAGGATGGTATTGAGTACATAATTAGAGTGCATAAGAAGAAGACAATTTTGTCCCTTATACATGCAAGTGAAATGAAGAGGATAGTGAATGCAAGTCAAAGCTTGACATTGTAGATGATAAAACAAAGAGATGTTTTGAATCAAAATTTTGAAAACTATGCTTACGCTTGTAATTAGTTGTTTTAGGATATTAACAGATTGCCCTTGAAATAAAGTGAACAAGATGTAAAATATTTGCAGCATTCAACATCAATGTTGAGCAGTGTTGGAAACAAGATATCGGTGCAAGAGAGTGCAAAGGTCAAAGAGAAAGTGACAAAGAAGTTTGGCAAAGAAGGCATGGGTTCCACAAATGATGGTTTATAGTTTCCAAAAGGTACATGGAAATGGAAATGATATGAGGTCAAGACTCAACGCAAGTTCAAAGCGAGATCAACTAAAAATCGCCATGGTGACAGTGTACAAGGTGAGAAAGTTTTTAAGTTTCCTTTGATTGTTGACCAAGGTAGGAACAAGATGGTTTCTGCAAGAATAGATTGCTATTTTGCAAATTCAGAAATATTATAGCTTGACAATGTCAATGACAGCAAGAGAAGGTCGCAAGAATCAAGCAAAATTTTGAATTTTTGTGAAAATCTCCAAATGATGAAATTGGGAAAATTTCAGTGGATAGATACTGAAAGGGTGAGGGAACAATAACCTCATCCACATGATCAGTAATTAGAGAGCTTTTGGGGTCCAAAAGGCTTCTAGTGGGGAGGAATGATCAGAGGCTCAGTATTCTAGCTCAAAATTTAAAGTGCTCGAAATTTATTGCAAACTAAACGACCGCGATTGGCTCGTCGCCAAGAATCCAACACAACTCGTTTCTTTGAAAAATGATTTTGGATGAGGAATTTATCGTCTACTGATCGTCATTTAGAACAAGCAAAATTTTATAAAAAAAATTGTATAACAGGTACAAGCTAATGACATGGCGCCCAGTCATCATTCAGGGAATCTTCTTCAGCTTTTGTCTAATGTGATTGTGACAAGTGTCACTGCTGGATTCATCACTTTGATTTGTGAAGGTGAAATTGGTCCAATGACCTCCTAAGGTTGAATTTGGGTTCATGATTTTTATGTGTTGGAAATTATTATTTTTTAATTAATTAAGGTTAGAATAACGTGTGTGTGTGTGTGTGTGTGTGTATATATATATATATATATATATATATATATATATATATATATATATATATATATATTATTTCACTTTTAATTCAAACCTTAATTAATAATATTATTTCCACATATATCGTAAGTCTGAATATTGGTTGGAAAACATCACAATGGTGGCATATTAATATTCCAAAGGTCCAAATCTAATTATTAATGGTGGAGCGGATTAATTATATGGTTTTAAATATGTTCAAAGTTTGAATATGGTGTATGGTAAAAATTATGGCAAAGTTTGTCAACCATATGTTGGAGTGACATTAATATTCGGGTTAAAGGTTTTAAAAAATGTTGGATGGTGTATTTAAATACGTTAATATTTTTTATATGTGAAAAAAACAATGCATGGGGAAGGAGGTCGGGGTTCAACCTCATGACCTCCCCCCAACCATATCCACACTTTAACATTGAGCCGTGCTCTCAGTAACTTAAAAGGGTATGTAGCACACTTCTATTTGAACATGTTTTGTTGATCCGATAGTGGGAAGGATTGGGCCAGCCCCCGCAGCCATCCCTCCTACACGTGACCCTACAATAGGACCACGCTCCAACCACTCAACCATAATGCGGGAATTACAGGGTGCGCTTTATCCCATTTAATCTAGGATTAAGCCTAATTAATCCTCCTACTAATTAGATGCGCATTTAGTAGATATATTATTTTCGGAGATTCCACCAAAAAATGTCGAGTTAACTAGAGTCCTTCAAGATTTCGAGGAGAAATTAGGGGGAAAATTTGTTTCCGCTAAAACTCGAGTCCATTTTTTACCAAATTGAGCTCAGAAAGAGTCATTCTTGGCTATTTGGCATGTTATGAACACATTGGAATAGGTTTCAGAGGCAGACGAGCAAGTTTACAGAGATTTTTTTTATTGCCTTGAAGAATCTTGAAGCCGAAGGCCACCAAGGAGGAAGACCATGCCTAGAGCATATAAAGGCCAATTTGAGTAAATAAATAGTCAATTCTGATATATTTGGACATTTTTAACTCATTGGAGTATGTTCCAAGAGAATTCTATGCATGTAAACAACAATTTACTATCAATTGAGCTAATACGGAGGCCCAAGCCATGGAAGCTAGACCAAGGATATGTAGCTCGGGAGGGGTGAACTCCTTCATCAAAAAATCTGTTTTAATGGATCAATTGTGATGGTTTTCTATAGCCTTATAAATTCATGCTTTATTCTTAAAAATTCACTCATAAAACTCAGCTTTAATTTCTTTTTTTGACACACATAAGCAACAAGGAAACATGTACATCAAGCATAACATTAGTAAATAATTTTCATATCTAAAAAATGAACTTAGCACAAAAAAAATAACATTCATAATTCAGATAAACTCGATAGGTGAATGAGGGGTTAGGGTTTATGGAGTCCTATCTCCATTGTTCAATCTAGATGGATAGATCTCGCATCATTTAACTGAATTGGATCGATAGCCCATGTGAATATAACATGGGAAAAATTAACGTTGTGGCCAATGATTCAAGATATAACCCCAAAGGGAATAAATACGGTATTTTTTCATCAAATTATCAAACTCCACTCATACGGAGAGAATCACACATAAGTGGAAACATTAAATCCTTAGTCATGAGTGCATTGAAGTTGAATTACCAAAAGAACGTTACCACAAAAATATACATGCCAAATAAACCATAGGAAAGACTGATGTAAATGTGTAGACATCTTTTCCTATGATGGGAGCCATGGAATCAAAATGAATTATATGATAATGTTACCATTAGAGATGTGCAGGTGATAGTAAGGTAAATTTATGCCAAGGAAATGTCAAAATATTGAGCGCATATGTATAAAGCTCATGAGTCAAATATAAAGGTCGAATCTCGAAGATCTCGTATACATGGGGATCAATATTATGATGAGAGATTAATATTACATTATGAATCTCTATACTTATGTCATACTTATAACAATGACAATTAAATTTAGGTGCCAAAAGAGAAGAGCTATCAAGAATACTCGTATATAGGGAAAAATTAACATTGATTTCAACACCAATCTTATAGTACTATGCTAAAAAAATGTTGGTAGAAGTGTATGTGACCAAATGGTATGAGAGCCTAGGTTCAAAGCTAGGCTTGAGGGAAAACAACCAAAAAAAGATGTGAATTGGTATGCATTGTGTTGTATTTAAATAGTGTACCTCACAAAAAGAGTACTATGTTGAGGATAATATACTCAAATTCCTATATTAATGTTCTAATATTTGTGAAGAAAAAAAACCAAAAAAAAACTAATTGAATCTCAATGGATCCTCTCATGATAGTTATAGAAATGGTATTGCAGCACTCGGAGTAGAGCAAGTGTGAAAATTTAGCTGGTAGAACGAGGGGATAATAGATTTCATCCCAATATGTTAAAACAATACAAATCAGGAAGAGCTTGTAAATAGGTAAAAAAAGAGTGATGTAGTATGATATGGTGAAGGATGAATGTGATACTATGTTGAAGGATGAATGTGAGGTGTTGGGAAAGTTTCATGCTTTCCGGAACTAGAGGAGGTTGTTTTAAAATACAATGATTATGTTTTATTTCTAAAACATCCATTTATGAGAAAAGGCATATGATTCATCACCAATTCTAGAAGGTAGTACTCCATATGTGTAATCTCATTTGGTTTGAGTGCTCCCAATACTTATGTAGGGTAAATTTCTCTACAGAGAACACCAAAAATCCATTTATAGTTTTATGGTAAAATTTTGGCCCAGCTAAATCGATTTATTGTTGTGGAGGTCTCCTTAGTAAATCAAAAAAAAATGTTGCCTAATGATTTGTGAGGAAATAAGGGGGGATAACAGTGGTATAGCTATGATTATGATGGAAACTAAGAAACTTGTTAGAGGGAAATATGGTGGATCTCCTAACAACAATTGAATTACTCTAAAAATAATATATTTGTAAGTGTACACAATATACATATGCATTAAGAGATAAAATGAGGAGAAAGCATACCAAGGATTATTAGGTACAATTACCTCCAAATTGAAGCACACACACATATTTCATAGAATTATTAGGCAATCTCTAAGTTCATGCAACAAATGGAAAATATATTTTTGAACTCTAGAACTAGTAGCATGCTCTAGTTCAAGCATACAAAAGGCTACAATTTTGATAGAAAAACAAGAGAAATCACGATCATTGGTATATTATTCATGCCTATAAAAGAAGAAAATATTAGCTAAGTAATATTCCATTGCGCTATAAAATAAAATAAAAGGGAAGTGTAACATTCAAATCTACGAGATAAATAATCATTTCCAGTGACATTATAAATATATATATAAGGCACGGAAATAGTAACCAAGAAAATTGGTTGAAGAGGATATCCTAGAAATATTTTGGATAGGCACATATCGGAAGAACTCGTTGAATGTTTCATATGCACAAGATGGGATAGAACCCCTCACGATAAATCTTGATTAAAGGGAAAATAAATCAAGAATATAGAAAGATTATGTAGAATGATTAGAGACAATTTGTTTGAAGATAATAGAATACATGAAATTTAACTACGAAGAAACTAGAAACATGCGAAGACACTTAGAAATAGTGTAGAAAAGATGCAAGAAATGAAAACATTTCACAAAAAATGGTGAGGAATAAAATTTGATCATAGCGAAAATCGAAGGTAAAAATTGGAAAACCCTTAAGAAAAGGTGTAATAGATCCTAAAAAAAGGAAAAATAAATACTTTGATTTGGCATAAACTCGTAAGAATGAAATGGTCTCCAAATTGTATGTGAGTAGTCAATAGAGATTTGTATTGACGTTCCATTGAAATCCCACTTATTATATTGTTATGGGAATAAAAATGACAATAAAAAGTTAGTTGTATTAGAATAAGCAAGAGAAGGAAAAAGTTTTATCTTGAATGATGTCGCCATAACTATGAAAGAAATATTTGTAAACTTAACCATTGTTGGGTGATGTATTATTGTCCTAAATGAATGAAAATCATTACATTAGCATAAGGTGTGGTAATACAATGGATGCACATAAAAATGTAAGGGGAAGAGACACCATGGATTATATATAGGAGTCAAAAACATAACTTTCATCAACATCCTATCATGTAGGACAAGTTGAACAAAAACCATGCAAGGGAATTAACAAAAACATTAGGGGAATTTTGAGGTTTAAAATGGACCTCGTAAGAGAATTATAAAATAATAGTGAAAATAATAAAATAAGGTTAGATTACATCATCAAATGTTAGAGGGAGAAAATAAAAAACTAGTTTTTCAACTCATATTTTCAACTTATCTCCTTATGCGTTTACTCAAATTTTGAGTGGGAACACTCGTTAGATGTTGAATTTGATTCCTCATTCAAGTAGTACCCATGTTTCATACTGTCAATGGACCCTGCTACACAAAAAATAATAAATACATGAAAAACGTGATTGCAATCACGTTTTTTCATGTATTTATCATTTTTATGTAGTAGGGTCCATCGAAGTATGCAACATGGGTACTCCTTGGACGAGGAATTAAATTTTGCATCCAACGAGTACTCTCACTCGAAATTTGAGTAAAACCTTAGTGATATAAGTTCAAAATACAAGTTGAAAAATTTATTTTATTATTTTTTTAATATTTTTTACTTTTTTACCCCAAATGTGGTGAATCATCCTCTATGGTTTACAACCATATTGAATCCTATTGGTTCTTATAAAGTTTATTTTGGTTGTACATTTTTCTTAGGAGGCTCATTTAGACCTCAAAATTTCTCTAATGAAAAACCTAAAAACAAACAAAGTCAAGCATGACTCATGTGTAACTTGATATAATAATAATTGATACCTAAGATAAGGGGTCGCTAGTGAAACTTATAATAAAAAGAAGAGTAAATATTCCTTCAATTGCCTCCATGTAAATAATATGAAAGATAGTTGGTAATTTCATGTTTTATTTTTTCACGGTAAAAAACATTGGATAGAAACAAGGGGAATTACTAGGAACAATAGGATAGAAATTAGGGGGAATGACTACTTTATAGTCCTTGGAGGGTGGTAAGGATAGCAAGTTTTTCTACACTCTAGTTATGTAGGAAAAATGCATGTTTAATATTATTATAGGTCATTAGTTGCGAAAAATATGGAGTAAAAAAAGTAAGTAATGGGATTTTTAACTTTCATTTCCATAAGCATAAATGAATGTAAAGGAAATTGGAAATTTTGCGCTATAACTTTTTGTGGAAGAAACATCTCAGATGGAATCTATTTTTATTGGGCACTCGGTAATTAAGGGTGAAAAAAAAGGAGACGTATTTTTATGGTTATGATGTTACAATAATGCCATTGAATTTTTCGAGTGCATGTGAATAGTTTTATTTGAGTGCAGGTGAGTGTACTAAAATAAATAATACTAGATGAATATCATAAGTAACCTTATGCATGCCATCCTCGATACCAAAAGATGATAAAAACATTAAGAAAATTTCTATTTTTTCTAGGACTCAAGAAAGAGGTGGTGGAGTATCGAGAAAAATGTATAGAATGTCAACAAAATTACAAATGACAAATTGACAACATGCATCCATGATGGTGGTAGTGGACATTTTTACTAAAGAAACAAATAGTATATTGGTGTAGTCCATTTTTGGAACCACCCAAATTGCCAATATTTTCATGAAGGAAATATTTTGATTGCATGGTGTACCAAAAATGATAGTTTTGAACAGAGATGCTAAATTAAACTCCAAGTTTTGGAAAGTGTTGTTTGGGGGCATGGGGACTCAACTAAATGTAAGCGTGACATGTCACCCCCCAAACAAATGTATAGAGTTGGTCCAGATAGCATATCAGTCTGGCTTTTTCTCGACCATATTAAAGTTCATAATTTTTTTCATGTGTATTTATTAAAGAAATATATTCATGATATTTATCATGTGAATGCTTAGAAATTGATATAGATGGAATCCGAAGGAGTCTTTATACTAGATTCACTCTGCATATTATATCGACATGATATTTTGCTCTAGAATCAAGTCATTGTTTAGGTTAACATGCAGTTAAGGCACTTTACACCTGAAGAGAATACCTAGGAGTTAGAGAATAAAAATGAAAAGAATATTACTCAACATTGTTTCGAGAAAGATGCAAAATAATAAGAAAAAAATGAGGACGATGTTATTTTAAGAGGGGGAAAAATCTAATATCCCTTTGTTTGTATGTATATATACTTTTTTTTAGAATTAAATGTTTTATTTGTCTAGATAGGAAGCCATGGTGGACTTAATTAATTAAAAAAATAGATTGTTTTGATGTAATAAATTATTTTTTATTAATGGAAAAAAGGTTGAAAATTATTTGGGAAAGAAACACTTGAGAAGGAGATGCTTTCCAAGATCCGGGAACCAATATGGTGGATAATATCAACATAATTTTTCCCTAAATCCCCTGAGTCACGTAAATATATTGAGTAAGGGGAACTAAATCACTACTGAGAGAGAAAATTAGGCTTTAAAGCAAAAATTAAAAAAAAATAACCTAGGTTATTGAATTGGCAGACCCATGAAAGGTGGGACACAGAAAGGAAAAAATTTGTTGAGGAATAATGAATAAAGTACATTATTTAGAATCACAAGGGGGTGTGGATTCCGAGAAAGTGCATCTTAGCTCGAAGGGAACTCAGGGGGAATCATTTCAAGGTCGGGAGGAAAAGTGTTTTCCGAGTTCGATTTTAGACGGCTAATTGGAATTTTGTTATTATAGATTTTGTGGATGTGCATAATTATAAGAATTGGTGAACTAAATAATTTGACAATATTTTTTTGTCGACAACGGTTTCGTGTGCGTACATAGTCAATCAAATTTTTTAATAATGAAATTTAATATAATTGTAGTGGGGAGTGTGGATGTAAGAGGACCATTTGTGTGAATGTGACTCGTGTGTGTATATGACCCATAAATAAGCATGTAGGTAAGTTGATCCACGAGAAGAAATAATGGAGTTAATATTCTCAAATTGATGAACTAGTACGTTCATATTTTATTGAATTATTGACGAATGATATAAGCTACAATAAAACATTATATTATATGTTAAATACTAAGATCATATTTTTATTTAGGACTCGCACATACCAGAGATAATGCGTACACGTAGTAAATCAATTCGATCGTTAGAGTGTTAGTAGTACCCCTCATAATCGAGCACTAGCTTAAACTGATTAGGCCAATGTATAATCCACATGATGAAAAGTTTCTAAAAAATTAAAAATGATTAGACCGACGTGTAATCTACGGGATGGGAAAGTCTAAAAAAGTAAATAATGAAGGCATTGTTTTGTAAGACTCTAAATGTTTGTCTAGTAAGATTATGTGATAACTCGGATGGGGTGGGGTTGAGTCTTAAGATAAAATCCAAAAACTCCAAAGTCTTGATGCCATCATCTGGAGTGGGAATAATTAACTAACACGGTTTTACTATTGAACAATAGAGAACCCCTGAATTGTAATCCTCAATCAAGGAAACCAAACCATACTCATGTCGAATCGAAGTCCGAGACGAATAAAATAACTAGCTTAATTTAATATAGAGGGTTATTATCATAACTATATCCAACTATGAATATCAAATATATGATTTTTGTAGCAGGGAATTTATTTCATTATAATTGAAAATTAAGGAAGGCGAAGTATGTAGAAGGGAGGATTTAGAGCACAAGATGTAATGATACTTCCAATATAATTCATATTTTGAAGAGATCACAATACCTATATACAGAAATGAAAGACCTAGTCTAGTAAAAAATTTAGTTTATACAGAAACAAGCTTCAGAAAGGATACCACTTCGTGCTTTACGAAAAATAAATAGTTAGAAATATTTCTAATCCATGGTCGTCGGGATGTACAAAGACATCCTAGCTCAACACCGACTCAGAGAAAATGAATAAAAACATATATGATTCCTCTATGTCACTAAGTTAAGATTTGAATTTTCGAACGGAATATGATTTGATGGAACCGTGTATATTAAACTAATATCTAGGTGCTCTGTTAATAAACATCATCAATCGATATAAAATATATGTCGCATACCGACCAAAAAAGGAAAAAAACCCACAGTAAATTTCAATGGTCGGATTCTCTTAATAAAACAACTAAGAGATTTATAAAAACAAATGTTGTTCCACTCCAAGTAGATGCTAGAATTAGCCACCAAAACTAGATTAAGTGTAACAATTACGTGGAAGGTTGTCGGTAAAATCCTTTCATTATGCCTTAAAATTAATTAAATCCAAAGACTAGTGCAACAAGATTCCCATAGCACATAATATGTTAAAATTATAATTTATCATGTGATAATGACTAGAATAGACATGACTTAAAATAAAGGATAAACCTGGAACGGGTAGGAGGTATTGTTCTGTTTACCCAATAACCTAAAGGAAATAAATAATTTCGTTTTGAAGTGATGAGGGTTGACAACCGACTAATTAACGAAAATTTCCATTAAGGGTAAAACTCCAAAACAAAACAAAATCAGAGAATTTATAATTTTCTGAAAGTAGAGGATCATTCAAATAGTGTAGTAAAAACAAAATATAGCGAAACCATTCACCATCGTGATACAATTAAATTCTAAACAAATATCATAGAGTGATACTTTCGCATAACATTACAAAGGAGATTACAAGTTATAATGTATAAAATATTAAATAATATGCATAGAGTGTTGAGAAAGTGCATACGGCTCACAAAGTAGAGGAAAGAAAGTAAAATTCATATTAATAAACCATAAATGATATACATATCACAAACAACGTTTTACTTGCCGAAACTACTTAGTCATTAAAACAAGTAACGATATATGAAGTTCCAACTATCGTATAACTTTAATAACATTGAAAATAAGTAAAGTGGTGTTTGAAGCCTAAAAATATTATGGTTATTTCGAATCCATAATTACACGGAACCGAAAATCTCATCTTCATTCATAAGAGATCTCACCTACCAATTTTACCCAACCGTTAATATAAAAATGGGAGTAGCCTCTAAAAAAACAAACTTAAGCTTAACTTTGAACCGAGTAAGAAATGTTTATAATGGAGTACGGAGGGCACGAATATCACAACGTAGATCAACTCGTAGTAGTGTAGGTGAGAGTCGGAGGATGAATATCCATTATTATGAAAAGTAAAAAACAAATGAACCTAAGCACACACACTTGAAAAAAACTATAGGAGAGAACCAATAAGGAGAAGAAAAAAGCAATAGCTAGGGAGAAAGGAAATACCATAAATGGAATTAGAAAAGTAAATTTGACTAAAATAAATTTCAGTATGAGAACCCAAGCTTAGGTCGAAACATACTTATTTCTAAGAAATCCCGGAAGAAGAAGTAAACTAGTGGTGGAATTGCAACAAATGCGGAAGAAGGAGTAATCTACCGATTGAACTCGAAAAAAGCCAAAGCGTTAGGAAACTTCTACAAATCACACTAGAAATATAATAAATATTTTATTAAAATAACAAAACACATGGTAATAATTCATAAATCGAACAAATCCATGGATAAAAAGGAAGAACCCCGGCGAATAAGTGGAGAGGGAGACCACCATCGTTTTTAACACCCTGGTCGAATTCCGGAAAGAATGCATTTGTGCTTGTAGTGTACCATAAAAAGGTACCGAGCTGCATTAACAAAAAATGAGTAAAATGTAAAAACCGAAATCAAATGTGAACTCTAGAGTATGGAACAACATTTCCCATGGGTTGAAGGTGGATTCCTAATTGGAAAAAGAGCTTGAAGCTACCATGAACTTGGAAAAACTGGGATGCCAATATTATGTAGCTCATGCATGCATTCAGAAAGACTAGCATGTGTTGAGGCACCAAAAAATATGCCAAATGAGGCACTCTCCACGTGAATGAGGGGTTAGGGTTTCGTAGTCCTATCTCCACCAGATTCGATCTAGATGGATAGATATGTGACGTTCAGGCTAAATTGGAATGATAGCCCATGTGAATATCACATGGGAAACATGAACGTTTTGGATAGTGATTCGAAAGTTGTAACTCGAAAGGGAATAAATACAATCATGTGCATCGAATTACAAACTCCACTCATACACTGTGAATCACACTTAATTGGAAACATTAAATCCTCAGATCATGAGAGCATTGAAGTTGAATTACCAAAAAAGAACATTACCACAAAAAATATAAGTGCCAAATAAACCTTAGGAAAGAACGAGGGCAATGTGTACATGTAGTTTCCTAGGATGGGAGCCACAAAATTCGAAATGAATTATATGATAATGTTAGTATTAGAGATGTACGAGTCATAGTAAGGTAAAATTATGCCAAGGAAATAACAAAATATCGAACACATATGTATAAGGCTCATGAATGAAATCTAAAGTTTGAATATGTGAGATGTCATATGCATGGGGATAAATATTAAGATGAGGGTTTAATTTTCCCTTATAAATATATATGCCTATGTCACACTTATAACAATGAAAATTAAATTTGGGTTCCAAAAGAGAAGACCTATTAATAATTCTTGTAGATAGGAAAAAATAGCGTCGATTTAAACATCAATCATATAACACCATGTTAATATATAATATATATATATATATATATATATATATGTGTAGATAGTGTGTGTGTGAAAAGGTTGAACATATTTTTCCATAAAAATAGTGGTTTGCATCTTTATTGGATCTATAATTGAAATTCATCTCATATACATCATTTTAAAATATATTTTTTACATTTGTACATTTCTAATTATGACTAACAATAAGAGATGCTAGTGTATACCAAATTGCATATTGCATGTCGTAGAAAGGTTGAACATATTCTTCCATCAAAATAATGGTTTGCATCCTGATTAGATCTATAATTGAAATCCCTTTCAAACATTTCCTATAAATATCGTTTCTAAGAAAAATTTGTGAGACCATAATACACTACAAGGAAAAGACACACGTAGCGAGGTTATAAAGGAGGTTTTGTAGTGTTATAAAATTGGCCAATATTGTCGAAAATAAAAAAAATCCACAACATTTTGTTTTCGGTAACAGAGGTTTTGGTAGAGCTTCTAATCGAATTTCAACACAACTAAAACAAATTGGGAGACGAAAGTTGTTACGGATGTTTTTTCTCATCGCTGCGATAATCGAGTGTCAACGCACCTGTGCATTGTACTATGAACGCTGCACGATCTGTAATCCTACTAAGCACCAGGACGAAAAATTTTATTTCATATGACACGGGGCATTTAGAAATGACCTAGTGCATCTCGACTAGACAGTACACCAGGGCCGGTGGAAGGTGCATGCATCGGGCTGTTAAGTTTTAAAACTACACCAGGCCCTGTAGGTGATACAAAACACTGGGTTGTCAAGTTATAAAAATGTAACATCAGGTTAAAGGAAAACTGCACCGATGCATGCAACGCCTATTGAACCGCCCTGGTGGTAGTCGTCAATAAAGCGCACTAGGCGTTCTAATTGGTATTGGTATTTGTTCGGTGCACATAGGTCGTAGAAATGCACAGGTGCATAGTATCACACAAATGCATCGGTGCATAGTATCACACAAATGCATTGAGTGTTTTAATTGGTATTAGTATTTGTGAAGTGCCCATAGGTTGTAGAAACACACCAACGTGCATTAGTTTACAAATGCATCGGTGCATAGTAACTAACACACCGGTGTTCGTTTTGTATTGTTTTAGAAACATTGACCTATGACAGTGAAATTATTGTGACTTTTTTAAATTCATTATTCATCAAAAGTCGACACATATCTTATAACAGTATTCATATGAATTAAATTTTTAATAGTGAATTTGAATGTGATGTTTGGATTAATTTGTTATATTATATCATTAGATTTCACATCTCTTCATTATAATATTTAATCATGCATATATTTAATTAGTGGTGTAACATTTCACAGCGACAATGTGGAACACAATAAAATAAGTTAAACATATTTTATTATATATATATCTATATCTATATATGTGTGTGTGTGTGTGTGTGTGTGTGTGTGTGTGTGTGAATAAGACACTCCTTGTCATAAAAAATGAGACAGTGATTGGTATCCCTCTGTCTTTCAATTGAGACACTATGTCCATTATATTAAACAAAATGTTCATTTTCACAGATAAATATTTCAAAAAATACAATGCCTTTCTTTGATATCTAAACATATTGATCATCATTCTTCGTTGGAATTGTTATCGATGCTGTAGCTACTTCCATGACGGGTTATTTTAAGGAATTTTTTTTCACAGGTGTTGATTGTTTTCTTCTTCTTCAACTTCCATCTACAAACATAAAAAATAAATTGTAATAAGTGTATATACATTGGTGAGAATAATTAAAGTTGCAATATTAAATAATATACATCAATGTAAATCGAAAAGAAATGTACCATAGCAAGAATTGACTCATGAATTATACACATTCTTTCAAGAGAAAATTTCATGTCTTCTTTCAACAACTCATTTGCTCGTGCAGCTCCATACTTTGTTTCTAGCAAGTTTTATACCCCATAAAAAATCATATATTTAACATACAATATTTTTTTGTTATATTAATTATAGACGGAGCGAAGTAAAACAAAATCGATAGATGCTTAAAAATTCCACAATTAATTTCTAATATGCCAACATATAATGAAAACCCATATTTAACCCAATGTCAATGAATTCATCTGATGGTTTTTCTTTGTATGTTAGCACCTGTTTGAAGACATTCAATGATGATTGTTGTAAAACAACTTAAAATATAAAAATATGAAATCTAGTTAAGTTGTTATAAGGGAGTAAAAATTACTCACAAACATAGATATCAACCCTTTTCTTCCTTGTTGTCTCGTTTTAAGTGTTGAATGGGTTCCATTTTATTTTCTTTCTTCCAAGAAAATACTTGAAATTTAATATTTAATGCTAAATTGTTTATTTATTGTACCTAATCGAAAAATTAAATGATTACATATTACATTTGAAGCACGTTGTTATTGATATGGTTCCTCGTGCGATAAAATTATGTCCATTTCTTTGACCATCTCCTCGTACACTTTTTTTGATATTCCTATCGGCATATTTTTTATATCATCTCGTTCATCCTTTGAGATTTTTATAATCTTCCCGAAAAATGTAACATGACAATAAACTATTTAATTTTTATATTGATATATGAAAATTAAATATAACAAAAGTGATATTTATAAATTATTGTTTTCTAGTAATATACACATACAATTCTACAAGAACATTTAAAGGAATATCACTTTTTCATTTCTTATTTTTTGCTGTTGTACATTTTTTCTATATCTGACATGTCTCATTGACCAATTCTCTAGAAACTCATCCTGTAGTTTAGATAAAATTTGGTTCCTGGAATCATTGGACTGATTTTTCTCTTGTAAGTGGAAAGAACATTTGTACATTCGTTCCACTAGATCTCTCATAGCTTTGTAAAAGGTTTCCCCTTTCGTTAACCTCCAAGACCACTCCACATGAGCTAAGGAGCAATTCATTTTCATTTGCACATTCTATATTTTTCTTATAACAACATTCCTTTTTCAGTCATTGTTGGTCCATGTAGAACATTAAACATATGTTAATTAGTAGATTTTTTGAAACATTTTATCTAATATTTTTAAGTATACTATTAATGAAAATTAAAAAACAAACCCATATTGGATCAATAGTATTTTTTCATTCACCTAATTCATCCTTTGCAATTTTTCCATCAAACGTTTACACTATTTTGGTCTTAGATCAGTAAATAATATTATCGAGCATCGTCATTTTGTGGCTTTCCATGATACATAGTAAACAATGCATAATAGTTAGACTTACATATAGTTCAAAAATAATAATTTTTGTAAATAATTTACTAAAGAACTTGCCTTGCTTCTTTTTCGATGTGCTATCAATAATATTTTTGTTACTTTATATCTTGTCACCATTTCTTTATGAATATGAATCATGTACCATACCATTCATTAATATATTTTATAAATAAATCACAAAATTTTCAGTGTAAAAAAAATCAAGAAAATTGTGCGCCTTTCAAGTAGTACGCAACCGACGATCGGTGCAACATGTTCTTATAAACGCATCACCAAAACAATAGAAATAGCGTACGTATGATCTCTCGCATTAACAAGGATACCTAGTGCATTATATGTTAACCATTGCATTGATTAACATAGAAAAATTAATAAAAAATCCTATGGTGTTAGTTTTTTGTAGCATAAGATGTTGTGGAGGAGGTGGTGCGACATGTTCTTATAAATGCACAGAAAAAAAATAGAACCATAATACGATCTCTCTCATGTCCAACGAGGAGACCACAATGCATTATATATCTAACCGGTGCATCGATTAACAAAGACATAAATTAATAGTTTATCAAAGAGTACGTGTGTACGATGCACTATAATAAAATAACACACTCGGTGTGTTATTTTACACAGTGCACATCGATTAAAAAAAATATGTTTTTTAAATTGTTTTTATCAAACATTACGTGCACAAAGTGTGCTATAATAAAATAGTGCATCAGTGCGTTCTTTAACATAGAGCGCATCTGATTAAAAAATATATGTTTTTTAAAAAATCATGCAAGGGTCGACATGGATTGGGATCCGACTATGCAAAGTCGTCTCGTGGGTTAGATGTCATACACTTATATATAGAAATACAAACCCTATAAATCTAAAATAAAAAACCAAAATTGTGAAGTCACAAAAACAAGAATAAGTAAGGGTAGAAACAAGAAGAATCGAGGGTTTAGCATAAGAATGGATTTTTTTTTTTTTTTTTTTCTAAAATTGCACAGTAAAGTTTAAATATTTTACTTACCATGTATTAACTCAAACATAAACTATAATAAAAAAAAATTATTATAGTAAAATTTAAAATTTTTATTATACTACCGGGTTTGAATCATTAGATGTTTGAAATTCTGATTCTCTGAATAATGTTCTTGTTCAAAAGTATTTTGTTGCTTCATAGCTCTCGTGCTCTCTTGCTCTAGGTATGTCTCTCGTGCAAATATCTCCCTGAAATTTTTTGCAAAAATAATGAAATAACGAATAGTTTTTACTATTTAAAGATTTTTTTTATGAAATTAGATTTCCGAAAATAATTTGCCAACAATTTTTCAATTTACCACTTTTTTCACTTTAAAAAAATAAAGTTGTGCTTTTTATATTTGTGGCTATTCGATGTGTTTGTTATCTAACCGGACCGGTGTGTCAATTAATAACAAAAAACCAATGCGCAGTAACTAAAATACACCTGTGCGTCAATTAATAACACAACACCAGTGCGCATTAACTAAAATGCACCGGTGTGGTTAAATGTACCTTAGCACTAATAAAAATAAGTCCATTTTTAAGGCACCAAAATTACATTTAGGTATGTACAACAAAATTTATTATTCATTTTGCTCAAATGCAGGGAGAAAATATCATAATTATATCGAATGGACAATTATTAAAAATTTATCTCATTCCATAATATTTCTCAAAGTCCATCCCAGAGTTCTCCCTATCCATCTTGAGAAATAATATTTACTTAAAATTTTATTTATATTTTCATTATCTAATTGATTTTTTTTTATACATGTCAATGAGCTGAATAAAATTATTGTATACAAATTTGCAGGTTCATGTAGATTCAGAATGGAGTTCATATGAAAAAAATATTCAAACAGATCCAAAACATTGGAAGCTCTTATCAGGAACAGCTTACCACAAGGCGCATTTGGTAGATGAAAATGGACAACCACTTCACCCTGCCAATTGTAACATTGCATCTTCTAGCCACAATCCTGGGACAATGATGGTAATAATATTTTTTTGGTATATTAATGTAATTATTTCAACATGAAACCAATTAATTATGCATTGTCAACATGCTTACATTGATATCATATATTTTGTAGTAATCATGTTCAAATATATTTTTTTAAACTATTCGGATTCTAGTGATGATGAGCGACCTACCTACCATCTTTCGTTGCACCCCATAACAATGTCAAATCGAGAGAAGGTTGAATTAAGAGAAAAAATCGAAGAGGAGCTCTACTAAGAATGGTTGAATCAAACACCTATTCAATTCCCACTACGTCCATATTCACTAATTAGGAATGACTACAACAATATTAGTTCTTCACAAGCTCACAATGGAGGAAATCAAATAGAGATTGGTATGGATGATTTCTTAAGGGATACGACTTCCATGGAAAAATTTTTGTTAGATGCATTCCAAAATGATGATCAGTTAGGGGATGATGCTCATATTGCTGATACCGTTTTCGAAAGCCTTAAATTTTCTTCCACTAGCCCTCTCTTTTGACCTGGTGGTCAGTCAAAGTCTACCTAGTTGGGGACAACAATGTTACTGTTGGCTTGTCGAATGCATGCTTCTCAAAAATTTTGACGTAATTGACTATCAATTCCTCCCTTATATTTTGAGAAATATAATCACACAATGAACAGTACAAATGGTCAATTTTATGAACATTAATAATTATATCGGAATTAATGTACATTTAATATTCTCTATGAATAACTACGGGTTATTCAAAGATATGGTTATTTTGAGTGATAATGTCTTGCCCGGTAGCTACGAAGAGGCAAAGAAATTGGTGAAAGGGTTGGGTGTTAACTACATATCATATAATGCATGTCCAAATGATTGTATTATATATAGAGGGGAATATGTAGACAAAGAGATATGTCTGAAATGTGGGCAAGAAAGGTATGATAAATAAAAAAATAAGGGTAAATCATGTGGTCCTCCTTTTAAGATATTGAGGCACATGCCTATAATCCCATTGATTCAAATGCTTTTTCGTTGCAAATAATTAGCTACGTTGCAGGGATGGCATGCCTCACATAGAACTTAGTTGGGAGTTATGCGAATGACAACATATTCAATAGCCATGAAGCATATAGAGGATACACGGACCAAAAAATACGAGGATGAAATATGAAGTCTATGACTCAGTATAACCATGGATGGCATCAACCCATATTCCCTCTGAAACATCAAATATTATGTTTCGCCTATAGTAGTGATCATTAAAAATATCCCCCCATGGTTTTCCGTGAAGAAATAACATCTTATGTTGGCTCTCATAGTCCCTGGTAGAAGACAAGTGAAGAATATGGATGTCTAGTTACAACCAACGGTAGATGGGTCGGAATTATTGGATGGGGTAAATGTATCCCCGATGTATCAAGACTACATCACAGTCAGGAACTGTGTTTTATCATTGTATTTCATAGCAGCACTTAAACATCTATTACTATAGTGTACTAAATGGTTGCTCAGTGGCGTTGGTTTATTCATTTGTTTATATAAATTAAAATATTCTTCGCGTATTAGCTATTTAATTTTTTGTAATTGTTCTAGTATTCATGATATTCTTTGTGTTTCATATATATTGTAAACCATAATTTACATGGGGTCTTGATTTCTTTTCTCTCAGCCTTTCAATCCTTAGTTTTGATGCTCTGTTTCTCTTAAAAAGTTTGAGAAACCTTCGAAGCCTTTTTCACAATTGCGATTGGGCAGATATATGGTCTTGCTGTTTCATGGCCGTTTCATTTCCATTCTGCCTTTCTGAAGCTTTGCTTGATTCACACCTGCTCATGGTTACAGAGTTTGTTTCCTTTCTGTTCGTTTTGGAGGTCAGGACCTTTTCTTCTACAGGATGATACTTTAGTGTGCATATTGAGGGACGATATGTTTTAATCTGGCTGGTATTGCTTGGTTACGGTTTGTCTTTCCGGATGATAGCATTCACTGGTTTTTAGTTGAAGATGGCTGTTTACATCTCTGTCTTCCTTAACGTTTTCTTTCTCAGTGCTGGGCTACATAAGCGGGTTGAGCAACTATTTTTTTTTATTATTTACAGCGCTTCTGGTTCCTCTATGGCGGTGTTACATATCGACTATGGATTCTTCTTCGGTGGCCGCATTTGCTATGGATCGGGTGAAGGTCTTTTCAGGTGACTGTGTTAGTTATGAGTGGATGCTTCTTTGTGGGCAGTGGCATTGGTCTGTGCTGTGGAAGTGCAGCATTTCTGTTCTGGTGTGACATGTCTTTTCTCATAAGGGATTTACTGACAGACTTGTTTTTTTGAACGTTTTGGAACAGCTTGTAAAAGCCCGAATTGCAAAGGCTTTGCTTGTTTTCAGATACTGTCTCTTGCAATCAACCTTCGTGGTTTGGTTTTCCTGAACACACATCTGTGTGTTTTTTAATGTAATTTTGTACACATCTGCTGAATAAAATTACGCTTTTTTCTCGAGGAAAAAAAAAAGGGTATTTTGGATGTAAATGTTGTGGACCTTCTCTGAAAGCTAGATGGTCCAACAACCTACGAAAGCCAATGTATGACTGCTCCAGGGTATACCTTGAAGAAGAACACCGTTATAGAAGAGAAACAACTAATTTCAATGGTAAATGCGAGAGAACCCAAAGGCCTCCAACAATGACACCAGTTGAATGGCTTAAAGCATATGAGAGAGTGAAGGAGAAGGATTTCATAAAAATGTTCAATTCAAATGGGGAGCCTATGTTCGATGATCCAGAATTCTTCGACACCTATGTTGAGAAATTTCCTGTTGGGATGAAAAGGAAATCTATCTTTTATAACCTCCCATATTGGGAGTATCTTAAGATGACCCAATTATTAGATCCCATGAATATATTTCAAAATGTTTCATATTCTTTATGTAGGCCACCATAAAAAAAAAGTGAGAGATTCGTTGTTAGGAAATATCTTATTACTTCAAAAACTAAAAATAAATATTGGCCAAGACGATTAGAAAGTACAGGATCAGTGGTAGGTGTTGGTCCCTCTAATTTGGATTTCAAGAAAGGTGATGTCCCGTGTATTTTAAAGAAAGATGATATTTATTTGGAAAAGGAAGTTATAATGGCTGTGAGGGCGCCATTTTCATATAAGTCTTCAATACCACGTTGCTTCATCGTGAATGACCATTTGTCAAGGTTGAATCACATAACCATTTGAATCTTCTAAGAGTACATATAATTTCAAAAGCATTATTTTATTATTTGTTATATTAATAAATTTTATCACATGCAGGGATCATAAAACATACCTAATTTTTTGTATTATTGCATGTGTTTATTAATTTTCAATGTCATTATCTTTTGTTTGTGTGTGGATGTGTGAAACATGAATTCCCCAAAGACCTAGGACATGCCATACCTAAATTATCTGCATTTGTACATTGGATCGTGTCAAAGGAGATTCATGTGGCTAGCATTTGGTGCAATAAAACGGCATATTTCTCAATTTGTAGATATATGGGTTATGGGCCCACGAACTAAACCATATCGTTCACTACACAACCACAAAACGTGCATGTGATTTAAAATATGGGCACTTTCTATATCCACAAAAACAAAACATCTTCCAACTGATGTAATTTTCACCTCAACAGAAGTTCCAAGCATGCTATTAGGAGCCATAATAAGCACTTGAACATATGATTTGGTATGTCCAGCCAAGTGAATATCATGTGTAGTAGAATCTGTTATCCACGCTCTCTCTATTTGGCCTTCCATGCCCACATATGGTGTGAAAGACTAAAAATTGTTTGTCAACTCACGACTTCGTTTCTTTACTTCAGAAGTAGGGACCTTTCTCATTCTAGCAGCTAGCGTTCCTGGCCTTGGATAGAACTGTGAAATGTGAACATGTGGAAACTTGTATTCTTTGATCAGATTAATAGTGGACTCAAAATCTTCCTTTGTTTCACCTGTAAATCCATGTATCACATCAGTCAATATCTGCATGTTTGGAACAAGTCGCATTAATGTATCAACCACAAATCTGAATTCACTGACTGCATGTTCACACTTCATAGCATTCAAAAAAGAATCACTCTCTGAGTGCACTAAGTGGCCACATTCTATGCTTATTAAGGAAGATGCCCATTTCCATTAGCGTTTAAGGAAAAGTAAACTTTCTGACAATGTTGGGAATATCCCAGGCAACGATCTCTACTTAAACGCATCAAATTCTTTCTGGAAACACTTGATACCACTTTCATCACTGTCCATGATTTCCAAAATGTGAAAATTCAACACACCTAGAAAGCCAAATCACATATATGGAGGATTTAAAGATGAGTTGAAAACGTCTACCGAAGAAATGGCTAGGAATGTTCATCGTGGCAGCAACCATTCACCTTAGTACTTTTATTAACCTGTCCCACACGATGTACACAATTCCACGCAGGTTCACTTATACACAACAACTCAAATGAGTTTTTAATCTATCGAAAAACACACAGTCAATAAGAACTCAAGAACTAATACAACCCATATATCTAACGACAGAAAAATTCATAATAAAAAACCACATAATTTATATTATCCTGAAATTTGAATTACAACCGATGCATACGAGCCAAATCTCCTCTGGCATTTGATGTTACATCATGTTTGGCCCTCTACACTATATCGAAGTCTAGAATTTATATAGAATACAATAAATCGAACGGATCATTTCAGATCCATTCGTTTCTGATAGGATCTCATAATACTTGCCTAAAATCATGCACTCCTCTACTTTTAAAAATAGGTTGACCATATCTACTTAATCAGGTGCTTATAATCACTTAAAATAACCAAAAAAATTAACAAAATCAACCAAATCTAAGTAAATTTCATTCTCATGTCACGCTTCCTCCTTCTGGAAGGTTCCATAATTCAATTTTAACTTAGGGTGGTTTTTCTGCTGCATCAGACTCCCAAGGTACAAAAATTTCTATGACCTCCTGGTCATATGTCTTTTTCATCTCTTAGCAATTCTACCCACATCCTCTATGGAATTTCCCTTTGTGATCTTCCCGTAACAGCATCCTTGAGAAATTCTACCTACATCCTCTATGGAATTTCCCTCTGTGAGCTGCAACAAAACCTCTGCAATAACAAGTCCTCCCTACTACCAGATACCTCACCAAGCTTCTCTCTTCTGAGCTTAGTCTTTCAGCATCTCTCTGGTTCTCTCCTCTGGATCCATTTGAGCACTCCTGTTCTAGGCTGCTACAATATTCTCACCTTCCTCTACTGCTACCTTCAAAAAATATAAAAACCACAAGCTTGCAGATATTCAACAAAACTGTACCTCTTCTTCCTTTGCAAGCGAAATCTTTCTCGTAGGAAATATTTTCCTACTCTGACACCACTTTTATGCAATAAAACTGCATATTTCTCAATTTTTATATCTATGGTTTATGGGCCCACGATCTAAACCAAATCGTTCACTACACAGCCATAAAACGTGCATGTGATTTACAATATGGGCAATTACTATATCCCCAAAAACAAACCATCTGCCAACTGATGTAATTTTCACCTCAATAGAAGTTCCAAGCATGTTGTCAAGAGCCATAATAAGCACTTGAACATATGATTTGGTATGTCCAACCAAGTTAATATTGTCTGCAACAGAATCTGTTATCCACGCTTTCTCTATTCACCCTTCCATGCCCACATATGGTGTGAAAGACTCAAAATTGTTTGTCAACTCATGACTTCGTTTCTTTACTTCAGAAGTAGGGACCTTTCTCATTCTAGTAGTTGGCGTTCCTGGCCTTGTATAGAACTATGAAATGTGAACATGTGGAAACTTGTATTCTTTGATTAGATTAACAGTGGCCTCGAAATCTTCCTTTGTTTCACCTAGAAATCCACGTATCACATCAGTCACTATCTGTATGTCTGGCACAACTCGCATTAATGTATCAACCACAAATATGAATTCATTGATTGCATATTCATGCTTCATAGCATTCAAAATAGAATCACTCTCTGACTGCACTAGGCGGCCACATTCTATTCTTATTAAGGAAGATGTTTATTTGCATCAACGTGTAAGGAAAAGTAAAATTTTCGGCAACGCTGTGAACGTCCTAGGCAACGATTTCCACTTAAACGCATCAAATTCTTTTCAAAAATGCTTGATACCACTTTCATCACTGTCCACAATTTCCAGAACGTGCCTGTGAAACATCTGTGCGAGAAATGGTCGGGAATGTTCATCGTGGTAGCAATCGTTCACCTTAATATTTTTATTAACCTGTCTCACACGGTGTACACAATTCCACATAGGTTTGCTTGTACAAAAAAACTAAAATGAGTGTTTAATCTATCTAAAAATACACATTCAATGGGAACTCAAGAAATAATACAGCCCATATATCTAACGAAAGAAAATTTCATAATAAAAAACCACATAATTTATATTATCCTTGAATTCAAATTACAACCCACACATATAAGCCAGATCGCCTCTCACATTTGTTGCTACATCATGTCTAGCCCTCTACACTATACCGAAGTCTAGAATTTATATAGAATACAATACATCAAATGGATCATTTCAGATCCATTCATTTGTGATAGGATCTCATAATACTTGCCTAAAATCATGCACTTCTCTATTTTTAAAAATAGGTTGACCATATCTACTTAATTAGGTACTTACAATCACTTAAAACAACCAAAACAATTAACAAACTCAACCAATTCTGAGTAAATTTCATTCTCATGTCATGTTTCCTCCTTCTGGAAGGTTCCAGAATTCAATTTTAACTTAGGGTGGTTTTGCTCCTACATCAGAATTTGACGGTGGCATCAAGATATCGTTGATATTGTTTTTATGTTTGAGAAGGAACTGCCAACGTGTTTCATGGAATTTCAGTTTCATATTCTAATCCACCTAGTAGATGAGGTTGAATTAGTTGGGGTGGTTTCTTGTCGTTGGATGTTATTCTTAGTGAGGTACATGAAAAAATTGAAAGGTTTTGTTTGACAAAGGTAAAAACCTGAGTGGTCTATGGCAGAGGGATACATATTTTATGAGTCTTTCTATTATGTCAGTGAGTACATCAAATAGATCGACAACTTGACAGGTGAAATGATTTGTGACGATGAAATAGATGAAGACAAAAGAGAAGGAGCTTTGCTCCAAATAAATGGAAAAAGGCGCTTGATAAAGAGTAAGAAACTTATAATTTTTCAAATTTACACAAAGTAAATATTCATGTTCAACTTCGATATAATGTATATTTTAATTTCATATGTACTATATATCGGTTTCATTTCATCAGTGAATGCAAAAATTGAAGCAATCAATAAATTCATTCTTTACAGTTCTGAAGTGACACAACTGTGGGTTGCATTGTATGAGAAAAATAGGATGAAATGGAATAATGAAAATAAATAATTCAGACCTTTGAATGGTAAAAGTGTGCCTTATCTCGATCATTTAAAATAAAATATGGCAAAAATATGCCCCAAAAATTGTGTTGCTGACGAAATCAGAGAGAAATACGGTGCTACCAGTCGTTACCCGCGTGTTGAAGAGAATGCGCTAAATGTAGGGATTGGGTGCACCCACTCGGTAATAGTCTATTTATGTATATTTTAAACTTAATAATGCACCTTTGAAATGTAATTACATCTATATTTCATATTTTAATAGTTGGGTTGTTATTAGACACATGAAACTGTGATTTTTTTAACTTTTTTATAGGTCCATTTGTTCCAATCTATGTGGGCATATGGACACCATTTTCACACAGAAAATTCTGATGATGGACACATGACACAAGATTGTGGATTGGAAGTCGAGTTCGATCAATCTAGTCGAGCTAGCCACCATGATCAAAACCTCGTACAATAGATGTTAGGTTACGTCGAAAAGATACAAGAGATCATTGAACTGGATTTCTCTTCTTTCCAATGTGTTATTTTTAGGTGCAAGTGGTGGTACACCTTTGATCGGAATAGTGTAAAGGAATATCACTATATTAGGCTGATATGTATCAACTCTAGAAAGATGTGGGATGATGTAATATTCCCAGTCTACTATGATTTTATTTGACATTTGAACAAGTCCAAAGAGGGTACAGTGGACCCTAATGGAATACATTTGTGTGGATTTATTTTATTATTTTAATTTAATAAAATAAAATGGAAAAATTATGTGCAATGAATAGATTGATATTTAAGATCTAAAAACCCAATCCATGAGGATGGATAAGGTGATAAGACTTTTCCACAACTTCCAGAAACCCTTGGAAGGAATAAAGTAAGATACTAAAATTAGATTTGGATATAAATATCTAATTACCCCAATAAGGAGGAAATTATTGGGGAGAGGTGGAATAAAGCTGGAAAAGCGGAAAAGTCGGATTTAAAAGTACCTTTGTGGAAGAAACAGAGGGAAAGCCCAGGAAAAATAGGAAAACAACATCCTGAATTAACTTGACGTAGTTAAGGGAAACAGGTTGGGAAAGCAAAGTTGAAATAAGCTTGTTCAGGATAGACAAAGTGTTGTCTATCACTGGAGAAAAGGATCTCTGCTCGGGGGTGAATTATGGAGAGAGAACTCTACGGTTGGGAGGCAACTAGTCAGACCTAAGTGGTATGCACCTTTATTTGAAATGGTAGTTGATTTATACTTTTATGTTGTAGCTATGAAATATGAAAACTCTGAATTTAACACTGTGGTTGGATTTGGAAGAATTAGAAATTTCATTTTCCAGTCTCTGTTCCGTACAATTAGCAAAGACCACTATAGTAGAGATAGTCAAATCTATATGGTTGTATAAACATATTCTGTAGAAGACCAACTCTCAGAATGTCTACACCCAATAAAGGGTTAGATCTGAGGTTAGGTACCTCACAGGAAACTGAAACTTTATTATTTAGTTTGTTGGGTATTCTATTAGAAAAATTGTTGAGTGCATCTAAAAATACATTCCTAAATAGAAAATAACATACAGAATCTGGACAAGTATATACTGTATAGAGAAACATATACTATGTGGTACCCTTAAATCATCCTATACTAAACATAAGAACATCAAATAGAAACTTTAGAAATTAAAGTGAATATAGAAGGTGTTGATATTAATTGTATATAGGATTCAGAAATAATCCTAAGCAGAAAAAAATATACATATATATAGAACTAATAACTCTGAAATCAAACTTTAGATGCAAATATGATATAAACAGTTTCTTTATCACTAGAATTCTAATCCACAGTAATGTTAGACAAAGTTAGCTTAAATATAAAAAAACTAATTCAAATTTGAAAAGAAGAGAAACAGATATATTTCAGAATTGTATAATAGTAGTACAACAGAAATTCGAAGGAGTTATAGAAAGAAGAGACATTCTTGTTTTTGAAAGCATACTGAAATATCTATGCATAAATAGGAAAGCTAAAATATATCTGTGAAAGTAGATAAATTTGATAAGTTCTATTATGTGAGGATTTGATGATAACAGATGCAAATGCTATTTTTTTTTTAAATGCATGGGATGGCTATGTTGTAACCAAAATAACTTCTACAAAGAAATCATGGTATTCAAGCACCATAACTACTTTCAATAAAGAACTAAAAAATTCTATTGAGATAGTACAGGAAACATAAAGGAACCATCTATTACTTTAATGTCAAAGGTGTATAATGAGTACAAAAATGATTCTATTAGAAGATTCGTATCTATAGGGAAGAAATATCATTTAAATACTGTATATAAATTACACAAGAAAATGATTTAAAATTTCTGTAGCGACATATTCGATTTGAAGATAACTGGTAACAAAATTAAGTTTAAATATTAAACTCTACAGAGGAGTTTCTTATTAAAAATAAATAAAATATTTCAGTCCATGGGTTACAAACTCAGAATTATTTTATGTATAAAGTACAATAGATCTAAGTCTAATGAAAGTGACATAGAAGACCCTCTATATCACTATAAGACAATTGTATGGATCATTTGTAAGGCTGGAGTGATGACCGACATAGAAGGAAAACTCGAGAATGATGATACCAACCTGTGCAAACAAAAGTTTGGTATCAAAAGGAAAATGAGCTACGTGGTTAATGAAGTTAGTTAGCATTAAAAGGAAGAAATGGTAGCGTAGTTGTACCTACAAAAACCATAGAAACGAATTAGAAAATTTATATAGTTGAGGAAACTTATAAATGGAGAAAAATAAATTCACTGTAAGCCAAACCATATGAATGAAAACATATTACCTTGGAAATTCCTGCATGCCTATCAACCCATAGCTGTGAAGACATATAAGATAGAAGTAATGAGAACAATGAGTAAACAGTATAAAAAAATATATTGTTATCAAAGCCATTATGGAATAAACCTAAACTCGGTAGTATGACAGAATTTTTTTTGCATTGGTAGAACGAAATCTATGTACCAGGAAAGGCATGGAGAGGTAGTTCCGAACTTCGAAGTTGTATGTTCCAAACAGAACTTAAGGGCACCAAGACCTAAACCAGTGAATAACCTGAGGTTTATCCTTTTAAAAACAAAAACGTGAATACTCTAAAATGATGGGGATGCCACAGTGAGGGACCTTCGTTTTTCCACAAATGCAGTGAGAGTATCAATGGGAAGAAAGGTGGATCATATTAACCATGCAAAGTTAAAACAAATACAGTTAAATGGGTTTCGAAGACAAACACAAACTTCATTCTCATAGATTATTCGTGGAGAACCTTTAATGCCTCTACTGAGGTCGAGTCAGTAATTCTTCTCAAATCTGTAAATGGAGATGCATTCTCAAATTTGTAACATGGCAAATAAATCGGAAGTTTCCAGTCGAATTGTCGTGAGAAAATAAATCAAAATTTGAGAAATAAATTCAAACATACAACAACAATGGTAATGTAATACTGTGAGTTACACAGTAACGCATTCATATCATGACTGATTCTCGACAAAATTTTAAACAAATAGAGAGAACAAAAAGAGGAAATCGACAAACGAAATGCAGAGTTTCCAACAGGAAAAATAGTTCCAAGGTAAGGAAACGTTATACCTGAAGAGGAAGGAACACGTTTGATGGTATTGCTGCATAAAAAAATTCATCTCAGCCTCCCTCAAGAGAAACAAAGGAAAGAGATGCAGTGAGAAGATCCAACAAAAGGATACTTTAATGAAAATATCGCTTAATAACCAAACGTCAAGTGAATTATGTTGTTAATAAACCCTAAATTGTAAATTGAATCCACACCGTCCATGCAGCAAAAGATAAGGATTTACTCTAGGATCGATATCATGGAGACTAAGTAATGAGCTTGGTACACATCGAAATTTGCAGTAAATCCCGAGAATACAATTCCAATCCTTGATGGAGGAGATGTGGTACCACTTCACATGGGTTGGTACTGTGTGAATTAAATGGTTCCAGTTTCACTTGAGGTTGAACAAATGCATAATAGGTTCAATGGATATGACCAGTGCACGTCAGATTTAAGAGTGTAAACATCGAAAAGTAAAATTGTACACTAAAATCTCAACCCTGACAATGTCATTAATGATAAATATCATGTCGGCGAACAAAAATGAAGTGCAATGGTCACGTAGGTTACTTGCATACATTTTTATGGCTATGATGAATCAAAAGCATAACTCAGTTACACTATGGTTAGGGTAAGTTAACAAAATTTGAAGGGAGGACGTTTTGGTATGATGAGGTTGAATTTTAACATAACCTTAGAATTTTGGTGGAATTAGGTTGTAGTATGATAAATAGTGAACAATGATATGGAAATGAGGAATGATGTAAATGTGTAGTATTATATATATATATATATATAATAAATGAGGATGTCCCATTATTATATATTATAAAAAGGTCTTTAAATAATAATGAGGAAAGGAAATCTATAAAGGAAGTATAGATGTGTCAACGTTCTTATTAGGGTGGAATCAAGAAACAAAATTAGTCGTAAGTGGAATGAGACTAGGATTAAAATTTAGGTAGATTCATACAATACACCATGGAAGAAAACTTTAGTTAAGAGACTATGATGGTTATAAAGTTTATATGTTAGTTAGTAATTCAATACTAGAACATATAAATGACATAGTTAAGAATGGAGATAATACATCGTCGAGTATGACAAACACCTAAATAGAACAAGAACAATGTATAATAATAGAAAAAAAAAAAATTGTGAAGTGAGAGGCATTATAGATGAAGCTAACGAGCCACATGTTTTCCCCAAACAGTGCAACCAGGTGTTTTCTACACAGATGTGTTGGATAGAGATTGGTGGTTCGTATTGAGACATGACTCTAGATAAAAATATATTTTTTAGAACAATAGTGTTATCATGCCAAGCGAGCTAGAAGATAATAAGGGTGATCATGAGAACTGAGAGTGATATGGTACATGTGTTATTTCATCATTTGTATTTTAAGATCGGTTTTTATAAAGAAGACGACTTAATTACTATATAACTAAGACTCTTTTTTAAAACATTAAAATATGTATTTTTAATTAATTGGTTTGCATTTTTTTAACGTTAAAATCATTTCACTTGATAATTTGCAATTATGTTCATTTCGAAAATAATGACGTACTGTATAAAGTTATTTTTTTCATAACGTCAAATCCTAAAATAATACAACTATTTGATTGCTTTAAATGTGTGTGAATGACATCTTCAAAATGTATAATGTTATTTTTGGTATGTAATATCATAATAAAATAATGATAATTCTAAACATGAATTTATTTGCATTATTTTCTATACTTTATTATGTTATAAAAATGCATATTATTAATGTAGATTTATTATTTTACAAATATTTATATTCATACTAATTTACAATTTTACATACTATTAAAATTAAAATTTCAACTACAATCACGACATAATATTTAATAAATATCATGATTTAATATTAAAAATAAACATCACGATCATGATAACCATCGTAAAAACATCATATTCGAATAAATTACACATTCAATTCACTAACATCATCTAATCATCATGATCATGATCATCTAACAAAACACAAGCATTGTATAACATCATCACAAAACAAACATCAAATATACATCTCATGTCAAATAACCGCTATCACATACACATCTATCTATAAGCACATTAAATGAACATATCTAACATGACCTAACAATATACACATCATGATGAACACCAACATGTAAATTAAGTACATCAACATGAACATAAAAAACATGGACCATATATATATATATATATATATATATATATATATATAATGTCAAAAATATATAATTTTAATATATAAATTGGATATAAATATCAAATATCTAGTGGTACATAAATACTAGTACTAGTCAAGGCCTGCTTAGTCAATGTTGTAGCCTCATGCTCAGATAGACAGTGTGCCTACTCCGAAGGTGCTTGCTGGTCAGTCGATGATGCAGTATACTCAGGAACTACCTGTTGATGATTCGTCGATGGAGTAGCCTTCTTAGATGTGGATGGTGCATTATGTGATGATGGACTTGCCTCCTCAAATGGACCCGCCTACATAGGATCAGGTGCCTGCTCAGGACTAGGTGTCTGCTGAGATGGTGCAGATTGCTGAGACGATGCTTGTTAATTAGGTTTGGATGCTCACTACTCATCATGATCTTCGCCATGAGGTGAAGGAGGATTAGGTGGAGTACTAGAATGATGATCATGACCCTCATGATCATGATCATTAGATGAGGCACTTCTTTGTCGTGCATCTCCATGACGCCTACCCCTCCAAACCTGCGCTAGTTCTCTGGAAGCTCCAATGATATGACACATGAGGGAAAACATATCGTGTGGAAAGTCAATCCAAATCTATTTGAGCCTACAATCAACCTAAATCTCTTTGATCGTAACTAGGTGGACTCCCTCATCAACTAGCAGTCGACAGAGTTAGTCACCCAACTCCATCCTATATCTGGTGTATGGCCTACGCCTCAGTCCCGTGGGTATCTACACCCGATCAGGATGAGGTCTATCACCCTGATCCTCTACCTCTGCCATATCCTCATCATCAACATGTGCACCTAGATCATTCAGAGGGGGTGGAATCTCATCCCCAACGAATGTCCTGATATCTACAAAATATATGGTACAAAAAAATATTAATTAGAAATTTTCATTAAATAATTTAATAAAACAAGTTAAAGAACGTGTTAAAATAAATGTGATAATTCTAATTAATTAATTAAAACAATACAATGAAACTATATTAATTTAAATAAAACACTAATATTACATCTCGCATCTGGTAGCTCATCCTTTGTGAAGAGGATGTTGTTACACCCTCACCAATCTAAACTAGCATACGAACATGGCACCAGAAAAAATGAGTGATCATAAACAACAGATAGAAACTCCAGTGCATCAGGAGATATCTTGGCGATAAAGTTATACTGGCCCCTCTTGGGCATCATCTGGCCCCACATATGCTTTCGTACATGCATCATCGACCTACGAGTTTGTCGAACAAAAGTAGGCCTCATCTCTGGAAACCTCTAAAAAAATAAACAAAATAAATCTGAAGAAAAATGGAAGGTAAACATCCCAAGTGCCTCAGAATGACATCTATCTAACGCTCTACAAAACTGCTACAAAAAATTCACAGACCATCTCACAAGTCGTGGCGCTTGGAATAAAGAATCAAAATAAAATAAAAGCAGGAAATTAATGCATTTCCCTTCGCTGGTATAGTGTGCAATTATCGTCAATAGTAGTGAGAGGCATTTCACCTCCTCTGCACCAAAAAAAGAAATACATAACTAACCACCGGGCACCTGAAAATGTAGAAGAGAAACTATCGTCCCTAATGTATCTCTGGGAGTACGCCAACTAACTCCCTACTGCATAGCCGATGGGGACATCTACGAACTGGGGAAAATAATACCCTCTCCTAGATAGGCCAGTAATAAAATATATGTCATCCTCAATGGGTGCATACCACTGGTCAGGACCGACCCGAAAATCCTGTCGGTGGGCATTTCACCTGAAGATGAGCTATACCAATAACCCACTATGGCTCTTCAGGGATGTAACCTCCTCATTGAACTTGAGGAGGCCTACCTCCCTTAGGAGCAACTGGGTGGCTATCGTAATAGGGAGAGGGTAGATAAGTCTCTCCGTCTCTCATGCCTCCCATAGGTGAATCATGTTATACTGGTCCTCCATATGCTCTTGATGTTCCCTTTGTTCTCTTCGTTGACATCCTTAAATAATTGACGTATTAAATACATTGTTTTTATTAAATGAGACACACACACACACACACACAAACATATATATTGATTTAAAAGAAAGAAAAATAGCTCATGTTTTAAAAAATAGTCACTAATTTGCTGTGCATACTTTTTTATCACACACTACTTTTGGTGAGCATGGAAATTGTTCACGCACCAAAAAACATAAATTGTAATTTTTTTGCAGTGGGTTGAAAAAACTATCTGCCCCAGGGTAGATATTTTGGTCAATGCACCGCCCAAAAATAATTCATGGTCAATGGTGTGGCCATTTAAACATCTGAACTGTTGACTATGTACCAGTTCGGGAGGGCGGTGCATTGACCAAACTTATGCGCCCTGGGGCAGATAGTTAGGTCAGCGCACCGTCTTCCTCACATTAGTAGATGTTCAATGATGCGGTCCTGTAAATGACCGTACCATTGACTATGTGCTTATGTCAAGAGGGTGGTGCGTTTACCTAACTATCTGCCTCGACGTGCATAGTTTGGTCAGTGCACCATCGTCCCAACACTGAGCATAATCAATTGCGTGATTGTTTAAACGACTGCACCTCCATGTACGTTTTTTAAAAAAATCACGGTGCACATTTTCAATACCGCAATGGACCCCGATGCAGTTTCCATTACACAGTGCACAGTGCGGCCTATAAATTTACAGTCAGCACCATGAATGGTGCGAACCGAATGACTCGAGCGCACTGCACAATTTTTTTTTTTAATTGGTAAATTTTAAGGTGTTTTACAATTCTAATCTTCTAAAACATTTATTTACTGAGAAACAAGTAAAATATCTCTACATTTGCGTGTTGAGGAGACATATTTGCTAAGGAATTGGAGAAACAAAATTTTCCCACCGCTTTCCAAAATTCGAACTCCACAAGGTAGGGCAATAGCCAGCACTAGTGCATGCAATGGCAACACCGATGGTAGGGCACCTTGCACAAGAGAAATTTTCATCGGTGCTTGAGAGGTTTGGAGCACTGAAGAAGTTAAAATGTTGTTGTTTCATTCGGTGAATTTTTTCTATTTAATCATGTTTCAGTGCAAATTCTTTTGAGACACATCGGGCAGTGCGTGAGTTTTTTAGATGCATTGAGTGGTGCATGGGTTTTTGAGATGCACTGGGCCTATTTATGCATAGCATGCCGGTGTTCTATAGTAATTAGACGCATCGGGCAGGTTTTTACAGAGAGCACGGTGTCTTGGTGTGCCAATTTTTAGTATGCACCAGTGTGTTGTGAGTTAAATGCACTGGTGTAATGTATGATGAGAAATGCACCGGACAAAAAACATCCGCAAAAACCTCCACCCACCAACCTCCTCTAGAGACCTCTGCTACAAACAGATATCTGGGCTATTTTTATAAGGGGTTCCTCAAAAACATCCACTAGAGTGTCTTTTCCTTGTACTGATAGGGGATAAAATTGATGATGTTGTTCACTATAAGAAAATCCGATCAAAACATACTATCTCTTAGATGATTTTCATTTTCTTAGAAAATTATAAAATATGAAGGTGTCAATGCTTAATGTTTTAAAAAAACTTATTTTAGTTATCATAGGAATGCTAAAAATAGCCCACTGCTCATTGGAAGAATGGATCCTACCACGTTTTTCATTCTCCCTCTCATATACATCCTTTTAAAATATTTTTCTAAAATCACTAATCATTTGAGATCCAAAACTACGAATGAATTTGAGGATGGCATTTCTATCAAACAACTTGCTATGGAACAACAAGAAATATTTGTTATGTTAGTGAATGAAACAATCGTTGAACTTATCATTTCATGAATGGAATTCTCCTACAGGAGCTGGGCATAAGTAATTTTTTCTAGACAAGGCAAGGATAAAAATATGTAAATACCACATTTTTTTAACCAAATAATTATATTATATAGAAGTAGGGACAACTATAATTGTATTTATAAGAATTGGAGGAAAATGTTGACAATATTTTCCTCATAAAAATATTTTCATTGTCACCAATTTCATTCTTCTGTCATTTTACAGGTGATTTTTTTTCTTGTGGAGCATAATATTTTAGGGAAAGAGACCAGACTTCAAGCTGCATGTCATTTTTTAAACAAGGTTCAAAGTTTTTCCTGAATGTGCAACAACTTATTATGAATGCCCTCTTATTTAGTATTGATTTTAGTGTTGTGCTTGTCAAATAGCCTCCGATAACCCATATAAATTATGAGATTTGTACTCGAAGATATCATTATAGTGAATTGCACTAGCAGCCATGGCTTCATTACCCAATGCTCTCTCTATTCCAGAATCATTGATTTTTTAAATTTGATTTCATCCATATAATCAATGTATGTCCAAATAATTTATAGATGATTTTTTTTTTATTCATATCTTTCTACAACTCATTCAACAACCAAATTATTTTCATATCCATACTTGCATTGGTCAAATCCTATGTAATCTAATTCAATTATTTAAATTAACAAGACTGCAAATACAAAGTCATATCCTAGCTCGTCTATTAAAACATTTCATAAATTCACATAAAGAGCTTAAAGGATGTGCTTAGGGGAGTAAATGGATGGGAATGTGATCACATGTTCAAAGTAACTGCTCACAAGACAAGGATAAGTATTAAACTGAACTTTTTCAATTATCATCCTTTAAATTGTTGATAAGAGATGAAAGGGTTTGGCTACCTTTCTTTTTCGAGAAATCCATTTTATAGATTAAAAAAGAAAACCCTTCTATTATAATTTATAAATAAGCATAGCATTTCTTGCAAATAAAAATAAAAAAAAATGAACATTGCATCATTCAACCATCCAAATTTTATTCATGTTAACCATTTCTTGTTGGCTAAAAAATTCATATACATTTTTACCATATCTTTCTATTGGTGTCTCCTAAGCATATGTAAGAACTCATACATTCTCCACAATACACCCTAGATTGGAGCTATGAAAATTATCGAATCTGGATAGATTTAATTCCTTTCTTGTTGAGAGACAATGTTCAAATTTGCAACAAGAAACAATAAAAATGGAAACCAGAAATGGAATCCAGAAAATGGCACCCAGAAATGGTACCATATGAGTCTTCTGATTTAAATTTCCCTTAATTAAATTGGAAGAAAAATTGGAATTTAATCTCATGACAACTTGTACTAGTTAACTAAGTTAGGAATATTTAGTTAGCATAGGAAATTTTAGTTAATGGTCAAAGAGGAGGTATCCAAAGGAATTTTCTATTTTTAGGGGGTCCAGCTATAGTTATTTGTGAGTTGTAATTAGTTAACTCAAGAAATTGAGCTAAAATCAGTTTAACTAGTGCTAACATAGAGATGGTCTAGTGAGAGGTGTAGTGAATTAAATTAGATTAAATTCACAAGTACTAATCAATCAGTTAATTAATAATTCACTATAAATAATTTTTGCATGTCATTTCTAAGGAAGACCCAGTTGAGACTCGAGTTGAAGGGAACATATTTATGATTTGTACTATTAGAAAAGTGTACAAGTCATGCATGAGGTCATCGGGAAGTCGTTGAAGGATTACGCAATCATTAATTGGTAATTTCCTTATTAATAGGGGCTCAATTAGCCCAAGAATGTGTAAGGAAGACTGAGCAAGAAGTGGCAAGAAAGAGGTTAAATAGTTGACCAATTTTGATTAGATCACAAGCCAAATTCAAGCATGATCGGAGAGAGAAGTCAACAAAGTGCAGGAAGTTTCTGAGTGGAGCAATAACATTTTATTGTTTCATGATCATGTCCATATGCAATATATATATATATATGGTTTTTGAGTTCTTTCTTTCCCCAGCTACATCTTGTGTTGTGCGATTAATTGTCTCTTTCTCTTACTTGTTATGTGTGATTGTGTTTTGTTTCTACAAATTGTAGAAGGGTTAAGTATTTTGTTTTAGTACATAACAAGTTCATATTGAATCCCTTGGATATATTTTCTAGAAAAGGGACTTCATCAAATCAAAGACAAAAAAATACTCTGCCTACACAATTGCAATATGCAAAATGCAACCTCGAAGATCAGCTTCAATTGAAGCAACTTCCATAACTGCTAGTCCAATAAGAAAATTAATAACCATTCCAAATATTGCATTCATTTTCCCCCATGCTATAAGTCGAGGTTGAAGAGCCTTGAATAAACTGATCATCCAAAAATGTATTGTGATTCATTTATCTTTTCATGTCTTCATCAAGAGAAACTAGGAAGATGCAGAATTTCCACAAGCTACAAACACAATTCTATGACTACTACTGGAACTGAAACTACTACTACTGAAAATAAAACTACTACTACTACTAAAACTGAAATTTCTCTATGATCAAAAGAACCTTTTAAATGTCTATATTATGCCTGCAGTCAAGTAATAGGGTTTTAGGAATACTCTGGCCTTGAAATGCAACATATTCTCAATCATTCTAAATTTTTTTTCAATGAATCAAGTGAAAAAATATAGTGCGATAAAAGTTAAACCTCATTTTGTATTGTAATAACAACAGTTAGTGGTGACTCATTTCGTTCCCCATTAGCTTCACCTAGTACCCTTGGTGTAAGATCTGCACTATATCTTAAATATTGAAGTGAACATGGAGAGCCTTGGATAGCAAATAAAGAAAATTGCATAAAAAAATTACTTCTATCTTGTGTGCTACCCTTTCCTAATCTCCAACCTTACAATGTTTCCTTTGCAACATGTTGTACAATTACTAGTATTTAATTAAATTTGTAATAAACCTACCCTTTAAATAATTTAAGAAAATAAAGAAATGAAAAGTATAATTTGGGATGTAAAAGAAACAACAATGTGAAAAGACTAAAATAAGATATAGTCATAAAGGAAAAAAAAAAAACAAACATCACACAGATATTTAGGAAGAGGAAGACTTAGGAAGAGGTCAATTTAAATGGGATAAATAAACAAGTTTAGATAAATAGGATAAATAAAAAAAACCCAAAAAAAAGAATAATATAATGAAATATTGTAATGTTCCCAAATTTTAGCCTCAAAGCTAAATGAAACATTAGAATTAGCAGTATCTTTAGCCAGTGAATAAATGGGTAGAAAAACCCATAAGTCTCCTAAGAAGGAATAAAAAAAATTCAAGTGTGAAAGGAGACACTCCTTGTAGCTTTTAATAAAACACCTCCATGTGTGAACAGGGATAATATCAGGTTGATTCAGTCCACTTTGACTAAGTCAACAACACAGATGTGGAGGAGCAGGAATCAAAGAAGGAATAACACAGTTTTGGAGGGAGATGAATCTTTTGATGGGGATGACCTAACTGAGTGGGGCCAAGGGCAAGGAAACTCATATTTTATTTAAGGAAGAGTATGGCAACATTATTCTTCATGTTCTATATGATTATTTTGTCTTCTCAAACTTTTTGCTACCTCTTATTGTTTAGCAGGGTTGCTGTGTTGTTTAGCACCGGGTGTTCCCGAGTGAGAATCCCATCTCTTTCCTTGAGGAGCCTCTTGGGAGAGTTTGTATTAATTTTCCACATTAGGTTTTCAAGCCAAGCTTTAGTTTACTTCATCAGCGCAGTTTCTGCAGGTCATTGTGCTGTGTTGTAGGGTGCAGTAGTGGAGGGGATTGGAATCCCACTTTCTAAGCTAGTTTCTCATTGAAGGAAGGTTTCCTTCACTTGGGAGATTCGTTTGGAGAGATCTTGAGATTATTTCAGATTTGTGGCATCAGGCCATTCATTTCCCATAATTTCCAGTGTTGTTCTAGCTAGGGAATGTGTTATTTTTGGAGGCAGTTTTAGTGGATGGTCTAGTGGCTTCTTTGTACTATTTCGTTGTGATTGAGGGGTTCATCCTTTCATGGGAGGAAGCATTTGAGGAAAATACATCAGATTAGATATATTTTAGCCTTATACACTCTTATTCTTTAGTTTTGCAGTGATTATTCAGTAATTTTCTGAAGACCACATTTGTATGCAGAGTGTATGACAAGAAACCCTTCCCGGGTTTTCTTGTAATTTTAATAAGGATACTAGATCTTATTTCTTCAGAATTATTAATTAATACATGATTATATCTAATTTTTCTCATAATTTCTGGGTTGAAACCCTCATATGACTGCGCGGTCTCTTTCGTGTATATTTTTGTGTAGCAGGGTATTGGGGTTTTAGTGATTTTCAGCTGCATTAGGTGGTGGGAGGTCTGTTTACCTCACCTAGTTTCATTTATTTCTAATATCATCTAGGAATTAGATGCTAGATGGATATATATAATAGATCCAAGTGATTATTTTCATTTTTATGGCATACATTTCTGGAAATGCGTTTTTCTGTGAATGCATTGCTAAGCAGTCCATTTTTGGAATATTTTAAGATATTCCGAATACTGCTTATTTTCCCTATTTTGGTATATTACAGTGGTATCAAAACTTCAATCTTGGCTCAAACTGTGGATCTCAGGCCATTACTCTTTCAGGAGAGATGGACAGAAAAGAGAAGGCTCCATTATATGAAGGGAGAAAGGAAGACAAGCTTACAAAGCTTCTTCCAAGATCTATGTAGAGCTTTCAAGGAGAACTGAAGAAAATAAGAATGGAGATGGCATCTCTAGAGGAGTTTGGATCTAGCGCTTAATCTAGATTTGCACATGGTGAGGGTGATGCACAGCGCAGTCAAGTGCTTAGATCTATCTTGAGATGGATGAGAGGAGGGAGAATACCTAAGAGGAAAACTCCTAGTGAATTTTTGCAGGAGTATGAATCCCAAACTGAGAGGTTTAGAGATCATACCAATTTCCAAGAGTTTTGCAAGATCTAGGTGGAGGAGAGCAAGCAGCAGGATGCCGATAGATTTCTTCTATCTACTTTTGCATGGTCACCTACATGTTCAGCTGAAGCTTGGATGAAGGAGCTAGACTCCTATTTACAGCAACACCCCATTTCTAAAGATGAAGCCATCAGAATCGCAGTGCTACATTTCAGAGTTAAGGCCCATGCATGGTGGATTTTTGAATCTTGTTCTTTCAAAAATGAAAACACTTCCTCTTATGCAAGATTCATTGAAACATTGGTGGGAAGGTTTGATGGAAAACTTCCTAAGACACATGAGCAAGAAAAAATTGAGAGAACAAAAACCTTGCATGTGATGGAGGATATTCCACTTCAGAAAACCATGGGAGAAGCTGACATCTTGCATTACACATTGCTAGAAGCAAGACCTCTAGTTCATATTCCTAAAGAAGAGGGCATGGGGATCTCTTTTTCACAAGAGGATCCAATTGTTGAGATGTTTCCCATACACATTGATGAAGATGAGGGCAAAAACGTTGTCACATCTAGAGCACATCCAGTACCTCATGCATAGGGAGGAGGAGCACATGCTCCAACAGGAGGGGTTCTTGTATCCTTGTAAGAAGTTCCCTAGGATATAATACATAGAGGTCCAAGCACAATCAGTGAGCAGCATGATTGTGAAGCATTGCAGCTGGAAGGAGGGGGTAGGAAGGAAGAGCAGCATCACTTGATGAGAGACACACACCCTTCTCTATTTCAGGAAGCTAATGCAAGGAAAAGGCAGACTGATTTGCACTGTGAAGGCAAGGGCAAGGTTGCCCAACCATATGTATAGTCCACTCTTGACAGTGATGTCTCACTACATGGAGGCATTCCACCTAGGAGGGCACCAGATCTAGCATTGATGAAAGACATCTTGTCTTTGGATTCACCACTCTTGGATTTAGGAGAGGTGAAGGGTTTGGAGGAGAATTTTGGCATGGGGGATGTCAAAGTAGCAGGCAGCAGCATGAGGAGAGCTTCACATGCCAGATAACCAGCGCTGTCTCTTGGGAGCATTGATCCGTATTAGAGGTCTCAACTCTTGGTAGAGTACTCCAAGGATCTGGGTGCTTGCATTATTCTGGATGACCTCGATGGTGATAATGGATATATGGTGGAGGATATGGTCATCTATTCTCATGGAAGAGTCTTCTTGACTATAGCTTCTAAGCTCAAGGAGGAGCTGCTACATGCAGCACATGAGGACTTCTTTTCCAGGAATTTTCATGCATATCTTTCCTTGGCAGAGGATTTTATTTGGGAGGGCATCTAGTATGACATATTTCAGCATATGGAGAGATGCATAGCCCAGATGGTGATAGAGAGGATGTCACAGCCACCTTCTTACTCATTGGGAGTGAGGGAGCATTTTCAGTTGAGCCATTTTAGCTCAAGGACCAAAGTACATGGTAGAGGAGGTATACATTTCAATTATGATTTGCCTTTCTTCACTTTTTATGACCAGCATGTTGTATTAAGGAGGATCATCCCTTCTTATAATTTATATTATGATGTACTTGAGGCTAATTGCATCATTGAGGTTGGCTACCTTATTGATGGTTTGTTGGGGAAGCCACATGATCCTTGGTGTGCACCATTGACACCACATTGTACCTTCATGTTTCCATCTTATGAGATGACTGTGGAAACAAACAAGTGGATGTGAAAGAACTTATTAATTTTTGTTTTCATACAGGAAAAGGATGCACTACACTGGTTCCATTGGTGGAACTATGAACCACTCTCCGGTTTTCATATGGCAGCTTGTTTTTATTGCATTTTGCTTCCATTTACTACTGATATTTTATATTCATGGGGAGCATTGTTTGGAGAGTGTTGAAGGTATTAGAGATGGCCATTGGGAGCATGATTCTCCCCACTTTACATGTTGTACATTTCAAGAGAAGCCATGGGAAAACCATGATTGCCACATCACACTTTTGCCCCTCTTGTGGGAGGAAACACTTGAAGAACTTGAGGAGGCACTTCATGGCTGAATTGTTTGATGGGGGAGCTTGGGCCATTCTTGGAGGCCATGTTATTTCAGCCCAAGGATAGAGGCAGCCCTATGTTTACCATAAATGGAGGGAGAAACCATTTGGATGGCAGAATCCAATCTCTCCATGCAACCCCAACACATTGTATAAAATAGGGGTTGATGATTCTTTTGATGAGCTACCTAGGATGACTCATTTCATTTGGATGATAGCATAGGTGAGGGAGTCACTCATTCACCATGTTTGTCATCACTACTACTTGGTGGAGGCCATGAGATAGCAAGTAGGTTTCCATTCACACTTTCCACCTTTGATTGATTTGGGCCATTTGGTTTGCACACTTGGGAGGAAACATTGGATGGCAGTTTTATTGCAGATTATCTTGATGCAGTGATGGAGGCCATTGATGGGAGGCCACAAGAGGAGGAGGGGAGAAATTTTTCTCTCCCTATAAATTTTCTTGAGGACAAGCAAAGATTTTGGAGGGGAGGACTGTAATGTTCCCAAATTTTAGCCTCAAAGCTAAATGGAACATTAGAGTTAGCAGTATCTTTAGCCGGTGAATAAATAAGTAGAAAAACCCATAAGTCTCCTAAGAAGGAATAAAAACACTTCAAGTGTGAAAGAAGACACTCCTTATAGCTTAATAAAACATCTCCATTTGTGAACAGGGATAATATCAGGTTGATCCAGTCCACTTTTCCTAAGTCAACAACGTAGATGTGGAGGAGCAGGAATCAAAGAAGGAATAACACAGTTTTGGAGGGAGATGAATCTTTTGATGGGGATGACCTAATTGAGTGGGGCCAAGGGCAAGAAAACTCATATTTTATTTAAGGAAGAGGATGGAAGCATTATTTTTCATGTTTTAGATGATTATTTTGTCTGCTTAGACTTTTTGCTGCCTCTTGCTGTTTAGCAGGGCTGCTGTGCTATTTAGCACCGGGTGTTCCCGAGCGGGAATCCCAACTCTTTCTTTGAGGAGCCTCTTGGGAGAGTTTGTATTCATTTTCCAAATCAGGTTTTCATGCCAAGCTTCAGCTTAATTCATCAACGCAGTTTATGCAGATCATTGTGTTGTGTTGTATGGTGCAGCAGTGGAGGGGATTGGAATCCCACTTTCTGAGCTAGTTTCTCATTCAAGGAAGGTTTCCTTCACTTGGGAGATCTGTTTGGAGAGATCTTGAGCTTATTTTAGATCTGTGGTATTAGGCCACTCATTTCCCAACATTCCCAGTGTTGTTCCAGCTAGGGAATGCATTATTTTTGGAGGGAGTTTCAGTGGATGGTCTAGTGGCTTCTTTCAAGTGTTTCCTTGTGATTGAGGGGTTCATCCTTTCATGGGAGGAAGCCTTTGAGGGATCTACATCAGATCAGATATCTTTCAGCCTTCTACACTCTTATTCTTCAGTGTTGCAGTGATTATTCAATAATTTTCTGAAGATCACATTTGTATGCAGAGTGTATGACAAGAAACCCTTCCCGAGTTTTCTTGTAATTGTGATAAGGAGACTAGATCTCAGTTCTTCAGAATTATTGATTAATACATGAGTAGATCTACTTGTTCTCCTAATTTTTGAGTTGAAACCCTAATATGACTATGCAGTCTCTTTCGTGTATATTTCTGTGTAGCAGAGTATTGGGGTTTTAGTGATTTTCAGCTACACTAGGTGGCGGGAGGTCTGTTTACCTCACCTAGTTTCATTTCTTTCTGATCTCCTCTTGTACTTAGATGCTAGATGGATATATCTAATGGATACAAGTGATGATTTTCATTTTTATGGCATACATTTCTAGAAATGCATTTTTCTGTGAATGCATTGCTGAGCAGTCCATTTTTGGAATATTTTAAGACATTCCCAATGCTGCTTATTTCCCCTATTTTAAGATATTACAAATATAAATATATATTTAAAAAAATAAAAATAAAAAAAATTATATGCATATAATCTGAATACATCCACAAAAGCAGAAACTACCACATAATATTAAAATAATCCGAAGAAAAAAATCCCAATAGTACACTCAAACAAAATACAAAAAGAGCTTTTACAATCACATTTAAAAAAAATTCCCAAGATCACACCGTAGATATATACAACACTCTTTCCTCAACCAATGTAAAATATAATACAATATTCTTTCCTCAACCAATGCATTGACTTTACCTTTCTGATGATATATAGAACTTGGAATCGTATGAGACTTTGTCGATATGATTCTGATATATTGATCATTATAGCCTAACGAAATTAGGCGGGATTTGACAAGGCCATGTGCATGGCACTGCCACAGGGCCATCCATGCCATGCAAAGCCACAACTCGTCAAACAGTACAATCTTGACTACTCTCAATTCTGTGTTGAATTTTTAGGTAATTAATCATTATTTTGAATCTGGAACTTTATTGGGTTGATATACAATTCAAATTGTTCTCATCTAAAGAGTTTAATTTCTGTATTAGTTAAAAACTTAATTCAGGAAGGCAAGGTTATGGTGAAAAATATAAATTTGTATTGCCAAGTTCTATCGACTTTAATAATGAACATAAAGTGCATGAACATTATATTTATATATATCATTAATGAAATGAATTCAAGCTTATCAGAACTATGCCATGCTCTGGTCTGGCATTCCTTCACCTGCTTTCTCTATTTCTCCTTCCATTAAAGCGACAATCCATGCTTAGGTTTTCTAACCTATGCTCTATCCGCATGCTGCGACCCATTTATTTTTCTCTACATGTGCCCATGTGCTCATATTTGTTCTCTGCTTCCAAAGACCAGCTACTCGTCGCTGTCACGGAGGCATACGCTATACTCACCACGACCCTACTTCTCTCTCTGTCCAGAAATGTCGCGTTGTCCTGTCATTTGTGAGTGGACGTTTATGTCTTCGTTGAAACAAATCGACATAGATTTCGAACACTATGGTTTCGAGAAACGGGTAAATTGCGCCGACACCACTTATTTGGGGAATATCGCAGAATTTATTTTGCGAATATTTCAAAATTTAATAGTTAAAAGAGGTTAATTGTTACCTCTAATCATTGTTTAGAGAAGGTTACGAATTCAAAAAAAATAAAGAGAGAATAAAACTCTCCCCTTTACTGTGCAAAATCTCACCTCTTGTTTCCTAAACAAGACACTGTCTATTAAAACACTTTTATGTGTTTTCACAGCTCACTACGTACATACATACATTACTGTGTCATAAAAAATAAATTACAACTCTCTCTATCTTTTAATCCTCACAAAATTCACTTTTATATGAAACATTACATAATATATATATTATAAATATCATATATTTATAATATATATTTAACCAAAGTTAAAACTTAAAAAATACTGCGGTAATAACACATTTACCCAACGTAAAAGTCAAAACATCATTGCCGTGAAATAAAAAAATTAAATCAAAACCATAACATAATGTTTAAAAACATTATTTCCCTTTTGTTTCTTTTCATTTATATATTCCGGGGGCTTCGTGGAGTTCATCCTCCCCAGCTCTCATACCCTCGCGGAAAAGCTTGCCGCCTCAACTCTTAAGTGCTGTTGTGTAATAAATGGAGTTGGCAGGGAATTTAATATGGTGGTTGCTGCAGATATGAATGGAGCTTCCACCGTCTTCAACTTACCATCAACAATTACTTCGCCGCCTTCCAATCCCTTCTCATTAACTCGCTATCTTGCTGATTTATACGGGTAGTTGGAAATTAAATTCCAACACTCCCCCTTAATTTCAACTGCTGGGTTTTCCTGCATACCCAGACATTTCCTGAAATAATTAAAACTATTCTGAGCTAATGGTTTTGTGAGGATATCAAAAAATTGATCCTCTGTTCTGCAATGTTGCAAAACAATCTCACCATTGCTAACCAATTCACGTATGAAATGAAACTTGGTGTCTATGTGCTTTGTCCTTTTATGAAAAACATAATTTTTTGATAAAGCTATCGCTGAGCTATTATCACAGTAAATCACTGTCCCTTTTATCTGTTCTTGGCATAAAATTTTCAACATTCTTCTCATCCAAACTGCTTGACACGCTGCTGCTGTAGCTGCCACATATTCTGCTTCTGCTGTAGACAACGCTACAATGGGCTATTTCTTAGAAGCCCATGAAATGGCTCCTGAACCCATGTGAAAAACATAACCGGAAGTGCTCTTCTGATCATCAATACTTCCAGCCCAATCATTGTTAGTATAACCAATTAATTCTGAATTTTCTGAAGTAGTATACAAAATACCATACCTCTTAGTTCCTTTTACATACCTCAGAATTATTTTTGCTGCCTGCCAATGTGCATCCTTTGGCCTCTCCATAAATCTAGAAATCAAACTAACAACATGCATTATATCGGGCCTAGTTGCAGTCAAATACATGAGGCTGCCAACTATGCTCTTGTACAAACTAGGATCAAAATCCTTGCTGCTGTCCTCTCTGCTGAGTTTTAATCCCATCACTGTGGGAGTGATTGCTGCTTTGCTCTCTTGCATATTAAATCTTTCCAGCACTTCATTAACATATTTTTCCTGTGAGATAAAAATCCCATTTTCATCTTGTTCTACTTCTATTCCTAAGAAGTATTTCAACAAACCCATGTCAGTCATTTCAAATTCTTCTTTCATGACTATTTTAAAATTTTCAATAAGATAATCATCATTACCTGTGAAAATAACATCATCAACATATAAAACTACAATCAACATTTTTCCATCCTTTTCTTTGATGTAGAGGGTGGGTTCTCCCTCACACTTTTCAAATCCATTTTCCAGTAGATAGGAATCTATCCTACTGTACCATGCTCTTGGCGCTTGCTTCAGCCCATAAAGAGCTTTCTTCAACTTACACACTTTGTTTTCTTGGCCTTTCTTTTCATAGCCGAGAGGTTGTTCAATGTAAACCTCTTCCATTAACACTCCATTTAGGAATGCTGACTTCACGTCCATTTGGTAAACTTTCCACTTTTTTTGCGCTGCTATGGACATCACTGCTCTCATGGTTTTCATTCTAGCAATCGGTGCAAAAGTTTCCTCATAATCTATCCCATGCTTCTGCTTATAACCTTTGACAACAAGCCTTGCTTTGTGTCTCTCTATTTTACCTGTAGCATTACTCTTGGTCTTGTAGACCCATTTAACTCCTATGACATATTTACCTTTTGGGATTTCAACCAAATCCCATGTCTTGTTTCTTTCTATGGCATTAATCTCCTCATCCATAGCTTCTATCCATTTCCTATCTTTAATAGCATCCTCAAAATGAATAGGGTCATCAACATTACAATATAAAGCAAACAAAGAATTGATACCTTCATTTGCTGCCTCTTGTTCATAAATGTCTTTTAAATTTCTGAACTTCTTACCTTTTTCATTAGATGTACAAATGCTTGAAGAAGCACTTGAATTTCCTCCTTGTGGTGTGCTTGGAGAAGCACTCTCATTTCTCCTCAAGGGTGTGTTTTTCTGCCCTTGCATTGGTGTTGCTGTTTGGGGATGTATTTCAGCCAACTCATCATCATTTTCATCATGAGATAAACAGTGTTTAACATTCACTGTTTTCTCTATGCTTCCATCCCAAGCTTCCTCTTCAATGAACTGAACATCTCTGCTCACAATAAACTTCTTGGTTGATGGGTTGTATAACCTATAAGCCTTGGATTCCTCACTGTATCCAATGAAAATACATTTCTCCCCCTTGCTATCCAACTTCTTCCTTAGCTGATCCGGTATGTGTGCATAAGCCACACATCCAAAAACCTTCATGTGTGTGACACCTTGCTTTGTGCCACTCCATGCCTCTTCCGGCACTTTGTTCATAACTGCTTTTGTAGGGCACCTATTCAAAATGTACGCTGCACAATGTACAGCTTCAGCCCAATAATCATTAGGCAAATGCTTTGCCTTTAACATACTCCTTGCCATGTCCATTATGGTTCTATTCTTCCTTTCGGCTACTCCATTTTGCTGCGGAGTATATCTAGTTGTAAACTACTTATGAATACCATTTTCTCTACAAAAACATAGAAAATCTTTAGAGATATACTCACCTCCTCTATCAGTCCTTAGGACTTTGATGTGCAGCCCACTTTGGTTTTCCACAAGTGCTTTGAAATTGCAGAATCTTTCAAACACCTCACTTTTGTTTTTCAAAAAGTAAACCCAAGTTTTTCTTGTAAAATCATCTATGAATGTTAACATGTAGTGGCTGCTAGCAAGCGATGGAGTTTGCATCGATCCACACAAATCTGAGTGGACAATCTCTAAGGGTGCCTTTGCCCTTATGCTTTTCCAGGAAGGAAAACTTTCTCTGTGTTGTTTCCCCAAGATACAACCTTCACAAAGGCTGTCCGGCTTCTCTATCAATGGTAAACCTCTTACCATTCCTTTTCTGTTCAACAAATTAAGACCTCCAAAGTTGAGATGTCCAAATCTCAAGTGCCACAACCAATTTTCATCTTTTGGTTCGCTTTGGATAGCCTCTTGTGTCACTGCTGCTATCTTTTCTTCATTCTTCAAATCTGCTCTCATTCTAAGAGGGAACATCCTGTTCCTTGTCATCTTCACTTCAGCAATACATTGTTTGCTGGGTGGTTTGTCCATGATGGTACAAACATCATCCTCAAAAATACATTATACCCCTTTTGAACAGTTGTCCAATACTTAAGAGGTTACATTTCATTCCTGGAACATAATACACATCTGCTATGGATTTCTTTACACCTTTTCTTGTTAAAACATTTACATTTCCTTTTCCCATAACATAAACTTTGCTATCAGTTCCTAGTGTGACTTGTGACTTCACACTCTCATCTAGCATAGAAAAAATTGATAAGTTTCCTGTCATATGGTTACTGCAACCGGAGTCTAGAAACCATAAATCCTCACTTTTTTCTTCAGCCATATTACAAGCTAAAAACAAATTATCTTGGCTGAGATTTTCTCTAGTGAAATTTGCACTAGTTCTATTTCCCATATCATGCTGCTTCTTTCTACATTCATTAGCATAATGACCATATTTTTTACAATAGTGACATTGGACATTGGATTTATCATACCTTTTTCCTTGAGCATTATGACCACTTTGCTTGTTGCTTGCCCCTTGGCTAAATTAGCTGTGATTTTGTGTTGCACCTTCCATGTGAATGTGAGGATGTCCCTTCCACCTCTATTTTTGGCTTCTCCCTCTTCACTCTTTTGTTTCCCTCTTCTTGCCCTCTTCCTCTTAGAAGAAGACATCGGGTGTGGCGGGTTCAAAGGAATCAGAGTTTCACTCCCTACCAATCTCCCTTTCATGGGTCCTCAGGTGGTCCATGTGGCTATTGCCGAACTTTGTGAGATCCACAGTCTCCTCTATGGTGGTGACAATCATCAGAATCTTGAGGTAAACTTCTCAAAGAGTTTTCTGAATCCTCTTGGCTCTTGAGGAGTCTTTCTCATGAGATCTTATTTGTGTGACCATTCAATCCTACGAGTGAAGAATGAGTCAATACTATCGACTCTTTCATACAGAGAGTTTCAAAGTCTCTCCTCAGCAACTCAAGTTTTGCTGTCTTCACTTTTTCCATGCCTTGATAGGTTGTCTTGAGAGTTTCCAATGCTTCTCTGGATCTCTTAGCTGCTGCAATCCTTGGAAACACACTCTCATGAACTGCTTGATACAAAAAGGAAAGAGCTTTGGAGTCTTTCTTCTTATTACTCTTCAATATCTCTCTTTCTGCCTGAGTTAACATATTAAACTCATGTTCATCTGTTGGCTCTTCAAAGCCTTCCTCAACAAATTCCCATAAGTCTTGGGAGACAAATAATGCTCTCATAGTTATTGACCAGTAGTCATAATTTTTCCCATTAAACTGTGGGAGATGGATATTTCCCATACCCATACCAGTGCTGGCTCCAGCCATTCTGCACTCTTAACTATGATTCATAACACTTGATTTGTGTATATAAAATGGTAGTACATTATATGATAACACACTAAAAAATGTATAGAAATACCTTTGGATTCTTTTGGTGAGTCTTCACCAGCATTGGAGAAGGCTGCTTGCAACAAAAAACTCCTTTCCTTGACTTCTTTGATCTTCAAAATTTTAGATACAACTCGATACCATGTTGGAGATTTTTGTGAATTCCAAAACAATAAATGGAGAATAAAACTCCCCTTGTTCCCTTGTAAGCTTACTTTTTGTCTCTTAAAACAATTTTAAATGTTTTTTCACCTTTAACTTCTTCAGCTGTGCATACACTTCTGTTAAACAATGTAAAAATAAATTACAACTCTCTCTATCTTTTAATCCTCACGGCATTCACTTTTATATGAAACATTACATAATATATATATTATAAATATCATATATTTATAATATATATTTAACCAAAGTTTAAACTTAAAATATACTGCGGTAATAACACATTTACCCAGCGTAAAAGTCAAAACATCATTGTCGTGAAATAAAACAATTAAATCAAAACCATAACATAATGTTTAAAAACATTATTTCCCTTTTGTTTCTTTTCATTGATATATTCTGGGGGCTTCGTGGAGTTCATCCTCCCCAGCTCTCATACCCCCGCCGAAAAGCTTGCCGCCTCAACTCTGCTGTATTAAACATGTTTGGTGGGTATTTAATGTGGTGGTTGTGGATGATAAGGATGGCACTTCCACCGCTTTTGCATTCATGACCTAGCTCTTCAGCTTCACATCAGCTATTACTTTGTCTCCGTTCTGTTGTCTCTTCATTCCTTTCCCAATTAACTTCTGTTGTCCTGCAAACTTATATGGGCAGCTAGAAATTAAATTCCAACAATCATGACATTTAAATTTTGGAATTTTCACCCATCTTTCTGAAGAAAATAATTACTTGTGGTGTGGAGATAATTTGTCTGAGAATGTAGCACTTAGGTTCTGATTCTCAGTGGAGTGTGTACTTTGTCACCGTTCAAGTTTGATTAGACTCGTGATTATGTGGTTGTTGGGGACATTTAAACCTCACCTATTTGTTGAAACCTAGGTAATACATAAATATGCAAAATTCACACAATAAGTGGTTTTGCTATTGATCACATATTTGATGATTATAATGAATTGGTGAGAAGTATTTAACTTTTTCTTACTAATAATTTATTGGCTTAAAATAACTTGACGTGCATGTACACTTTAAATTTGACTTTATGTCTTAATTCCATTTGACTCTCTAAATTTAACTAATTTTTTTATATATGAAGTAATTAACTATTTTAACACTCCCTTGTAGAGAAAGAGAGTTCGTGCTTCCTAGGTCAATTTATCTTTACCACATCTTCCATCGTCAGCTTGGCAAACAATTTAATATAATATATAAGAATGTGTTGAGAGAGCTTTTGAGAACTGCGTTGGCTGTTTATTGAGCTTGATTTTTCTAGTGAGCACTTCACCTATCTTTCGGAGGAGCAGGAAGCCAAAACATAAAATGAGAAGAGTGTTGGACCACTATTTTATAGAGAGCAATAGAGTGTTAGACCACTATTTTATAGAGAGCAATACACTCTAAACGTCTCTTACTCCTGAAAATGAGTGAAATGTTCACTCTAAACTTCGAAATCAACTAACAATACACATAGTTCTCCAAAATTCTCAACATTCTTATATTAATAATGGTGGAAATGTCCATTCTCCAACTTCGAATATTTTCAAAGTGGAACTTTGAACAGTCGATGGAGCATGGATTTTCCCTATACGAGTAAAAATTGAGGTATCTGCTGATCTTTCTTGACTACACCGCTAATAACCGCAAAACGTGATTGGCAGTACGACGTTTGCCTACGGCACAGTGATAGTACAAGGGCTGGATTTCATTGTTGAGAGGTTCACATTTAAAAGCTGCGTGCCTAAAAATTTAGTGCATCAGGAATCGGAACAAGTTGTCAGTAAGAGTAATAGGAAATAGTTGTGCGTTTCACATTTTGCATATTTTTTAGTGGGAAGGACTTAAATTTAAAAATAACGAGTCTTACATAGAATCTTTCCTGAATATCAATGGTAATTTAAAATAATGTTTTCTAAGTTTACGAGTACGCTAACAAGTTGAGTTGTTCACATTGAGTCTTTCTTGAATATCAAAGGTAATTTAAAAACAATTCATTTAAAAATAATATTTTTTAAGTTTACGAGTATGCAAACAAGTCGAGTTTGTCAAGTGGAGAATAAGAATTTTTAATTTCATCTTTCTAATTATTTGATGAAGATTTTTTTTTTTACTTTGACAACTACAAATAATATAAATGATTGATAGTGAGGCTTAGTCATGTGAATCATGTATTAATCATGTATTTATATGGAGGAATATTAGAGTTTTGAGCAGGAGTTAGAGTTGTAATGAGATTAAAGTTATGAGTGTGATCTCATTTCTGATATTCTTGGAATCATCATTTAGTAGAAGAATGGACATGAGTTTGCACTTATCTTCAAATCACCATTAATTTAAAGTGTTTTTCAAATTTTTATTTGTGATCACTTCCAATCAACTTAAGACATCATTTAGAGAATTTGTGGTCATGTTCAAATTTCTATTTGTGAGTATTTCCAATCCACAAAAGACATCAACTAGAAAACTCGTAAGCTTTAAAGTGGAGTTTCAAAATTGTTTGTTACCCTTAACCCACCATTTACTAAAAGACTTACATTTTTTTGGTCATTGGAGAGAATATTTGGCTATTGGGAACTATACTCATCTCTCTACTTTGACTCACAAGAATCTATTTAAATTAACGGGAAAAACAATCTAGATACCTAATCCATTAGAATCCAAACGACTTTGAAAAAAAAATTTAGTCTCACATGAACATTATATTATATTTATATGTGTGTTTTATCAAGTAAATACAATTCACCCTTCTCGTCTATTATGTTATTATAATCTTAGTCCAACAAATTCTTTGTTGAATACCACATTATTAATTTGTTTATTTTAAATATTTATAAGTATGGAAGTTTAATTGGTTTAATTTGAATATTTACAAGTATGGAAATTTAATGAGTGAATACACATAAGTTTGATTTCATCAAATTTTAAATAACAAATAATGATAGATTCAATTTAATTTTAATCATAAATTTATCAAAATATAGTTAATAAATTTTAAATGAAAATGAAATTGAATTCATAATTCATGATAAAAATGGAAATTATATATATATATATATATATATATATATATATATATATATATATATATATATATAATTAATTTAAATTTATAATGTATATTTCTTATAATTTATATATTTTATAACTTAATCTGGTTATCACATCTTCATTTCACAATTTCTATTATAAAATAGTGAACTTTTCTATATATGTGTTTATTTGGATAACTCTCTCGCTTTAGGTTTTCCATATCTTCTTGTGTCCTCCATTGAAAGTATGACTATCTTTAGATATCTGATGTATAAGAAGAATCTTTACAATATTGAATCCAAAAGGCTCCCAAAAATTGCTTCAAACTTTAGTCAAAATTCCCACCTTCCCCTCAAGGGTGGGTGGCATAAGGATGCCCAGTCTTCGCTCAACCATTGGGGAATTAAAGATGATATCAATATGAGAAGCAAAGGTAGTGTCAAATATACTATTACCTCCAAGTTTAAAGACAAACTACTGGAGGATAAGGAACTGAAGGGTAAAAGGAAGCTAAGATACTATAAGGAGGTGATCAACACCCCCTTGATAACTAGAATTATCTCTCTTTTAGATTTTCCGATTCTTACTAACATCTGCCACACTTCCAATATTCTTAACTTATTAAGCCAATCTTTCTATAACTATCTTAGACATAAAAAAATGATTTTGAAGAATCACATTTAGATTCTTTTTCAATTTATTTTCTTGAATTTTCATAAATTTAATTATCATATATAAAATAACAAAAATAAAAATGATTAATTAACAAAATTTATGTTAGATATTTTAAAAAGAAAATCTTATTATTTTATTTAAATTTCATATTTTCCCAAACTTTAATTTTTATTTATTAAAATGGATTTTAATTCTATATATAATTCAATATCCTAAAAAAATTAAAACACTCAAATTGTAAAAAAAAATTACACCTCACACTTGTACTTTTTAGAAATCTTTACCATATTCTAGACTAATTAAAAATATATATAAACCTTCACACATGTAAAACAAATAGGCTATGTCTTTTAAATTTGATTACCTTCTAATTTTTTGTCATTGGAAATATGCTTGAAATCACTTTTTTTGGGAGACGGGTTGAAAAAATTCAGAAAAAAAGTGTTAACTTTGTGTGATTCATTAATCTATATAACCTTAATGAAATGGTAAATAAATAATTATATAAATTAATAATAATTTAAAATATTAAATTATATGAACAATAATTTAATATATTAAATATTTAAATTAATAAATGTGTTTATTTACAATAGAATTTTAATAATTTTAATTTAATTTTTAATAATTAATAAATATAATTTTAGTCTACTTTATAGAGTTTTGGATAGATAATTATTAGGTGTTTTGTTAAGGTAGTCTTTGATGTGAAGTCTTTAATTTCTTGATGGAGGTGATATACTAGACATGATAAAGTTACAAAAATATAAAAATAAAGGCCTAGTCTAACTTATAGAAAAATGCATTTTTAAATGTATAAATTAATTCAGTTCCCTAAAAAATTTGATAAGACACATTCTACATATTAAACAACTTAAACTCAAATTTTTAAACATATTTTCCATATTTTAGTAAATATTAATCAGAAAATAATACTAATAATAATATCATGAAAAAAGCCTTTTCGTATATAAGTTAAACTGCACCAATAAATATATCTATATCACATATGTACATAATATCTATAATAGTAATTAAAAGTATAGTAACTCAATTAACAAGATGATTTTAATAATAATATGTTGTACAACCAAAATGAGAAGTTCGTCGACTTGTGAAAAGAAGGTCAGGAATTATTTTGACAAAAAAATAAACAAAATGAAACTGGATAATCTTATCAAATTGTTTAGCCTCAGCAAAAACAATTAGAAATTTTGAAATTCACTAATGTATACTAATCATCATAGATCTATCTTAACTACGGATCTAAGTAGAGAGATCAAAATTATTTAGGTGCACACTTATTTTAGAGTGCAAAAAAAATGTATAATTTTTAAAAATAAGTCAATATTAACTTTTATTATTGAAAACTCATATTGAATATTTTATTCTATAAGACATTAAAATATTTTATTTAAACATATTTTTTTCTATATATAGTTATATATGAAGTTGAAATCAAATGTTAAAATATTTTTAAAAAGTATAAAATTTAAACATCTTACTCACATTTTTTTTTACTTCCAATTATTTTACATGAAATTATATGAGTCTGGGTCAACATTATTTTTCTATTTAAAGAATAAACGTCCCCTTAGCTCAATAATACTTTTGATTAAACAAATCAAACACGTTTTTTTTTGTTCTTTTATTATATGCAATGTTATATTTTATTAAATAATTATATATATATATATATATATGAAAAAAAACATATGTCAATTTCAAATTAAACACAAGCATACATAATATTTTCTTTTTATATATATATATATATAAATATATATATATATATACTTATATACTTTTCATATATATATATTAATTTGAAAATAGACATGTGTCAATTTCAAATTAAACACAAGCATACATACACATTTTTCTCTTTCATACTAAATTGTATAATAAACCTCTCAACTTATTAACATTAATGATTGCTATGCTCTGCCCACAATTATTTTAAGTATACATCTAATTTCAATATGTTTAGTGTTGAGATATAGTTGCATCCATTGCAAGATAAATTACTGCAGCTGCAATGCTGTTAAATGATGGTCGTTGGAGTACTGGAACATAAAGCAAAATGCAATCAAATTTTATTTTCATTTTTGTATAATATAAAACGGACAGATTAAGAAAACACAAATAATCCTCTGCTCTCGCATTCAACTGCAAGTAACTGACACCACAATGTTGAGTGTTGAGACACAGTTGCATTAGTAGCAATGGAAGATGAAATTCAATCAAACATTTTTATGTAACTGATTAATAAACACAAATAATCCCATTGCTCTCACATTCAATTACAAGTAATACTCATTACAACGATGATCTCATACGTAACGAGCCATTATTTCTGGGCAAACCCTTGAAAATCTAAAAAAATTCAAAGCAAGAATATTGTATCAAAACTCCCAACAATAGCTTAATTGAAGAATCCAATGAAGTGATATTTAATCTTCAGGTATGGCTTCCAGCGATGGCCTCCATGAAGATACCTGTTTATCCTCCCTGTAACTAACACGAAGTCTACGACTCCTATTGGATCCCTGGACCTCCTCCACTATTTGGCCTAGAAACGAGCCTATAGACTCCTGGCTGTGGCCCTGAGAGAGCATTTCGTTATACTCCTTCGCTGATACTATGATCTTGACACGCTGCACAACTTTTTCTTTAGCAATTGCTATTGCATTGGATTCCTTCGCCTCTTCAGATTCTGAAGCTCTCTGCAATAGAACAGGTTCATCGGCTGCTGTAATTGGACGCACAGACCTCCTGCTGGACCTTCTGCTCGTTCTCTTTTTCTGATTATTTCCATCACCAACAGTTAGACAATTTCCCATGGTCGATATTGGACGTATACTCCTTTCCTTGTTGCGACTGCGGCTTACTTTGCCTTCTAGATTGAAAGAAAGATTCGGCCAGATAATGCAGCACATGGAGGTCACTGTCAAGCCATCATTAACTATAACAAATCTGTTTGTCTCGTGCCGTTCGTTGCGCGTTTGCCAGCTATTAAAGTTGAAGTTAGGTTTGGGAAAGGTTACGGGACGCGGCCAGGCGGTTCGTGGCAGCTACTCAAGGGGACGTCGGTGAAAGCAAACGCACAGGTAGACGCGAGAGGGAAGGAGAACATTTGGGCATGGCATTAAACAAGTACGGTATTCTAGTGGGACATTTTAAAATATTTGAATTCTAACAATATATAAATTTTATGTTTTATTCCAAACTATAGGGCAGCCAACTTTGTTAATAACCATATATAATTTTAAGTTTTATTCCAAACTATACGGCAGCCAACTCTGGTAATAACCATATATAAATTTTAAGTTTTATTCCAAACTATAGGGTAGCCAACTCTGGTAATTATAATTATTGTATTTATATAAATTAAATGGTTGTTAGGTTATGTAATACACACTCATTCTTTATATAAAAAAAATTATGTTGTGAGTGGACTTAAAGATGGTTTTACTAAATGATGGAGCCTAGAGATGGATTGGCTTCAATTAAACAAATTTAGAGAATATTAAGATAATTGAATTTATGACTTTTTAATAACTAAAATGTTTTAACAATTAAAACTAGTTATTTTTCAGAATTAATGATATATTATAATTTATTTTTTAAATTATTATTATTATTATTATTATTAAAATTAATTAATATATAAGTTAAAGAAATATAGATTTAAAAAACAAGATATTTAACTATGAAGATTCACCCCACAAATATTCCACTTTGTTACAATATCATCCATTATCAATATATATACTTAAAAAAATCACAACTCTATCATATGACCTTATTCATATGATATTTTTTTTAATGAATCAATTTAATTAAAAAAGAAAGAAAAATGCATAACTCTATCATATGCTAGTTATTCATATAATATTTTTTTAATTAATTAGTTTAATTAAAAAAGAAAAGAAAAAATGCATAACTATTTTGGAGATAAATATCAACTTTTGATTTGTGAATTGTGTGAAAAAATAAATCCCTACTATTCACTTAATAATTATTGAGAATTAAATTAATATTATCCAAGACCTATTCCAAAATTAAACAAATCTATTAGCATAAAGATTTTTAACTCTAGTGGTTTTTAACTTGTAAATAGATTTTGTCACAATACATAAGTCAATACAATGTCTTATCAATACTACATATCCAAAAAAAGCATAAATCATTTCATATCACACTAATTCTTATTTCTTATGGAAGAAAGACATAGCTACATTAGAAATAAAACTTATTTTTTTATTGGTGGATACGATTAATAATATTCTAAAATATTTCATGAATATTACATTTGTATCATTGACATAATAATTATTAATAATTAAATTAAAATTGTGGAAACCCTCTATCCATGTAATTACCACAATATAGGCCATAGCAACCAATATATACATTTTTTATTTTTCTTCCATATAGAATATTTTAATATAATAAATAGAATTTTATGGTATAGGGGAGATTGTGTAGGTGTAATTTAAGAAACTATGTAAATGTCCTTAAGACATCTTAAATTTATAAAAATATTTTCAATTTATAAGACCTAGGACCTAAAAGATTTGTAAACATTTACATGTTGGATCAATTAAATAATAATAAAAGGCTGAAAGTAATATAGATCCGAGGGGATATATTGTAGTGACATTGTAGTGTACATAAAAATATTAAAATAGTAAAAGTAATAAATTTCAATTTGTTATCTTGTAATTTACTATCAATAAAAGTACAAATAAACTTTTAGATAAAAGAAACTAATAATATACATATCACATTAAAATATATAGCATGGTAGTTATATGTTAAGATCCATTTTAAGTTATAAATTAAAATAATGATTCTGTAACCATATTTAAATTTAATCAATAATTACATAAAAACTTTAATTCTTACAATGAACTTACAATATAACAATATTTTTAGTTATGGATATTCACGTCCACTTTACCATAGATATTATTAATAACTTTAATTCTTACAATAAACTTACAGTATAATAATATTTTTTTTTTATGGATATTCACTTCCACTTTACCATAGATATTATTAGCTTGTGGGTTCTAAATAGACTTTGTTACAATACCATGGCTCATCAATACCACATGCTGAAAAACGCATCTTTATTATTAACTCTATGATATAAATATTATTCTTATTTTTTATATTTATTTTTTATCAAATATATAAGATATAAATGGTAGCTATAAATGAAGATCCATTTTACCATATAAATTAAAATAATAACTTTTGTAATTGTATTTAAATTTCATTAATAAACACATAAAAACTTAATACTTACAATATAACAATATTTTTTAATCATGGATATTCACCTCCGCTTTACCATGGATATTATTACATTGTAAATGGGTTTTGCTACGATGTGCGAATTCGGTCGCTCATCAATACCACATGTCCAAAATCCATCTCTCATTTTACAATCAAAATGATATATGTGTGTGTTGTCTATATGCCAAAACTTTTTAACAATTTATCGATTTATTTATCAATGTAATTTGTGTGGAATGTGTTAGATATTCACTAAAATTACAAGTTTGATGGGTGAACTCTTCACAATCCAAAGTGTTTATGCCAAACCTTTTTAAAAGTTTAGTGATTTATTTTTCAATCTAATTTTTGTAGAATCTGATAGATATTCACTGGACATACAAGTTTTATGGGTGAACAACTTAAATTTCACTTAATTGTGACAATGGATAATCCTGGAACAGGTAGGGAATACTATTCCACTAGCATTGTTGTAACTTAAATATGACTATGACTAGAATAGACACGATTTAAAACAAAGGATAAACCTGGAATGGGTAGGAGATACTATTTAGAGATACTATTCAGTTTACCCAATAGTTTGGAGGAAATAAATTATCCTGTTTTGGAGTAATGAGGGTTGACCATCGAATAATTAACCAAAATTTCCGCTAAAGGTAAAACTCTATAGAGAATTTAATTTTCTTAAAGTAGAGGATCATGATCATTCAAATAATGTATTAAAACAAATACAGGAAACCATTCACCATCCTGATACAATTAAATTCTTGACAAATGTCATAGAGCGATACTACATAATCTTACAATGAATATTAAAAGTAGTTAGAAAGGATATTACAAGTTATAACATATACATAATGTAATAATATGCATAGAGCATTGAGACAGTGCATAGGGCTCACAAGGTAGAGGAAAGAAAAAAAAATTCATATTAAGAAACCATAAACTATATACATATCGCAACCAACATTTTACTTACCGAAACTACTTAGTCATTAAACTAGTAATGATATATTGAGTTCCAAATATCATATAAATTTAATAAAACATTTCAAATACGTATAGTGGCATTTGAAGCCTGAACAAAAGTATGGTTCTTTCTGAACCCATAATTACACAAAACCAAAAATCACATTTTCATTCTTGAGTAGTCTTAGCTGCCAATGTTACTCAACCCTTAAAAGAAAAATGCGAGGAGCCTCTGAAAAGTAAACTTAAACTAAACTTTGAGATGAGTTTGAAACATTTATAATGGAGTATAGGGGAACAGAGGTCCAACAGATCGACCTGTAGTAGTGCAGATGACGTTTAGTGGAAAAACAACCATTATGATGAAAATTAGATGCCACATGAACCTCATTACATGCACCTAGAAAAACTATAAGAGAGAAACAATAAGGAGAAAAAAAGAACAATAGCCGAGGAGAAAGGAAATACCATAAATGGAATTATAAAAGTGAATTCGAATAACCTAAATTCTGGAGAGAACCTAGTTAGTCGATACAAACTCCTTTCTGAGAAAGCCTGGAAGAAAGAGTAAACCAGCGGTGGAATTGCAACAAACACACAAGCGTGGAAGAAGGAGTAATCCGCTTGTTGAATTGTAACAAACCAAAAGGTTAGGAAACTTCTACAAATCTCACTCGAAATCTAATAACTATTTTAGTAAATAACAAACACATGGTAATAATTCAGAAAGAAAAAAATGTACGTGGAGACAAAGGAAAATTTACCCAGGGTGACTAAGTGGAGAGGGTGACCACCATGGTTGTTTAGAGTGAGTCGAATTTTAAAAAAGAACGCATTCGTCCTTGTAGTGTATAATAAAAAGGTACCATTGCATTTAAAAAAAACAAAAGCGAGTAAAAGGGAAATAACTGAAATCAAATGTGAACTCCAAATTCCATTGGGTTTAAGGTGGATTCCTAGTGTTAACTCTTAGAGTATGGAAAGAAATTGTTAAGGTGGATTCCTCATGGGAAAAAGAGCTGAAGCTGCCATAGACTTGATCAAAACTATATGTCAATCTTTTGTAGCTCATGCATGGAATAGTCGAGACCATCTTATGCTATGGCACCAAAAAAAATCCAAATGAGGCACTCGTGATCGGAGGCTCGATTTTTTTAGCTTAAAAATGAAATTTCTCAAAATTAATTTCAAACCGAACTACCACAATCGACCCATCACGAGGAATCCAACGCAACTTGTTTCGTTAAAAACCGAGTTCAAATGAGGAATTTATGGTCCGTTGATCGCCATTCGAAAACAAGAATTTTTTTTATAAAAAAAATTGCGTAACATGTACAAGTTTATGTCATTGCATCCTAGTTAGTATTTAGGGAATCTTTTTTCACTTTTTTTCCCAATGGTACCATGACAAGTGTCACTATTGGATTCCCGAGGTTGGTTTGTGAAGGTGAAATTTGTCCAATGACCTCCTAAAGTTGAATTTGGGTTCATGATTTTTATATGTTTGGATATTATTATTTTTTTAATTAATTAAGCTTAGATTAATGTGTGTGTGTGTGTGTGTGTATTATTTTTAATTCAAACCTTTATTAATAATATTATTTCCACATATATCCTAAGTATGAATATTTGTCAGCAAAAATTACAATGGTGGCATATTGATATTCCAAAGGTTTGAATCTAATTATTAATGGTGGAGAGGATTAGTTATATGGTTTGGCATATGTTTAAGGTTTGAATATGGAAAAGTGCATTAACCATATGTTGGAGTGACATTAATATTCAGGTCAAAGGTTTTAACAAATTTTGGATGGTGTATGTGAATACATTGTTTTTTTTTAAATGTGCAAAAACAATGCATGGGGAGCGAATGTTGAGGGTCGCACCCTCGTGACCTCCCCCAACCATCTCCATGCTTTACCATTGATTCGTGCTCCTGTACCATTAAAATATATATAGCACACTTCTATTTGAACATGTCTTGTTGATCTAACGATGAGAAGGAGGGGGCCAGCCACGCTGGGCCATCCCTCCTCCACGTGACCCTACAACATGAACACGACTCCAACCGCTCAACCATAATGTGGAATTAGAGTGCGATTATCCCATTTAATCCGGAATTAAGCCTAATTATTCCTTCTACTAATTAACATTGCATTTATCATATATGCTATTTTCATATTCCACCAAAAAATGTTGGAGTTAGTGGAGTCTTTCTAGATTTGGAGGAGAAATTGGGGGAATTTTTGTTTTCCATAATCGAGTCAATTTTCGACCAAATTGAGCTCGAAAAAGTCATTCTTCACTAATTGCCATGGTAGGAACGATTTGGAATATGTTTTAGAGGTAGAGGAGCAACTTTACATAAGCTTTTTTTTGCCTTGAAAAATTTTTGAAGCCTAGGGCCACCAGAGGGAAGGCCATGCCTAGAGAATCTAAAGGCCAAATTGAGTAAATAAATAGTCATTTCTGATATATTTTTGACATTTTTGAACTCATTGTATTATGTTGCAAGAGAATTTGACGTATGTAAACAATAATTTGAGCACAATTGAGCTAATAAAGAGGCTCAAGCCATGGAAGGTAGACCAAGGAGATGTAGCCCAAGAGGGGTCAACTCCTTCATCAAAACTCTATTTTAATGGATCAATTTTGATGTTTTCCTATTATTTATGTTTATGTTGTTCAGCCTTTTAAATTCATGCTTTATGCTTACAAATTCACTCATAAAACCCAATTTAATTTCATGCTTTTACACACATAAGCAACAAGGAAACATGTACATCAAGGATAATATCAAGTAAATAAGTTTTATATTTGAAATGAAATTAGCACAAAAAAACTAACATTCATAATTCAAAATCAAGTTGGTATCGAGCTTTGGTTGAAAGGGCAAGATTATTTTCTGGATAGTTGCTTTAGTTTTATGCAAGTTTAATGGTTGCAAATTTGTGATATCTGACAAGGTTAAAGTTGTTAAAAGGTGAAGGGAAATTTTTGGTTACAAGTCCTGAGATTAGGAAACGGAATAAGGAGAGCTACAAGAGCATCATCTTCAGCCAAAATTCCATGCATAGTTGCACTTGAAGAACCTCAAGTTTTTTCTCAAGAGGCTGACATTGAAGAGATACAAGCTATACAAGAAGCTGAGTTGATTGAAGAGGTACATGCATCAAAATTTGAGCTTGAATAAATATCCATCATGTCAGGGTGTTGGAGAGACTCAAAGTAAATTTAGAAGAGGAAAATGTCAAGAGATAATTCAAAGACGTAAAGAGGATGGTTAGAGTCATGTTTGATGTATTTACTATTGGGATGGCAAGAGAAGGTTCTAAGCCTCCATATGGAGAAGGAACTTCAGATTGTAAGAAGGATGAAGAGAAAATTCAAAGGGAAGTGGAGGAAAGCCACCTCCATCTCCACTCGTCTTCATCATCTTTATCATCTCCATCAACATCATCTTCCACTTCCACCACAAAATCCACTCACACTCACTCAAAACCCACAAAAGGAAAAACTCCATTACTCAAATTAGACATTAATTTTGAACTTCCCATGTACAATGGCGAGGTAAATGCAAAGAGGCTTAAGAATTGGATACATCAATTGGAGGTGTATTGAAAAATTCAGAACCTTCATGAGGATGAAATAAAGATACTAGTTGGCTTCATTAAGACTAGAAGGACCAACTACTAGTTTGGTGGGAAGCAAAGACTCAAGAGGAAATTTGAATCCATGGCAAGATATCCATTTCTTGGGATGAGTTTATTTCGTCCATTAAAAGGTAGTTTTATCATTTACCATATATGCAAAAATCCATTATGAGTTGGAAAAATTTTAGGTAGCTCAAGGGTCAAACAGTTCAAGAATATACCCAGGAGTTATGAAAAAGGGCTTTGTGGTTAGGAATAAACTTGAATTCCCAAGATACACTCTTAAAATACATTGGGGGTTTACATTCCTATTTGAGACATACTATCCTTATATTTAACCCAAGAAATTTAGATGAAGTTTGTGTTCAAGCCACACACTTATAGGCAAGAGGGAAACAAAACATTGACGAGAAAAATGAAAGTGACCATAAAGGAAAAGGAAAGTTTTTATTGAAGAGGAAAAAATAAATAGCTTTGTAAAAAGAGATAAGGAAAAAAATCACATGCAAAAATTGTTGAAAGACTGGCCATGATGAATACCAATGTTGGAAGCTTCATCCGAAATTGAAACCAAATAGACTAAAAGCCAAAGAGAAGGGTAAAAATATTTCTATACTTGAACATGACTTAGGGTAATGTTTAGGAGATGAGACAAAGATTAAAACCATGGGTTTTAAAGGTACACATATTGCAAGCACTATTTCTTCAAATTGTTCAAATGTCATTCATGATGAAGATGCAAGAATATAACTTTTCCATATTAAATTTGTCTCTAAACATATGAAGATTGATACACTTTTTTGATAGTATGTCACAAGCTAACTTTATTTTTGAAGACTTGGTTAAGCAACTAGGCCTTGAAACTATTAGACATCCAAGACCATATCCATTCGGTTGGATATGGAAGAATTCAAAATTACAAGGGTTATAAGGAACGCTTACTAAGATTTGCCATCAACTCAAACTCTATTGATGAAGTTGAGCTCTGATGTGGTGCCGCTTTAGATATCGAATATTGTATTGGGAAGTCCCTACATGTATGATAGGAAAGAAGTATTTCACCACCATGAGAATAAGTATCACTTGTTTAAGGATGGTATTGAGTACATAAATGGAGCGCATAAGAAGAAGACAAAGTTTTGTTCCATTATACATGCAAGTGAAATGAAGAGGATAGTGAATGAAAGTCGAACTTGAAATTGTTGATGATCAAACAAAGATATTTTTTGAATCAAAATTTTGAAAAATATGCTTATGGTCGTAATGAGTTGTTTTCAGGGATATTAACATGTTTCCTTTGAAAGAAATTGAACAAGATGTAAAACATTTGCAACATTCAACATCAATGTTGAGCAATGTTGGAAACAAGATTTTAGTGCAAGAGAGTGCAAAGGTCAAAGAGAAAGTGACAAAGTAGTTTGGAAAAGAAGGCATGGGTTCCACAAATGCTAGTTTATGGTTTCCAAAAAGGTACATGGAAATGGAAAAGATACAAGGTCAAGAGTCGACACAAGTACAAAGTGAGATCAACTAAAAATCACAAAGTGAGAAAGTTTTTAAATTTCGTTTGATTGTTGACCAAGGTAGGAACAAGATTGTTTCTACAAGAATAGATTTCTATTTTGCAAATTTAGAAATATTGAAGCATGACAGTGTCAATGACAATAAGAGAAGGTCTCAAGAATCAAGGAAAAGTTAACTTTTTGTGAAAATTTCCGAATGATGAAATTGGGAAAATTTCAGTGGATAGAGACCGAAAGGTTGAGGGAATAGTGTGCTCCTCCACATGATCAGTAATTAGAGATATTTTTTGGGTCCAACAGGGCTTCTAGTGGGGAGGAATGAACAAAGGATCAGTATTTTAGCTCAAAAATTGAAGTGCTCAAAATTTGATTCCCAAACCGAACGACTGCAGCCTACTTGTTGCCATGAATCCAATGCAAATCATTTCTTCGAAAAATTGAGTTCGGATGAGGAATTTATGCTTTCATGATCGTCATTCGGAACAAGAAAATTTTTATAAAAAAATTGCATAACATGTACGAAAGTTGATAACATGATAGCCTAGTCATCATTTAGGGAATCTTCTTCAACTTTTGACCAATGGGATTGTGACAAGTGTCACCGCTGGATTCATCAGTTTGGTTTGTGAAAATGAAATTTGTCTAATGACCTCCTAAGGTTGAATGTATGTTCATGATTTTTATGTGTTGGAAATTATTAAAGGTTATATATATATATATATATATATATATATATATATATATGTCATTTTTAATTCAAACCTTAATTAATAATATTATTTCCACATATATCCTAAGTCCGAATATTGGTTGGAAAAAAATTACAATGATGGCATATTAATATTCAAAAGGTCCGAAATCTAATTATTAATTGTGGACCGGATTAATTATATGGCTTTGACATATGTTCAAAGTTTGAATATGGTGTATGGTAAAAATTATGGCAAAGTCCGTTAACCATATGTTGGAGCAACATTAATATTCGGGTCAAAGGTTTTAACAAATGTTTGATGGCGTATGTAAATAAGTTATTTTTTTTTAGATGTGCAAAAAACAATGCATGGGGGCAGAGGGTCGGGGTTCGACCCTCGTGACTTCCCCCAACCATCTCCACACTTTAACATTGAGCCGTGCTCATATACCTTGAAAAAGGCATGTGACACACTTCTATTTGAACATGTTTTGTTGATCCGATGGTGGGAAGGAGTGGGCCGACCTCAGCAGGCCAGCCCCTCCTCCAGATGACCCTACAACATGACCACGCTCCAACCTGTTCAACCATAATGTGGAATTAGAGTGTGCTTATCCCATTTAATATGGGATTAAGCCTAATTAACCCTCCTACTAATTAGTGACACATCTAGCGGATATACTATTTTCATAGGTTCCACCAAAAAATGTCGGAGTTAACTAGAGTCTTTCAAGATTTCGAGGAGAAATTGGGGGAAATTTTGTTTTTGCCATAATCGAGTCCATTTTTCGATGAAATTAAGCTCAAAAAGAGTCATTCTTGGCTATTTGGCATGCTATGAACACATTGGAATAGGTTTCAAACGTAGAGGAGAAAGTTTACAAAGTTGTTTTTTGTTGCCTTGAAGAATTTTGAAGTCGAGAGCCAATAGGAGGGAAGGGCATTCCTAGAGCATCCAAAGGCCAAATTGAGTAAATAAATAGTCAACTATGATATTTTTTGACATTTTTAACTCATTGGAGTATGTTCCAAAAGAATTCTGATGCATGTAAACAACAATTTGACTAACAATTGAGCTAATACGAGAGGCACAAGCCACGAAAGGTCGACCAAGGAGATGTAGCCCTAAGAGGGGTGAACTCCTTCATAAAAAATCTATTTTAATGGATCAATTGTGATGGTTTGTTGTTATTTACGTTTTTTTTTCAACCTTTTAAATTCATTCTTTATTCTTACAAATTAAATCATAAAACTCGGTTTAACATCTTGTTTTAACACACATAAGCAATAAGGAAAACACAGTACATCAAGCACAAGATCATGTAAATAATTTTTATATCTGAAAAATGAAATTAGCACAACAAAAATAACATTCATAATTCAGATCAACTCGCCAAGTGCATGAGGGGTTAGAGGTTTACAGAGTCCTATCTCCATCGTTTGATCTAGATGGATAGATCTACATCGTTCAATTTGAATTGGATCGATAGCCCATGTGAATATAACATGGGAAATGTGAATGTGGTAGCTAGTGATTCAAGATATAACCCACAAAGGGTCATACGGGTAGTCTTGTGCATTGAATTATGAAACTCACTCATACGGAAAGAATCAAACTTAAGTGGAAACATTAAATACTCAATGATGAGTGCATTGAAGTTGAATTACCAAAATAACATTACCACAAAAATATACATGCCAAATAAACCTTAGGAAATAATGGTGTAAATGTGTACACGTATTTTCCTATGATGGGAGCCACAAATTCAAAATTAATTATATGATAATGTTACCATTAGATATGTGCAGGTGATAGTAAGGCAAATTTATGCCAAGGAAATGTCAAAATATTGAGCGCATATGTATAAGGCTCATGAATCAAATCTAAAGTTAGAATCTCGAAGATTTCATATACATGGGGATCAATATTATGATGAAGGTTTAATATTCCCTTATAAATCTCTAAACCTATGTCATAATTATAACAATGACAATTAATTTGGGTGCCAAAAAGAGAAGAGCTATCAAGAAGACATGTATATAGGGAAAAATTAATTTCAATTTCAACACCAATCATATAGTATTATGTTAAAAAAAATGTTGGTAGAAGTGTATGCTGACAAAAATGGTATGAGAGCCTAGGTTCAAAGCTAGGCTTGAGGGAAAAACAACCAAAGAAATGTGTGAATTGGTATGCATGGTATTGTATTTAACAAGTGTATCTCACAAAAGACTATTATGATGAAGATAATATACTCAAATTCCTATATTGATATTATAATATTTGTGTAGAAAAAAAACCAAAAAAAAAGACTAATTGAACCTCAATGGATCCTCTCATGATAGTTATAGAAATTTTATTGCGGTACTCGGGTAGAAAAAGTGTGAAAATTTGGTTGGTAGAATGAGGGGATAATAAATTTCATCCCAATATGTAAAAAAAGTGGTGTAGTATGATATGATGAAGGATGAATGTGAGGTGTTGGGAAATTTTCTTGTTTTTCCGGAACTAGAGGAGGTGGTTTTAAAATAAAATGATTATGTGTTATTTCTAAAACATCGAGTTCGAGAAAAGGCATATGATTCATCACCAATTGTAGAAGGTAGTAGTTCATATGTCGTAATCTCATTTGGTTTGAGTGCTCTCAATACTTGTGTAGGGTAAATTTCTCTACAAAAAACACCAAAAATCCATTTATGGTTTTATGGTAAAATATTGGCCCAACTAAATCGCTATTGTTGTGGAGGTCTCCTTACTCAATAAAAAAAAATATGTAGCCTAATGATTTGTGAGGAAATAAGGGGGAATAACGAAAGTGGTGTAGCTATGATTATGATGGAAACCGAGAAACTTGTTAGAGGAAAATATGGTGGATCTCCTAACAACAATTGAATTACTCTACAAAGAATATATTTGTAAGTGTACACAATATACATATGCATTAATAGATAAAATGAGAGAGCAATAATGGGATAACGATACCAAGGATTATTAGGTACAATTACCTCCAATTTCCAAAGACACACACATATTTCATAGAATTATTAGGCAATCTCTAATTTCATGCAAAAAATTGAAAATAAATTTTTGAACTCTAGAACTAGTAGCATGCTCTAGTTCAAACATACAAAAGGGTAAAATTTTGATAGACAAACAAGACAAATCACGATCATTGGTAATTAGTCCAGCCTATCAAAAGAAGAAAATATTATCTAACTAAATATTCCATTTATGCTATAACAAAAAACTAAAAGAGAATTGTAACATTCAAATCTACTGAGATAAATAATCATTTCCAATGACATTACAAATATATATATGGATATACAGCGGATAAATAGTAACCAAGAAAATTTGTTGAAGAGGATGTCATAGAAATATTTTGGATAGGCACATATCTGAAGAACTCGTTGAATGTGATATATGAAAAAGATAGATGAAACCCCACTATAAATCTTGATTAAAGGGAAAAATAAATCAAGAATATAGACCGAGTATGTAGAATGATTTGATACAATCACTTTGGAGATAATAGAATACATGAAATTTAATTACAGAAGAAACTAGAAACATGCGAAGACACTTAAATATAGTGTAGAAATAGATGCAAGAGATCGACAACATTTCACAAAAATGGTTAAGAATAAAATTTGATCATAGCCAAAATCGAGGGTAAAAATTGGAAAACCCTCAAGTAGAGGTGTATTAGATCCTAAAAAAGGAAAATAAATACTTTGACTTGGCATAAAAAATAAGAACGAAATGGTCTCCAAATTGTATGTGAGTAGTCATTAGAGATTTATATTGATGTTCCATTGGAAATACCATTTATTAGATTCTTATGGGAATAGTAATGACAATAAAAGGGTCGTTGATTTAGACTAACCAATGAAAGGAAAAAATATTATGTTGAATGGTGTCGCCACAACTATGAAAGAAATATTTCTAAACTAAACCATTCTTGGGTGATGTATTGTTGTCCTAAACAAATGGAAATCAGTACATTAGCATAGGGTGTAGTAATACAATGGTTGCACATAGAAATGTAAGGGTGAACGGACACCATCGATTATATCTAAAAATTCAAAGACACATAACTTTCATCAACATCCTATCATGTACGACAAGTTGAACAAAAACCAAGAAAGGGAGTTAACAAAAAACATTAGTGGAATTTGAGGTCTAAAATGGGACTCCTAAGGAATTATAAAATAATAGTGGAAATAATAAAATAATATTAGATTACATCATCAAATTTTAGAGGGAAAAAATAAAAACTACTTTTTTCAACTCGTATTTTCAACTTATCTCCCTATTCGTTTACTCAAATTTTATGTGGGAACACCCATTGGATGCTGATTTTTATTCTCATTCAAGTAGTACCGATGTTTCATACTTTCGATGGACCCTACTACACGAAAAATATGAAATACATGAAAAACGTGATTTATCATTTTCCTATAGTAGGGTCCATCGAAGTATGCAACATGGGTACTCCTTGGACGAGGAATCAAAATTTTCATCTAACGAGTACTCTCACTCGAAATTTGAGCAAAACCTTAGGGAGATAAGTTGAAAATACAAGCTGAAAAAGTTATTTTATTATTTTTTAATATTTTTACTTTTTTACCCCAAATGTGGTGAATCGTCCTCTATAGTTGACATCATCATCTTGAATCCAACTAGTTCTTATAAATTTTATTTTGGTTGTACATTTTTCTTAGGAGGTCCATTTTAGACCTCAAAATTTCTCTAATGAAAAAACTAAAAACAATTAGTCAAGCATGACTCATGTGTAATTGATATAATAATAAATAGTACCTAAGATAAGGGGTCACTAGTGCAAACTTATAATAAAAAACAGGGTAAATAGTCCTTCAATTGCCTCCATGTAAATAATATGAAAAAAGAGTTTGTAATTTCCATGTTTTGTTTGTCACGATAAAAAACATTGGATGGCATCCATGACATCCGGCATAGTCTGGGAATAAAGGTACAAAAGGAACCTATTGTTTTTATTGTTATACTACAATGAGGTTATTGAATTGTAGGGTATAAGTTGATAGATTTCTCTCTCGAACATGAATGAACAAGTAGAAAAACTCAGGAACAATAGGATAGGAATTAGGGGAATTACTACTTTATAGGCCTCGAAGGTTGGCAAGGACAAGAGGTTGTTCTACACTCTAGTTATGTAGGAAAAAATGCATGTTTAATATTATTATCGGTCATTAGTTGTGAAAAAATATCGAATAAGAAAAGTAAGTAATGGGATTTTTAACTTTCATTTCCATAAGCATAAATGAATGTAAAGGAAATTGGAAATTTTGTGCTCATAACTTTTTGCAAAAGAAACATTTGTTGGAATCAATATTATTGGGCACTCAGTAATTAAGGGTGAAAAAAAAGATGTATTGTGATGGTTATAATGTTACAATAATGTCATTGAATTTTTCTAGTGCATGTGAATAGTTTTATTTGAGTGCGGTGAGTGTACTAAAACAAATAATACTAGATGAATATCATAAGGAATCTTATGCACGCCATCCTGATACCAAAATATGATAACAACATTAAGAAAAAAATTATTTTTTTCTAGGACTCAAGAAAGAGGTGGTGGAGTATCGAGCAAAAATGTATAGAATTTCAACAAGGTTACAAAGGAAAAAATGACAACATGAATCCATCATGGTGGTAGTGGACATTATGACTAAAGAAACACATTGTATTTTGGTGAAGTCCATTTTTTAGAACCACCCAAATTCCCAATATTTTCATGAAGGAAATATTTTGATCAACATGGTGTACAAAAATGATAGTTTCGAACATAGATGTTAAATTGAACTCCAAGTTTTGGAAAGTGTTGTTTAGGGGCATGGGGACTCAACTAAATGTCAGCATGACATGTCACCCCAAACGAATGGATAGATTTGGTCTAGTAGCATATCAATCTGCTTTTTTCCTACACCATATTAAAGTTCATAATATTTTTTCATGTGTCTTTATTAAAGAAATATATTCATGATATTTATCATGTGATTGATTGGAAACTGATATAGGGTGGAATCCGAAGGAGACTTTATACTAGAGTCACTCTGCATATTATAATCGAAAGATATTTTTCTCTAGAATTGAGTCATTGTTTGAGTTAATATGCGCTGAGGCACTTTACACCGAGGAGGCTACCTAGGAGTTGGAGGATAAAAGTTAAAGAATCTCACCCAACATTGTTTCAGAAAGGATGCAAAATAATAAGAAAAAACAAGGATTCGATGTTATTTTAATAGGGGGGAAAATGTAATACCCCTTTGTTTCTATGTATATATATTTTGTTTTTAGAATGAAATATTTTATTTGACTGGATAGGAAGCCATGGTGGACTTTATTAATTAAATAATAGATTGTTGTGATGTAATAAATTGTTTTTTATTAATGGAAAAAAGGTTGAATATTAATTGGGAAAGAAACACTTAAGAAGGAGATGCTTTCCAAGATCTCGAAACCAATATGGTGGATAATATCAAGACAATTTTTTCCTTAAATCGCGTAGTCATAGAAAAATATTTAGTAAGGGGAAATTAAAGCACTACGAGAGAGAAAAAGTAGGCCTTAAAGCACTAGGCTAGTGAGTTGGCAGACCCATGAAAGGTGGGACACAGCAAAGGAAAAAATCTATTGAGGAATAATGAATAAAATACATTATTTAGATCACAAGTGGGTGTGGATTCCGAGAGAAAGTGCATATTAGATTGAAGGGAACCTGGGGAATCATTTCAAGGTTGGGAGGAAAAGGGTTTTCCGAGTTGGATTTTCAACGAGTAATTGGACTTTTGTTATTATAGATTTTGTGGATGTGCATAATTGTAAGACTTGGTGAACTAAATAAGTTGACAACAATTTTTTGTTGGAAACGGTTTATGTAGCGTACATAGTCAATAAAATTTTTAAGTATGAAATGAATTAATGGTAATAGGGAGTGTGGATGCAAGAGGACTCATTTGTGTGATTATGACTCTCTCTCTCTCTCTCTCTCTCTCTCTCTATATATATATATATATATATATATATATATATATATATATATATAATGGATTCATAAAAAGAAAATTATGCATATATATGACCCATAAATAAGCATGTAGGTAAGTTGATCCGCGATAAGAAATAATGGAGTTAATATTCTCAAATTTGATGAACTAGTATGTTTACATTTTATTGATTTATTGACGAATGATATAAGCACAAAGTAAATCATTATATTACATGTTAAATACTAAGATCTTATTTTTATTGAGGACAAAACATACTCGGAGATAATGCGTACACGAGAGGAAATCCATTTGATGGTTAGAGTGTAAATAGTGACCTCTCATAATCGGGAGCACTAGCTTAAAGCGATTAGGCAATGTATAATCGACATGATGAAAATTTCTAAAAATTAAAATTGATTAGACTGTCGTGTAATCCACGGGATGGGAAAGTATAAAAAGTAAATAATGAAGGCATTATTCTATAAGAATCTAAATGTTTGTGTAGTAAGATTATGTGATAATTGGATGGATGGGGTGGGGTTGAGTCTGAAGATCAAAATCCAAAAACTCCAAATTCCCTATGTCATCATCCCGGAGTAGGGATTAATTAACTAATGCAATTTTACTATTGAACAATAGATAACTCGAGATGAATGAAATAATAGTTAATTTAATATAAAGCCTTATTATTAGGACTATATCCAAATTTGAATATCAAATATATGATTTTCTGTAGCAGGGGAATTTTTTGATTAGAATTGAAAATTAAGGAAGGCGAAGTATGTAGAAACGGGAGGACTTAGAGCACGAGATGTAATGATACTTCCAATATAATTCAAATTTTGAAGAGATCACAATACCTATATAGAAAAATGAAAGACCTAGTTCTAGTAAAAAATTTAGTTTATACGAAACAAGCTTCAAAGAAAGGATACCAATTCAGTGCTTTACAAAAACATAAAATATTTAGAAATATTCCTAATCCATGGTCGTCGGGATGCACAATGACAACCTAGCTCAACACTAACTCAAAGAAAAATGCAATAAAAACATATATGATTCCTCTATGTCACTAAGTTGAGATTTGAATTTTCAATGAAATATGATTTGATGGAACTATCCATATTAAACTAATATCTAGGTGCTCTGTTAATAAACATCATCATCGATATAAAATATATATCGCATAGACCAAAAAGAGGACCAAAAAAGACAAGAGATCTCTAATAGAAAACATTGAGAGATTTATAAAGAAACAAATACTGTTCCACTCCAAGTAGATGCTAGAATTAGTCACCAAACTAGATTAATTATAACAATTAAGTGGAAACGTTATCGGTAAAATCCTTTCGTTATGCCTTAAAATTAATTAAATCCAAAGACTAGTGCACCAAGATTCCCATAGCACAGATATGTTAAAATTATAATTTATCGTGTGATAATGACTAGAATAGACACAACTTAAAATAGAGGATAAACATGGAACGAGTAGGAGGTATTGTTTTGTTTACCCAACAAACCTAAAGGAAATAAATAATTTCGTTTTGAAGTGATGAGGGTTGACCACCGACTAATTAACCAAAAATTTCCCATTAAGGGTAAAAACTCCAAAACATCGGAGAAATTTATATTTTCGAAAGTAGAGGATCATTCAAATAATGTAGTAAAAGAAATAGAGGAAACCATTCACCATCGTGATACAATTAAATTCTAAAAAAATTTCATGAGAGTGATACTTTCGCATAACATTACAAAGGGAGATTACAAGTTATAATGTATACAATATTAAATAATATGCATAGAGTGTTGAGAAAGCTGCATACGGCTCACAAAGTAGAGGAAAGAAAGTAAAAATTCATATTAATAAACCATAAACGATATACAAATCACAAACCAACGTTTTACTTGTCGAAAACTAATTAGTCATTAAAACAAAGAATCGATATATGAAGTTCTAGCTATCGTATAACTTTAATAACATTGACAAATAAGTAAAGTGGTGTTTGGAGCCTAAAATATATGGTTATTTCTAATCCATAATTACACAGAACCGAAAAATCTCATCTTCATTCATAATAGATTCTCACCTACTAATGTTACTCAACCCTTAAAAGATGGAGAGTAGTCTCTAAAAAACAAACTTAAGCTTAACTTTGAACTGAGTAAGAAATGTTTATAATGGAGTACAGAAAGGGACATGAAGTTCCAATAGAGATCGGCCTATAGTACCGTAGGTGAGGGTCGATGGATGAAGATCCATTATTATGAAAAGTAAAAAGAAAAAGGAACCTGAGCACACGCATTTGCACAAAACTATAGGAGAGAACCAATAAAGAGAAAAAAAAGCAATAACTAGGGAGAAAGGAAATACCATAAATGGAATTATAAAAGTAAATTTGACTAAAATAAATTTGTAGAGAACCCAGTTTACTTTGAGACCTACTTATTTCTAAGAAATCCTGGAAGAAGAAGTAAACTGGTCGTGGGAATTGCAACAAACACGGAAAGCCTGAAGGAGTAATCTACCGATTGAACTGAAAAACCAAAGCGTTAGGAAAACTTCTACAAATCACACTAGAAATATAATAAATACTTTTAGTAAAATATAAAAACACGCGTAATAATTCATAATGAACAAATCCATTGAGATAAAGGAAGAACACATGGTGAATAAGTGGAGAGGGGAGACCACCATCGTTTTTTAACACCTGGTCGAATCCCGGAAAGAATGCATTTGTGCTTGTAGTGTACCATAAAAAAGTACCCAGTAGCATTAACAAAAAATGAGTAAAATGGAAAAAACTGAAATCAAATGTGAACTCTAGTAGTATGGAATGACATTTCCCATGGATTGAAGGTCGGATTCCTAATTGGAAAAAGAGTTGAAGCTCACCATGAACTTGACAAACCCCTGGATGCCAATCTTATGTAGCTCATGCATGCAATGAGAAGACTAGCATGTGCTGAGGCACCAAAAATATGCCAAATGAGGCACTCTCCACGTGAATGAGGGGTTAGGGTTTGTAGTCCCATCTCCACCGATTCGATCTAGATGGATGGATATGTGACGTTCGACTAAATTGGAATGATAGCTCTGCGTGAATATCACATGGGAAACATGAACGTTGTGGATAGTGATTCGAAGTTGTAACTCCCAGGGAATAAATACAATCATGTGCATCGAATTACAAAACTCCACTCATACACTGATGAATCACACTTAATTGGAAACATTAAATCCTCGATCATGAGAGCATTGAAGTTGAATTACCAAAAGAACATTACCACAAAAAATATAAGTGCGAAATAAACCTTAGGAAAGAACGAGGGCAATGTGTACATGTAGTTTCCTAGGATGGGAGCCACAAAATTCGAAATGAATTATATGATAATGTTAGTATTAGAGATGTACAGGGTCATAGTAAGGTAAAAGTCTATGTCAAGGAAATAACAAAATATCGAGCACATATGTATAAGGCTCATGAATGAAATCTAAAGTTTGAATATGTAAATGTCATATGCATGGGGATAAATATTAAGATGAGGGTTTAATTTTCCCTTATAAATATCTATGGACTTTATGTCACACTTATAACAATGAAAATTAAATTTGGGTTCCAAAAGAGAAGACCTATTAATAATTCTTGTAGATAGGAAAAAAATAACGTCGATTTATAATCTATACTATATAAGACTATGTTAATATATATATATATTGTTGTAGAAGTGTGTGTGAAAGGTTGAACATATTTTTTCCATAAAAATAGTGGTTTGCATCTTTATTGGATCTATAATTGGAAATTCATCTCATATACATCATTTTAAAATATATTTTTTACATTTGTACATTTCTAATTATGACTTGACAATAAGAGATGCTAGTGTATACCAAATTACATATTGCATGTCATAGAAAAGGTCGAGACATATTCTTCCATCAAAATAATGGTTTGCATCCTGATTAGATCTATAATTGAAATCCCTTTCAAACATTTCCTATAAATATCATTTCTAAGACAAAATTTGTGAGACACATAATACACTACAAAGGAAAAGACACTCATAACGAGGGTTATAAAGGAGGTTTTGTAGTGTTATAACATTGTCAAAAATTGTATTTTCCACAACATATGTGTTTTCGGTAACAAAGGTTTTGGTAGAGCTTCTAATCAGAATTTCAACACAACTAAAACAAATTGGGAGACTGAAAGTTGTTATGGATGTTTTTTCTCATCGGTGCGATAATCGAGGTGTCAACGCACTGCATGCATTGTACTGTGAACGCACGCAGTACTCGTAATCCTACTAAGCACCAGGACGAAAACAAATTTTCATATGACACGGTGCATTTAGAAATGACCTAGTGCATCTCATCTAGACAGTCACATCGGGCCGGTGGAAGGTGCATGCATCGAGTCGTTAAGTTTTAAAACTACACCGGGCCCTATAGGTGATAAAAGACACTAGGTCGTCAAGTTATAAAAATGTAACATCGGGTTAAAGGAAACTGCACCGTGCATGCATCACCTATTGTATCACTCTACGGTGGTAGATCGTCGATAAAGCACACTAGGCGTTCTAATTGGTATTGGTATTTTGTTCAGTGTCACATAGGTCGTAGTAAATGCACCTATGCATAGTATCACACAAATGCATCGGTGTCATATTATCACACAAACACATTGAGTGTTTCTAATTGGTATTAGTATTTGTGCAGAGTGCCCATAGGTTGTAGAAACACACCAATGCGCATTAGCATACAAATGCATCGGTGCATAGAACTAAACACACCGGTGTTCATTTTGTATTTTTTTAGAAACATTGACCTATGGCAATTGAAATTATTGTGACTTTTTTAAAATTCATTATTCATCAAATGTTGACACATATCTTACAACAGTATTCATTTTAATTAAATTTTTATTAGTGAATTTGAATGTGATGTTTGGATTAATTTGTTATATTATATCATCATATTTCACATCTCTTCACTATAATATTTAATCATCCATATATTTAATCAGTGGTGCAACATTTCACAGTGACAATGTAGAACACAATAAAATAAGTTAAACATATTTTATTATATATATATATATATATATATATATGTGTGTGTGTGTGTGTATGTGTGTGTGTGTGTGAATAAGACACTCCTTGTCATAAAAAATGGGACAGTTGATTGGTATCCCTCTGTCTTTCAATTGAGACACTATGTCCATTATATTAAACAAAATGTTCATTTTCACGAGATAAATATTTCAAAAAATACAATGCCTTTCTTTGATATCTAAACATATTGATCATCATTCTTCGTTGGAATTGTGTTATCATGATCGAGCTACTTCCATGACTGTTATTTTAAGGAATTTTTTTTCACAAGGTGTTGATTGTTTTCTTCTTCTTCAACTTCCATCTACAAACATAAAAATAAATTGTAATAAGTGTATATACATTGGTGAGAATAATGAAAGTTGCAATATTAAATAATATACATCAATGTAAATCGAAAAAGAAATGTGCCATAGCAAGAATTGACTCATGAATTATACACATTCTTTCAAGACCAAATTTCATGTCTTCTTTCAACAAATTCATTTGTCTGGTGCAGCTCCATACTTTGTTTCTAGCAAGTTTTATACCCCATAAAAAATCATATATTTAACATACAATATTTTTTTGTTCTATTAATTATAGACGGAGCTAAGTAAAACAAAATCGATAGATGCTTACAAAGTCCACAATTAATTTCTAATATGCCAACATATAATGAAAAAGCCCCATATTTTAACTCAATGTCAATCAATTCATCCGATGGTTTTTCTTTGTATGTTAGCACCTGTTTGAAGACATTCAATGATGATTGTTGTAAAACAACTTAAAATATAAAAAATATGAAATCTAGTTAAGTTGTTATAAAGGGAGTAAAAAATTACTCACAAACATAGATATCAACCCTTTTTTCTTCCTTGTTGTCTCGTTTTATGTGTTGAATGGGTTCCATTTTCTTTTCTTTCTCTGCAAGATAAATACTTGAAATTTAATATTTAATGCTAAATTGTTTATTTATTGTACCTAATCGAAAAAATTAAATGATTACATATTACATTTGAAGCACATTGTTATTGATATGGTTCCTCGTATGATAAAATTATGTCCATTTCTTTGACCATCTCCTCGTACACTTTTTTTGACATTCCTACGGCATATTTTTTCATATCATCTCATTCATCCTTTGGAGATTTTTATAATCTTCCTGAAAATGTAACATGACAATAAACTATTTAATTTTTATATTGATATCATGAAAATTAAATATAACAAAAGTGATATTTATAAATTATTGTTTTCTATGTAATATACACATATAATTCTAGAAAGAACATTTAAAGGAATATCACTTTTTCATTCCTTATGTTGTATCGTGTTTTTTTCTATGAAAAGTCCGACATGTCTCATTGACCAATTCTCTAGAAACTCATCCTGTAGTTTAGATAAAATTTGGTTCCTGGAATCATTGGACTGATTTTTCTCTTGTAAGTGGAAAGAACATTTGTACATTCGTTCCACTAGATCTCTCATAGCTTTGTAAAAGGTTTCCCCTTTCGTTAACCTCCAAGCATCCACTCCCACATGAGCTAAGGAGCAATTCATTTTCATTTGCACGTTCTATTTTTTTTCTTTTTTCTTATAACAACATTCACTTTTTCATTGTTGTTGGTCCATGTAGAAACATTAAACATATGTTAATTAGTAGATTTGTTTGAAACATGTTATCTAATATTTTTAAGTATACTATTAATGAAAATTAAAAAAAGAAACCCATATTGGATCGATAGTATTTTTTTCATTCACCTAATTCATCCTTCTGCAATTTTTCCATCAAACATTACACTATTTTGGTCTTAGATCAGAAATAATATTATCGAGCATCGTCATTTTGTGGCTTTCCATGATACATAGTAAACAATGCATAATAGTTAGACTTACATATAGTTCAAAAAATAATAATTTTTGTAAATAATTTACTAAAGAACTTGCCTTATTCTTTTCTCTATGCTGTCTATCAGTATTTTTGTTACTTTATATCTTGTCAGCCATTTCTTTATGAATATGAATCATGTACCATACCATTCATTAATATATTTTATAAATAAATCACAAAATTTTCGAGTAAAAAAAATCAAGAAAATTGTGCGCCTTTCAAGTAGTACGCACCGACGACGATGCAACATGTTCTTATAAACACATCACCAAAACAATAGAAATAGCGTACGATGCTCTCTGTCAACAAGGATACCTGGTGCATTATATGTTAACCATTGCACTGATTAACATAGAAAAATTAATAAAAATCCTATGGTGTTAGTGTGCATAAGATGTTGTGGAGGAGGTGGTGCGACATGTTCTTATAAATGCAATCGACAAAACAATAGAACCATAATACGATTCTCTATGTCCATAAGGAGACCCTAGTGCATTATATAGTTAACCGGTGCATCGATTAACAAAGACATAAATTAATATAAAATTATCAAACAGATGTACGATGCGTATAATAAAATAGCGTAATGAAAAGTATACACAGGCATGTCGATGAAAATATATATATATATACATATGATATATATATATATATATATATGTATATATATATATATATTGTTTTTATCAAACGATTACGTGCATGGTGTGTGCTATAATAAAATAGTGCATCGATGCGTTCTTTAACATAGAGTCGCACTGATTAAAAATATATGTTTTTTAAAAAAATCATGCAAGGGTCGACATGGATTGGGATTCGACCATACAAAGTCGTCTCGTGGGTTAGATGTCATACACTTATATATATCAATACAAACCCCTATAAATCTAAAATAAAAAAGCCCAAAGATTGTGAAGTCACAAAAACAAGAATAAGTAAGGGTAGAAACAAGAAGAATCGAGGGTTTTAGCATAAGAATGGATGTCTAAAAATGCACAAATGAAAATTAAAAAATTTTTTACTTACCATGTATTAACTCAAACATAAAACTCATAAAAAAAAATTATTACATAAAAATTTAAAATTTTTATTATACTACAGTGGTTTGAATCACTAGATGTTTGAAAATTTCGATTCTCTGAATAATGTTCTTGTTCAAAAAGTATTTTGTTGCTTTCATAGTGCTCTCGTGCTCTCTTGCTCTAGGTATGTCTCTCGTGCAAATCTCTCCCTGAAATTTTTTTGCAAAAATAATGAAATAATGAATAGTTTTTTACTATTTAAAGATTTTTTTTATGAAATTAGATTTTCTGGGAAAAATAATTTGCCAACAATTTTTCAATTTACCACTTTTTTTCACTTTAAAAAAATAAAGTTGTGCTTTTTATATTTGTGGCTATTCAGATGTGTTTGTTATCTAACCGGACCGTGTGTGTCAATTAATAACAAAACACCAGTGCGCGGTAACTAAAAATACACCTAATACGATCAATATCACAACACAGGGTGCGATTAACTATGCATCGGTGTGGTTAAATGTACCTTAGCACTAATAAAAATAAGTCCATTTTTAAGGCACAAAAATTACATTTAGGTACTGTACAACAAAAATTTATTATTATTTTATGCTCTAAATGCGGGGAGAAAATATCATAATTATATCGAATGGACAATTATTAAAAATCATAGCTCATTCCATAATATTTCTCGAATTCCATCGCAGAGTTCTCCTATCCATCTTCGAGAAATAATATTTACTTAAAATTTTATTTATATTTTCATTATCTAATTGATTTTTTTCTTTTTGATACATGTCAATGAGATGAATAAAATTAATGTATACAAATTTTCTAGGTTCATGTAGATTCAGAATGGAGTTCATATGAAAAAAATATTCAAAACGAGATCCCAAAACATTGCAAGACTCTTATCGAGATAACTATACCACAAGGCGCATTTGGTAGATGAAAATGGACAACCACTTCACCTCAGCCAATTGTATACATTGCATCTTCTAGCCACAATCATGGGACAATGATGGTAATAATATTTTGTTTGGTATATTAATGTAATTATTTCAGCATGAAACCAATTAATCATGCATTGTCAACATGCTTACATTGATATCATATATTTTGTAGTAATCATGTTCAAATATTTTGTTTAAACTATTCGGATTCTAGTGATGATGAGCGATGTACCTACCCATCGTTAGTCCCATAACAATAGGGTTCATACCTTTTTGAATTGACTTTTTGATAAAGTCTCTGTAAATATGAACACACCAGTGCCTCTTCTACAAGTTGTTTTCCCATATTTTGAAAAATGAGAAAGTAGTAGTGCCTAGAGGGTAAAAGTCCTAAAAGAAAGATCGTTAGCGACTCGAAAAAGATAAACCCCAAAAGAAAAAGACAGAAAACAAGACATCAAAGTGAGCAAGTCAAAATGCTACTTTACTATTTACTTTTTTACCGCAAGAATAATGATTATGCGTAGTCGCTCAATAAATCGCTGCTAATCCATGAGTGGTTACAACCGTATTAAACTTTAACTTTCATGCGCTGAATTATCAGCATTTTAGATAGAGAATAAAGATAGGTGTCAAACAAGATAGAAATCCTGAAAAAATCAGATAGCTTAGACATAATGAGGAGCTCACAACACATCCAGGCTCTCAGATGAAATAAGATTTCGACCTGGGATAGATTTATGCTTTAAAAGAAAAATTTGATTTAGCTGCAAGCCGTAAATGCACTCATGAAAATGAAGTAAAAATGTTAGAAACAAAACGTAGGTAGAAAGCAGCGTAGCGTAGTATGTAATAAAACATCATCGTGAAAAATCACTACTCCTCCCCACAATGATTCAAAGCATTCAAAACTATCAAGCAAAGAGGCTTCGCAGCATATCTCCGACTTTTCTGTTGGGACCCGGTAATCGCGTTTCGACGACCGATTGGTTACAAAATATTGAATTTCCAACAATAGACCCACATTCATTAGCATTTTTCCTGCATTCAAAATCATAGTTCTCTTTTTCCAAGCAAAAACTCATGTTTTACTTAGTAAAAGTGAAACTAAATAACTAATTTCATGTCCCTTTCAAAAAATCATTCATACAAACCCTTATGCATTTATCCCAAGTTAAAGTGTGAATTAATACAACAAAGAAAAACTCATGTGAGTTTACATTTTACTTTAGTGTTTTTGATTGATACATTATCCTTTGTACTCATATTAATTTCTAATTAGTTATTAACCCTAAAGTAGCATGCACCTAGTCCGTAGAGTTGTTTAAATCCTTTTATTTTAACAAACTACGTAGCACCTTGCCAGGATACGTTAAACCACTGCTTTTGAATATCCCATGCGCGACAATACAAAACCCCACCATCTCCCCATTGGTTTAAACCTATATATAATATAAATATCCCGCCCCCTATAGTTTTTAAACAACTGTTAAAGGTTGAAAAACTATATAATAAAAAATCCACACCAATATGTATAACTAAAACATTGGCTAAATTAACATATAAACCTTACCTCTCCGCATATCATTTAAACCCAAGGTTTTAAAACTTATTAAAACGTCTACTTAAAAAGTTTTAAAACCCATCCTCGCCACTTATATTAGACCCCAGCCCCACTCAGCAATCCCGACGCAACTTTCATATCAAATCTGCGTCGTTCGCAATCAAACCCCAAGATCTGACAGTTGAAACCCAATATCGCAAATAAACTTTCTACGCGAAATGGGTGGTATTCCCATTCCTCTCTCCTCCACGTGCTCCCTTTTCATTGGATCGCGTTGGTTTTCTCCAAAACTACTTACCACTTAAATGGCACGCGATAAACACTCCAGTTTTAGACCCTTTGAAGCTCGAAACCACTGTTCCCGCCTGACTTGACTTTCATTAATTGCTAGCGCTGTTTTCCCTAATATGCACAATAAACATTGAAAATGCATTTTATTTCCTCTCCTACTGCGCATAAACTCTGTATAAAGCCCCCCGACTGTAAAACAAGCAGTTTATATTTTTTTTTGAGCCAAAGACCACAAATTTCAAATCTGTTACCATTGAAGATTGCTGAAAAGCTTAGAATTGCTCCAGAAAATCAGAAGGAAACCATTCAACCCGTTCAAAAACCCTCAGAAACCTCCTCTAAACCTTATACCTGTGTATAACAGGTATTTCTCTGAAATTTAGACTAATTTCAAATTTGAAAATACCTTTAAAAGGATAATTTCAGTCAGAGCTTAAAAACCAACCACTGAACTTTATAAAAAAGCCAAAAAAATAGGTTAGACCCAGTCAAATTTTTTGCAAAAACTGTGTTTCTTGTTGTGCATTGTTTAAATATAAATTTTGAGTTTTTAGAGTTTCTATAAATTGTTTTAACTCTAAAATTAAGCCATAAATCCTCTGAAGGTATCCCAAAGCCTCTGTGCCTAAATTCAAATGATTTTTAGCCCAATTTCTCAGTGAAAAAAGCCCAAGAAACCCCTGTTTCTTGTGTCTAAACTAGTAAAAGCCTAAAAGTTCTATTGAGAATCTAGAATTGACAAGAAAAACCCAAGAGAAGCCCATATTTTTACCATCTTCATCCAAGAAGCCTCTACTAAAATAAAAATACTTCTGCAAATTGTCTAAACTTGCAGAAGTAGCCAAAATGCCTAAAAAGCAGAGTTCTAGCAATCCTAAAGGCTCCAAAGTGCCAAAATCAACTCCAGCCATGAATTCTAAGACTTCTATTGTTGTAAATCCTTTGCAACCCCCTGTCATAGACATTGAACACATTCCTTTAGCTGATACTGATTACAAGATAGCAGACCCAACTGTTGAGTTTAATATGCTAGATATTCATAATTGGAGCTATGAGAAGTCCTTAGATAATCAAGAAGAAGTCCATATTTTGGAATCCCATTTGCCCAAATATGTTGTTCTATTAACTCATCCATGCCAAGAAGTCATTAGGTTATGTCAACAATATTATGTGCCTGAACAGAGAGCCATAGTAAATAACAACAAAGAAGTTCTCCTCACCATTACTGTTGAATCCGTCAACCAAATGCTACAACTTCAACCTGATCCTCAAGCAGTCCCTTTGTCCATAGAGGCCCTTAACAAGCTATATATTGGCCTTGATTTTCCCAAGAGATTCATGATTTTTCAGACATTTAAGCCTTTGCATGTAGAAACTCCTCAAATAAATCCCCCATATTCCACTTCCAGATTCCCAGAACGTTCAAGACATGTGATTTTCATGCTTTTCTTCTTCCTAGGGTACTTTCCTGATGAACACACAGATGAATCCATATTGGGTTTCTTATCCAATCTTACCCCAGGACAACCCCCATCTGTAATCTTTGATTATGCTGGTTACATTGCAGACAATATTTATTATCAATTGATCAATTTGCCAATTGAAGGAGTGTTCAGATACACATCCTTCCTCTTCCACACATTTTTATATTTTCAATCAGATAATTTTCCAGTTACTCTTCAAAAGCTTGACATAAAAGGAAATCCTCTTTCTGTCATTTTCTGGACTACTTTGCTCATGAAAAAATGTGCAAATTTCACTTATGCAGAATTTTCAGAATTATTCATACATTCAGTGATAAAAATGTTAACAAAAACAGAACAACCAAGGATAAATGAAGAAATGAAGAATATATTACAATTTTCAGAACATAATAAAGTTGGTGATTGGTACTTATATGAAAAACATATTGAGATTAGAGTTTTTAGGTCAAATTTGTTACCTTGCAAGTTACCCAAACATGTTTCGATGAGTATCTTTGCCTTGGAGTATATCAGGTAAATTATAAACTTCGATTCTATAAACTTCATGGCAGCAAAGAAGAAAAATTAGTTCAAATTAAAGAATCAGATAGGGCCATTTATCTGCAATCATAGGGATGCAAAGAAAGAAGTAGCTAAGCAGCTATTGGAATTCAGATTTGAAGAAAGATTTCCTTGGAATTATGATCCACAAGGGATCTTAAGAAAACTAAGGGTTAAATGTAAATTAACACCCTTTATTCATGAAACAAAACCAGAGACAGAAAAATATGCAAATCATACTGAGTGGACAGAGAATACCTTAATAGATGCAATGAAGAAAACTTATACTAGTCACACTTTAGAGACTGTAGATCAGCCAGAAAAATCCACCAAGAGAGTAAGGGAAGAAGGTGCCTATGTTGCTGAAACTACAACTGAAACTAAATTCAAGTTAATATACAACAAAAGGCCTAAGTTAATTTCAGTGGGTAAGGAGAACGTAACAATTGATGTTGAAGAAACAGATCTTATAGATACCAACATAGATGTTGCCACTGTCATCATCAATGAGCCAGTTACTAAGAATCAAAATGAAGAACAAGTTGACAATGAAGATGCACAGTTGATAGAAATACAAAAGGGCATGGAAGCCTCTTCCTCATAGGCAGCTGAGGAAAAATATCTGGACATAAAAGAAAAATACAAACAAATCAAGCTAAAGAATGAAGAGATAAAAAACAATATGTATTCTCAATATCTCAAGTAGACACCAAGTGTGCAAAACAGACTTCTGTCTGCATTTTATTATTCAAACAACAAGCTAATCGTGTTAGTATTGTAGCCTATAGTCAAATCCCCAAAAACAATGGCAGATTATAAGAATGTTGATTTGGAAGTCCAAATAGAAACGATTCATGCTCTAGATCAGATTGAATTCCATAGACAGACTTCAGAAATGTTGTACTCTACTGTTACAACTAAAGCCATGATTGCTCAGAAAATCCACAATACCATTTCAAATATGAAAGATCGGATGAAAATGGACAAAGCATCCTTATATACTAAAAATCTCAGGATAAAATCCTTGGAAGAACTAGTTTTGCAGGTGGGATATGACCCTTCTAATGTCAAAGCAACATAGTTATTAGTAAAGAAGAAAAATGAAGATATTGCAGCTTTGAGGAAACAACTTAAACTTCCTCAAAGTAAGCATCCTCAAACCAAGGAAATAATAGAAGGACAAAAAGAAAAATATGACATGATGATTTTAATTTTTCAGTTGACAACCCAAATCAAGGAAATGGAGATTCAGATGAGAAAACTTGTCCAAGAGAAAGAAACATCAAAAGCACCAGAAATTCCTACAGTTATTCCTATAATCACTACAGATGTGCCTTCAACTTTAGCTGAAAAGTTGGCACCCAAAGAATCATTGGCTACTGCAGTGCTAGTAACTTCATCCACAACCTTAGCTACAGAATCATCTACAACAGCAGTTCATCCTACATATGAGGCCAACAAACTGGTAAAGGCCATGGAATAAATGTCTCTTGAAACAAATGAAATCAACAAATTAAAACAGATGGTATAAAATCTTGAGAATTCAAACAAATTGGCTCAAATAAATGCAAGAACACATGAGAAAAAGGCCAACAGATTAAATGAAGAATTTAAGAAATTGCAGAAGGAATTGACCTTGAAGGAACAAATTTTTTATGTGAAAAATCATTTGTGGAACAAAATCGTAGAAGCCATCAATGATGTATGGCCCTCCATCCAAGTGATTTTTGAACAAAGAGACTTGTTAAGCATTAAATTAGCATTAGAAGAGTCTAAAAGACTAAAGAAGGTGGACGGTAACCGAACGAAGCGCCAAAGCCGATCAAATTCATCAACAACAAAGAACATGTAAGAATTGGAAGAACTTGAAATTACTGATAGAATTGAAACTATCCTTGAGATAAAGAAGGTTATAACTAAAAAGAACTGATAAAGGCAGTTAGAAAAGAAAAAGTGTGAGAACATGAACATTTCCATAACTAGGTTTATGGTTAAATTTGAGAATTTGAGGCAAAGAAGTTTGCACAATATTTTGATGTCAATGAAAATTTGATGCCTCGGAATATTATAACAAAGATCGAGAGAATATGCCAAGGAACAAGTTGAAAAAAATCAGGCGGTGGACAAGGCATTTCAATAGGAAAAGTCCTACTTAGAAGTTTTGAGGACTTATTCTATTTACAACATGAAATTAAACACTTGTTTGTCATCAAACCAAATTTCTCCAGGTACAGAGAAGCAGATGAAAATTTCATAAATTTGAAGAAAATACAACTTCCAAGTGATGAAGATTGGCAGTCATTAACAAATTTACTGTAAAAAGTAAAAAGGCAGAGAGGTAATAGTGAAAAACAGTTTGCTGAAATTTGCAGTCAAACAGATTTTTATAGCAGTAAATTTTTTTACAGAGTTTAAAGAGTATCAAAGGTTAAAGAGAATCACTGAAAGAGTATCAGTTAAAGCAGATCAGATTTTTAAACAGACTTGAAATATTTAAAGCTAGCTAGAAAGACAAAAAAGTAGCTAGCTATTTCTTATCCTCAATCAGTTTCTATTTCTTTTGGATAGATAGGACAGCTTGCTGATTTGTTAAGCAATTGTCTCTATTATTGTTGCAAAGATATTTTGTTTCCCTTAGATAATTCCTAGAAGCATTCTAGGATATTTTGTAAAAAATTATGTATAAATACTTCATCTTTTGAGTACTATTATGGAATAAATTGCTGAAGATTTCTATAGTCATTTTTGTGGACTTGAAGGCTTTTTGTGTTTCAAATTTCGAGTAGCAGACTCGATCAGATCAACTAGCATCATATTTCAAGATTCATGTGATGAGCTATTTGGAGTGAAGTATTTTCTAAATTTTCCATTGTTATATTTCTTTCTTACATGCAATCCATTATGTGTTCTAAATTTGAATGAATGAATAGGAGGATTACTTCAGGATTTGTTAAAAGCACCTTGTCTTAACTATTTGTCATTTCTACGTTTTCTTCTAATTTCTAGTATAGGGAACCCTTAATTGCTCCCTCTCTCATTTGAACTCTGCCTACTACTTCTCTTTTCTTGATCAAAGAACCCTTCATTGCTCTTTATCCTGATCATACTATCTCAGAAAATAATTTTCCAAGATCTCCAAGGGTTATTTATCTTGCCCTTAAAACATTTGACTTTTTGACCTTGATCCCAGCTCTATATGCTTGAATTTTGACTCCTTAACCCAATGGACAAATATATTTCCCACTATCCATCTCTTCTAGTGATTTTTCCCACCAAACCAATCAAAACAAACCAATTGCACAATCATAACTAGCCTAATATTTTATAAAACAAACACAGTTAAATATTATAGAGAGAGCCCTCTCTGAACCCTAGGAAGGCTAGATCCTAGAGTTTAAAAGTTGGTCTGTAGTGACCTCTAGTTTTCTCAACTAAAAACCAAAAATCTCACAACTAGAGAATTACTGGAGTGATAACATACTAGCGACCATACTGGGGAAATAACCAGTCCTTAGTTGTTAAATAAACCTGAAAGGAAATCATGTTTATTATCTTTTTGCCTTTAAAGATTGTTTATCTAGTTGTGAGTATAAAAATTTATAATTCTAGCTTCTAGGAAAGTTTATTATACCAGGTCTAATCCGGACCCTAAACTTGTTGTTATAGTAGACAACCTAGACAGAATAGGAAAAAAGAAAAAACAGAGATAAGATTTATATGCTAAAGTTTCATTAATAAGAGTGAATTCATTACCCCAATAATTAATAAGTTTGCAGGTTATAGAGTTTGATTTAGAATTTGAAAATTCTTTATTCAGGACCAAATCTGAAAGTAATTTAAGTACTGTTGTTTTAGACCCTATTTTTATTTCTTTTTTGGAATCAAAACAGAAGAGTATTGCAACAAATTTTGAATTAAAGAAAGTTAATAATCAAAACAGAGTTGAAGAAATTAATGCTACTATTCTTAAAGAAATTGATGAAGCCATAGAATTAGCTCAATTATTAGATTATACATCTAAACATTCTATTCCCCATTTAGAAACCACTACATCATCTATAGTTTCTACTACCATTCAATCCACATATCCATTTAATCCTAGATTACCCTTACAGCCTAGAAATTTATTTCCTTCATCCCCTACATTCACTTCATCCACTAGCTTCACCACTGTGTTCTCAAGCACATCATTTTCATTTCCTAGTAGTTCCATATATATTCCAGTTTCACTTCCCAATACCTTAGCTTCAGCCTTTAGTTCTTCAAATTCTTTTTCTAGTTCAGCACCATATAATCCAGTTTCATCAGCCACTACTTCTAGTTCAGCTCCAAGTACCTCTACTTTACCTCCTATCCAAGCTATAATTCAAGCTATTCTTGCTAATTATGTTCCCTTTATTCTTCCAGGACAACTTCATGACATTCCCCAAGACTACCAAAGTAAAATACCATAGTTTGATGCTACTACAAATTATCCTGCACAACAGCACATAAGCAAAATGACATATTTCTTTGAACTCCATGAGATAGATGAATCATATGTACAAATGAGGTTGTTTGCACAAACGTTGATAGGAGAAGTAAAGAAATGGTTTAAAGGTCTTACTGCAGGTAGTATAGCCGATTTAACTGTTTTCCATAGATTTTTTTTAAATAAATGGGAAAAGAAGAAAAACCCTCTGCAAATTTTGTCTGAATTTGATGCAATGAAAAGAGTTCCAAATGAATCTGTACAAGACTACTGCACTAGATATAACAGTGCCATCTACAATTCAGTTCTTGCAAATCTAAAGCCCACTCTTGAATTTTTCCTACTCAAATTCCCAGATGGATTTGACACTGACATGGCATATTAGTTAAGATAGAGAAATGCAGAAACATTAGAAAGAATGCAAATAGATGCTGTAGGTGTAGAAGTAAACATTTTAGCTAGAAAAGAAAGATTAAGAAATTAGAGGAGAGTAACCATGAAAGAAGAAACCAATTAGATTCATGAGTTATTTGAACTTCAACAACTCCAATTAGATTCAGGGGAATCCTTTGATTATAAACAAGGTTATGATTTTTCCATTAAAAAAGTACACAGTCAGTATAACCTAAGAAGTAAGAAAAAAAATGAGTCTTCTACTAAAAAAACATCTCAAACATCAAATAAGAAAATATTAGAAGCTCCCAAAACAAAAATTTTGAAAATTCTGCCTAGGGAAAATAAGCAAAACTCTGGTTCTTCCCAAAAGGTTTCCAGCCCAAAGATTTCACCAAGCCCTAAGATTGTGGACATAACTGATGAAGTTTCCCAAGCTGCAAAAGATTCAGAAAAATCTACTACTCCTAAAGCATCTAATTCTGATAAAACAACAACCTTAGAAACTGAAACGCTCAATGCTTATCCTAAATCAACAGATCCAAAAGCTACCACTGCAAAAACAGTTTGTGACCATTCCAAATCTGAACAAACATCTACTGCTTTACAAATCACTCCTAAGAAAATAAAAAGCAGTAAGACTCAAGACACTCAAACTGAAACTGAAAAGATAGCTGTAGAAAAACAAGAAAGCTAATAGAAACTACAGTTACCAAAGAAGAATTGATTCAAATAAGTAAATCACAACCTACATTCAACATACAATCTGAAATTGCTAAGCTAAAAATACCAATTCCTTTAACATAATTGGTAAAACATGACTTGTATAAATCAACTATAAGTGAAACATTAAACATAAACAATAGAGAAGATTCCATAAATCTGAATGATGATCAGCCAGAGTTGATTTTTGGCCCAGATGTGAATGGAAAGCATTTAGATGGAGCAGTTCCTCCATTTTACATTAGTTTAACTATTCATGATAAAATCCTATACAATACAATGCTAGAATTAGGAGCTTCACATAATTTAATGCCCAAAGCTATAATGGAAACTCTGAACTTAGACATCACAAGGCCCTATAAAGATTTATTTTCAGTTGACTCAAGTAAAGTAAAATGCCTAGGTTTAATCAAAGATCTATGTGTGACTTTAGTTCAATATCCTGGTAAGAGTATATTAATGGACATTGTATTAACTGATATCCCACCTAAATATGGAATGTTACTATCTCGCTCATGGGAAGCAAAGTTACAGGGATCTCTAAAATTGGACATGGCTTATGCTACTATATCAGTTTTTTGTCAACCTAAGAAGTTATATATGGAAACATTAATTAAATATATGCTAAGTAGTGCTGAAAGGTAAATGAATTACCCAATTTATACCACACCTACTGATCTAGACTCTTTCATCCTATGTAATGTAGAAACTGATAATGAAATCAAGACTGAACTAAGAGAAGAAAATAAAACACTAGACAATGATAATATTTCTCATGAATATTTATGGCATTTAGACTTTGATGGTTCAATAAATAAATTAGGAGTAGGAGCAGGACTATGGATAACTAATATAGAGAAAAATCATGCAGAAGGCCATGCTTTCAGACTGAATTTCAAATGCATAAAAAATTTGGCTGAGTATGAAGCCCTCATTCTGGGACTCCAAATAATCAAAAAATTAGGAGGAAAAAGAATAGCAATAATGAGATATTTAGAATTGATTGTTAAACAAATTAAAGGTGATTATTTTGTTTACAATCCTAGACTTAGCCAATATAGAGAGACTGTATTAGATTTGATTAATGATTTACTGGAATGTGATTTCTCTGCAATACCAAGAAGGTAAAATTTACAAGCACATTCTTTAGCAACCTTTGCTAGTACTTGTAATTTACCTTTTCAGCCCAATCATATGTATACTGCAGAAGTAAAACACATGCCAATAATTCCAGACAACCTCAAATATTGGCAATTTTTCTCACAGGACCAACAAATTTATCATTTTTTGAATAATGAAGGTGAATTTCAGAACAGTAAGATAGACACTGATTGTACCATAGATCAAGATTTAGATGCTGAAATTGATTTAAATAATGTAGATCTAAATAAAGTAAAGTTTGCTAAACCCACTAGATTTAGTCAATCAGATATAGATAAATTAGAGAGAGTAGAAATTGATGAGATAATTGATGAGGAATTTGAAATATTAAATCTCAAAGACAATTTCTTAACAAAAGGTTTAACTCCTTTAAAAGATCTATTTGACTCCAATGATGTTGCTAGAAAACCCAAAATGGAGCTAGTTAGATCTGATATTGAGGAATGCAATATTGGTATAGAACTAAAACCCAAAATGATCAAACTTTCAAAAGCTTTACCTAAACAAGAAAAGGAAAAATATATTGCTCTTTTTAAGGAATTCCAAGATGTTTTTTCTTGGAGTTATGAGGACCTTAAATCCTATGACACTAGCATAATTCAACACCAAATTCTTGTAAAAGAAGATCAAAAACCCTTTAGACAAAATTAAAGGAGAATCAACCCTGTTTTGATGCCCTTAATAGAAAAAGAAGTGAAAAAAATGTTTGATGCATAGATCATTGCACCAATCGGGTATTCTGATAGGGTTTCTAACTTAGTTCCAACAAGAAAGAAAACATGAGAAATTAGATTATGTGTCGAATTTAGGAATCTAAACAAAGTATCCTTAAAAGATAATTACCCTTTACCAAAAATGGATCACATCTTACAAAGGGTAGTTGGCTCTTCTAGGATTTCACTGTTAGATTGTTTTTCAGGATACAACCAGATCTTAGTCCAACCAGAGGATCAACCCAAAACAAATTTTACTACTCCCTAGGGCACTTTTATGTATGTAAAAATGCCTTTTGGTTTAATGAATGCAGGGGCAACCTTCCAAAGAGATATGGATATAGCCTTTGCAAAAGAAATTTGAGAATTCTTAGTAATTTACTTAGATGACATAACTGTATTTTCTAAAACTGATAATGAACACTTGGATCATCTCAGATAGGTTTTTATAAAATGCAAAAAGTTTGGCATCTCATTAAATCCTAAGAAAACCTTATTTGGATTAGAAGAAGGCAAGTTACTAGGACACATAATATCAAAAGAAGGAATCAGAATAGATCCTGCTAGGATAGAAGCAATTCTTAACATCAGTCCACCAAGAAACATAAAAGAGTTACAAGCCTTTCTAGGTAAGATTAATTTTTTAAGAAGATTTATATCCAACTTAGCTGAGATAATTAGCGAATTAAATAACATGCTCAAAAAAGATTCAGTTCTTAAATGGACTATTGAGGCCAAACAGTCATTTGAATCCATTAAACAAGCCTGAACAAAAACTCCAGTACTTATAAGTCCTGATTTCAAAAAATATTTCATCATTTTTTTCATTTGCTTCAGAACACACCATTGCTGCAATTTTACTGCAGAAAAATGACCAGGATTATGAACAACTCATAGCTTTCTTTAGCAGAACACTTAGAGATGCATATTTGAAGTATAATGTCATGGGGAAACAAGCCTTAGCTTTGGTAAAGGCCATTAAAGACTTTAGAGTTTACATTCTCTATTCTCACATCATTTCCTATGTCCCTAATGCTATAGTAAAAGACATTCTTACTCAGAATGGTCCTGATGGAAGAAGTGGTAAGTGGATTGCCACTATCTTAGAATATTACATAGAGATAAAACCCACCAAGTTGATAAAAGTTCAAGGTTTAGCTAGATTCATGGCTGAATCAAATTGTAATGTCCTAGACATAAATTTTATTGCCCAAGTTGATGACTAGGAAGAGATGACGACTCCAGAGATCAGTGTAGCCTTTTAAGACTCACCATGGTATGCAGATATTATATTTGTATTACTAAAATTACAATCTCCTCTTGGTTTTTCAAGAACCAAAGCAAGATTTCTAAAGCTTAAGGCAGTAAGATTTTGTATTCTAGACAATGTACTTTTTTGGAGAGATCATAGTGGGATTTTATTAAAAAATTTTTTTAAAGAAAAAGCTGACAAAATACTAGAAGAATTTCATGCAAGTGATTGTGGAGGACATATTTACTATAAGACTATTGCAGACAAGATTCTGAGAGCTAGTTTTTAATGGCCTACTTTGTTTGCTAATGTAAAAAGATATGTGACCTCCTATCACAAGTGTCAAATCTTCGAGGGTAAGAAAAAGCTATTACCCCTACCCTTAAAACCCATCTCTACTGAAATGCCATTTAAACAATGGGGTCTTGACTTCATTAGATAAATTCACCTCCCATCATCAGCCCAACATAAGTGGATTCTGACAGCCACTAACTATTTTACTAAGTGGATTGAAGCCATACCCTCTAGGCAAGCCACAGATACTGTCATTATCTCTTTCCTAGAAAGTAACATTCTTTCAATATATTACTGACAATGCAACAACATTCAAATCCAAGAAAATGATTGATTTTTGCCACAAATACCATATTACCCTAGGCCATTCTATTGCATATTACCCTCAGGGTAATGGTCTAGTTGAATCCTAAAACAAGAGCCTTGTAAACATCATCAAAAAGCTACTTAAAGATAATAAAAATACTTGGAATAAGAAGTTAGTCAATGCCTTATGGGAAAATAGACTTACTACCAAAAATTCCATTGGTACCTCCCCTTACCAACTTTTCTATGGAATGGATGTTGTTTTTCCATCCTCTCTAGGAGTACTAGTGATGAAGATTATCCAAGAGTTACAATTTGAAACAAATGGAATTCAAAGAAGGATTAATCAAACTATTCACTTGCAACAAACAAGGGAAGAAGTTTATATCAAGTCTCAAGTCATCCAGGATAAGATCAAGAAATTTTTTGATAAAAAGAGTAAAGAAGATGATTTCTACATTGGAGATAAAGTGTTAAAATGAGATTCAAGAAGGGAAGACAAAGGCAAACATGGAAAATTTGATTTTCTATGGAAAGGACCTTATGTCATTTATGGTTACAGAGGTAACAATGCTTTCTACCTAAAAGAAATAGATGGGTCAGAGATGTCAGAAGGAACAGTAAATGGAAGAATTTTGAAGCACCACTACTATCCCGAGTTAACAAATAGTATGTTTTAAATTATTTTGATCATTGTACATATACGTTGAAGATGTTTAGATTTGATTGGATATTTTCCTAACAGAGTTGAAGCCCAGAGAGAAAGCCCTAAGCTTTGAGAGGTAAAATGTCATAAGTATGAATAATTGCAGATATCAGAAGATACTTACAGGGTCATCACAATCAAATTCCAAAGGCTACTGATCTCAAAGTTCTTGAAATTTCACTAGGAAATTCCATCCACAAGTGGAGCCACTATTAGGGTCCTATAATAATAGGATTCATAATTTTTGAATTGACTATGATAGTCTTGTAAATATGTACATACCTTTCTTTCTGCAAGTTGTTTTCCCATATTTTGAAAAATGAAAAATAATAAAAATAAAATAGGGTAAAAAGTCCTAAAAGAAATATCAAAGGACTTAGAAAAAGTTAGACCCTAAAAGAAAAAGAAATGAAAATAAGACCTGAAAGTGAGCAAGTCAAAATGCCACTAACATTTACTTTTACTGTAAGAATAATGATTATGTGTAGATTGTCAATAAATTCCATAATCCATGATTGGTTAAATAGTTTAATCTTAACTTTTCATGCTTTGAATTTCATGTGTTAGATAGAGAATAAAGATATGTCAAATAGTATAAACTTGACAAATCAGTAGATTAAAAAGAGAATAAATGAGGAGCTCAACAGTTTAATATGAGCCCTAGGATGAAATAAGATTAGACTTAGATAGTTTTATGCTTTGAAAGAAAAATTATTTATGGTTGCAACCCTAAATGCACCCATAAAGATGAAGTAAAAAAATATTAGAAATAAAGACGGGTAAGTAGAAAGCAGTTGTGCAAGCATGTAATAAGGCATCATCAGGAAAAAATCACTAATTTCCCCTTCCCTACAAATATTCAATATTCTAAACTATCAGTAAAAAAGGCTCAAAGCATTTCTCTGACTTCTATTGGGACCGGACCCAAGGCTCAATGAATAATTGGTTAAAATATTGAATTCCTACACAAAACCCACATTCATCAACATTTATCCTTCATTTCATAATTATAATCCCTTTTCCTAAGTAAAAACCCATTTTTACTTAGCAAAATTAAGACCATAAATAGCTAATTCCATTCCCTTTCAAAAATCATTCATAAACCCTCAAAAATACATTTATCCTAAGTTAAAGTGTGAAGTAATACAACAAAGACAAACTATGTAATTTACACTTTATTTTAGAGTTAAACATGTGTTTTTCATATCCCCTACACTTCACCCGTTATTTCATACTAACTAATAACTACATATATTAATTCCCTAAAGTTACACCCTCCCATATAATACTAAAATCCCTTTATATTAAATAAACCCATAAAAACCCTTTATTATTACTTTAAACCAATGTTTAAATACCCCATGTCCGCAATATTAAAACCCCGCCCTGTCCCATTGGTTTAAACCTATCTATAATATAAACATCCCGCCCCCTATAGTTTTTAAACAACTGTTAAAGGTTGAAAAACTATATAATAAAAAATCTGCTCCCATATATATAATTAAAACATTGGCTAATGTTTAAATTAACATATAAACCTTACCTCTCCGCATATCATTTAAACCCAATGTTTTAAAACTTATTAAAACGTCTATTTCTAAAGTTTTAAAACCCATCCCCGCCACTTATATTAGATCCCGACCCCACTCACTGATCCCGACGCAACTTTCATATCAAATCTGGGCCGTTCGCAATCAAACCCCAAGATCCGACGGTTGAAACCCAATATCGCAAATAAACTTGCGCATATTTCCCCATTTCATTTCTGCGCGAAATGGGTGGTATTCCCATTTCCTCTCTCCTCCATGTGCTCCCTTTTCATTGGATCGTGTTGGTTTGCTCCAAAACTACTTACCACTGAAATGGCATGCGATAACCAGTCTGGTTTTAGACCCTTTGAAACCCGAAACCACAGTTCCCGCCTGACTTGACCTTCATTAATTGTTGTTGTTGTTTGCCCTAATATGCACAATAAACATTGAAAATGCATTTTATTTCCTCTCCTACTGCACATAAACTCTGTATAAAGCCCCCCAACTGTAAAACAAGCAGTTTATATTGTTTTTTGAGCCAAAGACTGCAAATTTCAAACCTATTACCATTGAATATTGCTGAAAAGCTTATAATTGCTCCAGAAAATCAGAAGGAAACCATTAAACCCATTCAAAAACCTCCTCGAAACCTTATACCTGCGTATAACAGGTATTTCTTTTAAATTTAGACCTATTTCAAATTTGAAAATACCTTTAAAAGGACAATTTCAGTTAGAGATTAAAAAAACAACCACTGAACTTTATCAAAAAGCCCAAAATACAAGCCAGACCCTGTCAAATTTTCTGCAAAAACCTTGTTTCTTTCTGCGCATTGTTTAAAGAGACATTGTGAGTTTTTATAGTTTCTATAAATTGTTTTAAATCTAAAATTAAGCCAGAAATCCTCTCAAGGCATCCCAAAGCCTCTGCACCTAAATTCAAATGATTTTTAGCCCAATTTCTCAGTGAAAAAATCCCAAAAAACCCCTGTTTCTTGTGTCTAAACCAGTAAAAGCCTTAAAATCCTATTGAGAATCCAGAATTGACAAGAAAAACCCAAGAGAAGCCCATATTTTGACCATCTTCATCCAAGAAACCTCTGCTAAAATAAAAATACTTCTGCAAACTGTCTAAACTTGCAGAAGTAGCCAAAATGCCTAAAAATCAGAGTTCTAGCAATCCTGAAGGCTCCAAAGTGCCAAAATCAACTCCAGCCATGACTTCTAAGACTTATATTTTTGTAAATCCTTTTCAACCCCCTGTCATAGACATTGAACACATTCCTTTAGCTGACACTGATTACAAGATAGCAGGCCCAATTGTTAAGTTTAATCTGCTAGATATTCATAACTGGAGCTATGAGAAGTCCTTAGATAATCAAGAAGAAGTCCATATTTGGGAATTCCATTTGCCCAAATATGTTGTTCCATTAACTCGTCCATGCCAAGAAGTCATTAGGTTATGTCAACAGTGTTATGTGCCTGAACAAAGAGCCATAGTAAATGTCAACAAAGAAGTTCTCCTCACCATTACTACTGAATCCATCAACGAAATGCTACAACTTCAACCTGATCCTCAAGAAGTCCCTTTGTCCATAGAGGCCCTTACCAAGCTATATATTGGCCTTGATTTTCCCAAGAGATTCATGATTTTTCAGACATTTATGCCTTTGCATGTAAAAATTCCTCAAATAAATCCCCCATATTCCACTTTCAGATTCCCAGAATGTTCAACACATGTGATTTCCATGCTTTCCTTCATCCTAGGGTACTTTACTGATGAACATACAGATGAATCCATCTTGGGTTTCTTATCCACTTTTACCCCAGAACAATCCCTATCTGTAATCTTTGATTATGCTGGTTACATTGCATATAATATTAATTATGAATTGATCAATTTGCGAATTGAAGGAGTGTTCAGATACACATCTTTCCTCTTCCACATGTTTTTATATTTTCAATCAGATAATTTTCCAGTTACTCATCAAAAGCTTGACATAGAGGGAAATCATCTTTCTATCATTTTCTGGACTACTCTGCTCAGGAAAGAATGTGCAAATTTCACTTATGTAGAATTTTCAGAATTATTCATACATTTAGTGATAAAAATGTTAACAAAAATAGAATAGGCAAGGATAAATGAAGAAATGAAGAACATATTACAATTTTCAGAACATAATAAAGTTGGTGATTGGTACTTATATGAAAAACATACTGAGATTAGAGTTTTTGGGTCAAATTTGTTACCTTACAAGTTACCCAAACATGTTTCAATGAGGATCTTTGCCTTGGAGTATATCAGGCAAATCCTAAACTATGATTCTATAAAATTTATGGCAACAAAGAAGAAAACTCAGTTCAAATTAAATAATCAGATAGGCCATTCATTTGCAATCATAGGGATGTAGAGAAAGAAGCAGCTAAGCAGCAGATTTGAAGAAAGCTTTCCTTGGAATTATGATCCACAAGGGATCTTAAGCAAACTAAGGGTTAAATGTAAATTAACACCCTTTATTCATGAAACAAAACCAGAGATAGAAAAATATGCAAATCAGACTGAGTGGACAGAGAATACCTTAATAGATGTAGTGAAGAAAAGTGATATTAGTCACACTTTAGAGACTTCATATGAGCCAGAAAAATCCACCAACAGAGTAAGGGAAGAAGGTGCCTATGTTGCTGAAACTACAACTGAAACTAAATTCAAATTAATATACAACAAAAGGCCTAAGTTAAATTCCATGGGTAAAGAGAAGGTAACAATTGATGTTGGAGAAATAGATTTCCCAGATACCAACACTGATTTGCCAGAAACAGATGTTGCCATTGCCATCATCAATGAGCCAGTTACTAAGAATCAAAATGAAGAACAAGTTAACAATGAAGATGCACAGTTGATAGAAAGACAACAGAGCCTAGAAGCTTCATCCTCACAGGCAGTTGAGGAAAAATATCTGGACATCAAAGAAAAATACAAAAAGTTCAAGCTAAAGAATGAAGAGATCAAAAACAATATTTATTCTCAATATCTCAAGCAGACACCAATGTGCAAAACAGACTTCTGACTGCATTTGATTATTCAAACAGTAAGTTAATCATGTCAGTATTACAGCCTACAATCAAATCCCCAAAGACAGTGGCAGATTATAAGAAAGTTGATTTGGAAGTCCAAACAGAAAAGATTCATGTTCTTGATCAGATTGAATTCCATAGACAGACTTCAGAAATGTTGTAATATACTATTACAACTAAATCCATGAGTGCTTAGAAACTCCAGAACACCATTTCCAATATGAAAGATCAGATGAATTTGGAAAAAGCATCCTTATATGCTAAAGATCTCAAGGTAAAATTCTTGGAAGAACTAGTTTTGTAGGTGGGATATGACCCTGCTAATGTCAAAGCAGCAAAGTTATTAGTGAAGAAAAAGAATGAGGATATTGCAACTTTGAGGAAACAACTTAAAATTCCTCAAAGTGAACATCCTCAAACCAAGGAAATAATAGAAGGGCAGAAAGAAAAAGATGACATGATGAATTTGATTTTTCAGTTGACAGCCCAAATCAAGGAAATGGAGATTCAAATGGACAAACTTGTCTAGGAAAAAGAAACATCAAAAGTACCAAAAATTCCTACAGTTATTCCTATAATCACTACAACTGTACCTTCAACTTTAGTTGAAAATTTGGCACCCAAAGAATCACTGGCTACTGTAGTGCCACTAACTTCATCCACAACCTCAGCTACAGAATCATCTACAACAGCAGTTCACCATACAGATGAGGCCAAAAAACTGGTAAGGCCATGGAAGAAATGTCTCTTAATACAAGTGAGATCAGCAAATTAAAATAGATGGTAGAAAATCTTGAGAATTCAAACAAATTGGCTCAAATAAATGCAAAAACTCATGAGAAAAAGGCCATCAGGTTAAATGAAGAATTGAAGAAATTTTAGAAGGAATTGACCCTGAAGGAAAAATTCCCCTATGTAAAAAATCATTTGTGGAACAAAATCATAGAAGCCATCAATGATGTATGGCCCTCCATCCAAGTGATTTTTGAACAAAGAGACTTATTAAAAGCAGCATTAGAAGAGATCTAAAAGACTAACGAGGAAATGGAAAACAAACCAGAACAAGCTCTAGAATTGATAATGTTCCTCAACAACAAGAATAGACAAGAATTGGAAGAACTTGAAATTACTGATAGAACTGAAACTATCCTTGAGATAAAGAAGTTTATAACTAAAAAGAACCTGATGAAGCAGTTAGAAGAAAATTGTGAGAACATGAACATTTCCATAACCAGGTTTATGGTTAAATTTGAGAATTTGAGTCAAAGAAGTTTGCCTAAAATTTTGGTCATCAATGACAAGTTGATGCCTCAGGAAGATTATAACAAAAATATCAGAGAATGTGCCAAGGAACAAGTTGAAAAAGCAGGTGGTGAATAAGGCATTCCAACAGGAAAAGTCCTACTTAGAAGTTTTGAGGACTTATTCTATTTACATCATGAAATTAAACACTTGTTTGTCATCAAACCAACTTTCTCCAGGTACACAAAAGCCGATGAAAATTTCAGAAAGTTGAAGAAAATACAACTTCCAAGTGATGAAGATTTGCAGTCATTAATAGATTTACCGTAAAAGGTAAAAAGGCAGAAAGGTAACAGTGAAAAATAGTTTGCTGAAATTTGCAGTCAAACAGATTTTTACAGCTGTAAAAATATTTTACAGAGTTTAAAGAGTATCAATGGTTAAAGAGAATCAGTGAAAGAGTATCAGTTAAAGCAGATCAGATTTATAAACAGACTTGAAATATCTAAAGCCAGTTAGAAAGACAACAAGGTAACCAGCTGTTTCATATTCTCAATCAGTATCTATTTCTTTTGGATAGATAGGACAGCTTGCTGATTTGTTAAGCAACTGCCTATATTATTGTTGCAAAGATATTTTGTTTCCCTTAGATGATTCCTAGAAGCATTCTAGGATATTTTGTAAACAATTATGTATAAATACTTCATCTTTTAAAGTATTATTGTGGAATAAATTGATGAAGATTTCTATAGTCATTTTTGTGGACTTGAAGGCTTTTTGTGTTTCAAATTTCTAGTAGCAGACTGGACCAGATCAACTAGCATCATATTTCAAGATTCATGTGATGAGCTATTTGGAGTGAAGTATTTTCTAAATTTGTCATTGTTATCTTTCTTTGTTACATGCAATCCATTAAATGTGTTCTAAATTTGAATGAATGAATAGGAGGATTACTTCAAGATTTGTTAAAAGCACCCTGTCTTAACTATTTGTCATTTCTATGTTTTCATCTGATTTCTAGTGTAGGGAACCCTTAATTTCTCCCTCTCTCATTTTACCTCTACCTACTACTTCTCTTTTCCGGATCAAAGAACCCTTCATTACTCTTTATCCCGATCATACCATCTCACAAAATAACTTTCCAAGATCTCCAAGGGTTATCTATCTTGCCCTGAAAACATTTGACTTTTTGACCTTGATCCCAGCTCTGTATGCTTGAATTTTGACTCCTTAGCCCAATGGACAAATAGATTTCCCACTATCCATCTCTTCCAGTGATTTTTCCCACCAAACCAATAAAAACAAACCAATTGCACAATCATAACTAGCCTAATATTTTATAAAACAAACCAAGTTAAATCTTATAGAGAGAGCCCTCTCTGAACCCTAGGAAGGCTAGATCCTAGAGTTTAAAAGTTGGTCTATGGTTACCTCTAGTTTTCTCAACTAAAAACCAAAAATCTCACAACTAGAGAATTACTGGAGTGATAACAGCACCCAAGTTCAATTCTTTCTTCTGCTTAACAATATATTATGTAGGCTCACTGCCAGTGGTTAGAAAGTGGATAATATCTACGAAGTGATCATCGACTACTCTAATGGAAAATAGTTGTGTGTCTGGTAATCCATCCTCCAAGCTAGTTGGCTCATCTCCACTTTCAATGCACGATAAATGGCCTAGACCTGCATTCAATCTCCCTAGCTTTACAGTCACCTCAAAACCATACTCCTGAAATAATAAAATCCATCTACAAATATTCCCTCCCAACATATGCTTGTTGACAAAGAACTTCAAAGAAGAGTGATCACTGAACATCTTGAAATGTCCTCCCAAAAAATAGTGACGAAACTTCTGCATCACATAGACCATAGCTGATCTGAATATGGACAAACTAGTTTTGTTGTGCTAGCTTCCTCACAAGTATTAAATAAAAGTGTGCTTAAGGATCGTCTAAATTAGCCAACTTATGAGTGGGTTTATGTGTATTTTATGAGAAATTCATGAGACAAATTAGTTATAAAAAACACATGAACAACAATTAAATGTAGAGAAATAATTCACATCAAACACATTACAACGAGCTGATAACAGAGTTCACCCCTCCTGGGCTACATCTCCATGGACCTGCTTCATTTGCTTGGTCCTATTTGATTATCTAATAAAAAATATGAATTACAGTAAATTCATGAGCTCTGGTGGCTCTAAAACATGCTCCAATGGCTCTGGGACACCCCCAATACCCCTGTTTTGGTTATGACTGAGTCAAATTCTGACTCTCTGGGAAAAAGTTATGCCTCTTTCAGTACCTTGGCTTGGGCCTCTGTATGAGCTAAAAATGGAAAAAATGTTGTTTAAATTCCCTTACAACTCCTGAAACCTGCACCAAACTGATCAGAGCATCCAAATCATCTAGGATTGACTCTTTTTGAGCCTAATTTGGTCAAAATATGCCGAAGTTATGGCTTCTTCAAATTTTCCTAGAAAAACTTCACTAAAACTGTAGCAACTTGAGTTAACTCCGCTGCATTTGGGAGTTCTGCCGAAAATAGCGGTCTCTGCCAATTAGTGCTAATCCGCGCTTAAGGCTTAACTTGAGATTAGTTAAATATAAGCACGGTTTAAACTAGAGCTTAAGCGCTAATTGAGCGCTTATCCAAACCCGATTTAAGAAAAGGATTAACGCCCATTAAAACATGGTTATGGGCATTTAAACTTGGATTAATGGTTAATCCCGCCATTAGAATTTGGAGCTCTACCGCAGTCATAGCCATGTGGTCCCATGGACCGAGGGCTGACCCTCTTTACCCATGCCGCAAAAAGATTTAAAACATAAATATGTGCCGACATCCATTGTAAATAAGGATTATTGGTATAGCGGAAACTGTACAGTGTAGAGTTTGTGTGGGGGAGGTCGTGAGGTCGAGCCCGACCTCCATCCAACCACCATATAAATTTATTTCCAACCATATAAAATGTGAAATTCGACTATACATAGCCAAAAAATTCAACCTTGGAGGGGCACGTAGCGGCCTTTGGGCTAGCCACATGTCAACATCCCGTTGGTTCTCCAAAAACAAACCCAATTGTGCCAACGAACCAGAAATTCGGGCCAACTACCATTTTACACTTTTCAACAAACCATTGGCCAGATAAAAACCTCTTTTGACCAAGAAATTGACCCCTTTGACCCTGTTTGAATTTTATTTTGAAAATTCGCTTATTTGGTCAAGCAGACAATAGACTCTAGCTTTCACATACAGAGTCGATTTTCGATGAAAAAAAGTGTGCCGGATTCCTGGTGATGATACCTATCCGGTCATTTTGGTTTGGAGAGATTATGAGCACTTTGAATTTTTAGCATATTTTTCCCCCAATTCAGTGTCTGATCAATCCTTCCCACTGACAGGCTTTTTGACCCACAAAAGCTGGTTATCTGATGATAGCTGAATAATTTTCTCTTTCCCAAGTTCTATCAACTTTATTCTACTTGGAAAAATCTCCATGACAACCACTTTGGTTCACTGACATGCCTTGCCTTGCAAATGTATTGGCACTTCAACCAATGTTCTCCTTTCGCTGCTGACCCAATCCAACACTTGTTGGATGCTTGCTGAATGATTAAACACCTTGTTATGCCAAAGTGATCCTTCTGTGCTTGGAAAGCTAACGGATGGCCTTCCCACTGAGAATCCTGATCCTCCTTTGCACATACATGCATTTGATGTAAGATTCTCCTTGGAAACTACTTTTTCAATCTAAGCCCGTCAGAGTGAAATACAAAAATGAGTTCCAATATCAGTAATCACAAGAAAATAAATGACCATTCTTTTTACCTCCACGGTTCCAAATTCCACATTTGGAAGAATGAATTCGCCATCTCTTTTGCTTCTTGGCATCAACACATTAAATGGTCTACAATGGTTGTTGTTTTGGATGCAAACGTTTTGGCATATTTTCCACTTTTCGCTTCTTGATTCCATCATCCTCTAGTATTGACATGTTTCTCATGCCATGATTTGAGAATGAAGGCTAATCATGAGCCTCTCGCTCAAGAGTGGACCTTCCAAAATCTCGAGACATCTTGTCACAAGAAAAACCATTAACTTGAAAAACACATCATGCAAAAAAAAAATAGAACTTGACGACTTCTTTCTTTTGCTCCTTCAAAGAAATAAATGTCACATCCTATGAACATCACCATGTACTCTTACATCTTGGTGTACAAATTCATCGACTAAATACAAGTCGACAAAACATGCCTCTTCAAACCATTGACTCTCAAGTCAAACAAAAGCATGTACAACAACTTTACAATTCTTTTCCCAAAACAACAATAATTTCACATCTCATAAAAGAATTCATAAAAATCTCCCTTTCAAACACCTTCCTGGCATAAACATGCAACATGCATTATAGAGAAAAATAAATGCATTCATATGCAAATTGAAACTACAAATTATCATCTTTGTTGCATCCAAGTGAGTCAACATAACTCTACTTTTCCAACATCTTGCTTCATGCAATATGCAACATACTTTTAAGAAAATGGAAATGCATTCAATTGGAGCAGAAATGCATCATTAAGGCAAGATTTGCACCAATCATCAAAAGAAATGCAAGGCCTTAATTGGTTAAGAAATATAACCATCTCTTTCCAAACCACTTCAATGGCGCTTCTTTCGGCTACACTTTTTCATGTGAATCATCCACAGACACATCAATTATGGACTCCTCTTTTCCATTCTTGCCAATCTCTCTTTCCACCTTCTTCTGATATTTGTGGATGACTTGTTGGATAAATTCCAACACTTGTCTACAAGATGACCCTCATTATTATGTCAAATGAGTGAAAAAAAATTTCATCTTCTTTTCAATATGGTTTTCATTGTACAATGGACCTTTGGCTTTCTATCTCCTTTTTTTAAAAGTTTCCTATGTGTTGTGGATCAATCAAGATATCCTTTTCAATTTTTATTTTGAATATCACAAAAATAACAAAAAAATCTGAAATTCAAAAAAAGAAGAAGTATGTTATGGTGTGTATTTTCAAAGTTCGTAACCAATTAAGTGTATCATTAAGTTTTATTTGGCTCTGTATTATAAGTTTGACATTTAAGTGTCGAGCAAGTTTTAAAGCGGAAGCGGCAAATGTTGACGATCGTAATTGGGTGATCAAATACGGGGGCACAAAAAGCTCGTACATTATTCAATTCGGCGCCCCCGCAGTTGACTCGTTGACCATGATGTAAACGAAGATCGACAGTGTGGATGCATTGTGGGGGGGAAACTCAAAATTTGCCGCCGTACTACAGCAACCCCCCGCAATGACTTCATGTGAAGAGTTTGACAGATATACTCCATGCCAGCCGCCTGTACACGTCACTTTTGGCATTTAATGTGGGTTTAAACCACTGCTTAAAGGGTTTATCCCGTTTTCAAAATCATTTGCTGTCATTTTCCCCTCTCGAGCTATTTCACCACCACCTTTCTGTTCGCCTCCTGTTGTCCATTACGCCATGGCAAAGCGAGTTTCTCTATCTGGTTCATCAAACCTCAATTCCCTTATGGATAGTGAAAAAGACGTCCAGGATACCATGTCTTCTGTCAACCATTCCTTATTGTATCATCAAGTGACCCTAAACGTTGAAAAATCCCCAGTATTTTCCGCCATGAAGAATTCCGGTGTCTTGTCCGCCTGTATTCCAAAAGCCCACTTCTTTCCCCAGTTTATCTCATGGCTGGTCTCTTCAATGTACCCTGGTAAGTGTTTCATAATGAACTCGCAGGGAGAAAACATTCTGCAGGTGTCGACGCAATTAATTCGTCAAGCATTGTGCTTTCCCGAAAATGAGTCACCACTGCAATTCTCTGAAGATTCATTGGCTCGTTATTTTGAGGACCTTTCAAATGAAGAATTTAGTCAATGTATGTCGTACTTGAGATCAAAGTCAGAGAAATCTCAACTAGAAGGAGAAGAATTTAGTTTGGAAGTGCTTGATGCTGAGTATAGACCAATTCTAAGTTGCATTGCAGAGATTTTGGGTAAAGACAATGTCCATACAGTTGATAAATCAGTCTTGGGAATGTTCGCGCTGATGATGAAACCAGGGGTTGTTCTCGACATTCCATCCTTTTGGCAGGAGATTGTAAATTCTCAGTTGATGGCCTTTCCTCTTACAGGTTTCTTTAAATTCCCGTCATTGATTGTTTACTTATTTTTATATCAGAATGTCAAAGAATTCATGAGCTTGGGATTGAATATAGATGATGTCAATAAGCAAAAGCAATCAGTTTTATTTTGGACTGACATGACTAGAAAAGAAGGAAATGAAGCAGGGCTATTTGAGTTTTCTAGTCATTATATGTCTATTGCTTATAGAATTTTGAATGGAGTTCCTCCTCCATGTTTTCTACCAAAAGCCCGGGAGTTTCTACAGCTAGGACCCAGTTGCAGATTCGGAGATTGGTTTGTGTTTGAAGAGTATTCAGAGATAAGGTTGTATGGAGCTAGCATCGAGCCCTATAGGCTCCCAACTTTTGTACCCATGCGGCTTTTTGCCTTGGAATTCATAAGACAGAGCCTTAATGTGGATCAGGTGCACTTTCTTCCCATGAAGAAAGGTTTTATGTATAAATTGCCTATGAGTGTGGGACCTTTCGTGGTCAATATGAGGCAAGCTTTTGATGAAGTTTCTAAAATGTTGGAAGAGACACATTTGCTATTAGGAGAAAATTGGTCTTATGATCCGCATGGAGTAATTTCCCAAAGAAGAATTGAGAATGGATATTCTGCATTTTCTCATGTAAGCAGACCTGATCAGGAGAAGCTGGCAAACCCAGGCGAAATAAATACATCAAAAACGAGCATTCAAACACCTGTTATAACTGAAAGGGAAAATAAAAGAGGTAGGGATGATGTTGTTGAAGTAGATGACGAAGAGCCTAGAAAGGAAAAGAGAACTAAATTGGCTGAAGATCATTCTTCAAACTCGCCTGGTTTCACCTTCCATATCAATGAATAACAAAATGTCCCCTCTTCTCCTAGAGGCCACAAACTTTACTCAGAGAAGATGCCTTCAGTCAAACAAATATTTACACAGATTGAAGAAAGAAATCAGAGAATAAAAGCTAATGTAGAAGCTCAGGAAGAGCATCACATAGCTGCCGATCAGACTAGGTTGTTGACTGTAATGGATCTTGAAAAGGATCAATTCAGAATGGCTCTAACACACCCAGTAGGGATGTCCCTTGGATCTTCCAGCAGTTTTAATGAGGTAAACATAACTATGGATGTTAAAAAGATCCCACTGTGGGATAAAATGAATCTTCATATGCAGACTGGGCAGTTAATTGTAAATGATTTAACCAAGACCAATGCCACAACGATTAAAGCTGAAAACATGCTTGCAAAAGTGATCAAACAGTTCAAGATGGAGAAGGCCAATTCAAGGGCCTTATCAGTTCAAAACAAAGAGTTAAAAAAGATTATCATGAAGATTGGTGTGGATCCGAATGACAAGGCTGCAGTGCAGAAGCTCATGAAGAGTGCAAAAATAGAGATATCCATCCTAAGAAGAAAGCTGAAGTTACCTGCTGCAGAACATTCAATGGCTGCAGAAGTAGCAGAGGTGGAAAAAGAGAAAGAAGAATTGCGTCAACAATTGTTGCGGAAGGAGGAAGAATTGAATAAAGTGAAGAAGACTGCTATTTCGTTACAAAACCATATTGAAAATCACACTTGTACTTTTTTTTTCCCTACAGGTGATGCAGATCATCAAGCACAAATTGTGCAGCTCAGTACAGAATTGAAGATGGCGGAACGAGACCAAAAGCAGGCTCAGTCAGAGCTAGAAATGGCCACCAAGATCATGCAGGCACTAGAAGATAAAGTGGATGAGAATAAGAAGAAATTACAAAAGGCTGAGGATGAAATTAAAGATCTCAAGGAGAAGTTAAAAGGTAATATCTCACTTATAAAAGCGAAAGATATCATTTGGAGTGAGATTATTTCAGAAATGAATTCAAATTGGAATTCCCTGAATATAGTTGCTAAAGAGAAAGGCCTCATCTCAGAACATGAAGAGGAGATATTATCTGAAAAGCAGACAGCCATGAAAAGAGAAAATTGGGCTAGGAAGTGTATAAATTTTATCAATTCCAAATCAGACGAAGAATTAGAAGATATTGGAATACAAGACAGATATTTTTATGCTGAGGAAGTTAATAAAATGATAATTAAGAATGATCTTCGGAAGGTGGCAGAGAAAAGGTTACTGGGAATCAAGAAGACTTTAAAGAAGTTTAATATATCATTTGACAAATTGACCAGAACAAGTTTACCTTCATGCTGGACTGAGAAAGGAAATATCATGTCATGGAAGTTTTATGAAGATCAGTTAACATTAGCAAAAAGTAAGGCAGATAATAGGCACGAAAAGACACAGATCTTAAAAGGAGAAACTGTGTTTAACTTCTTGCATAGGCATTTCAATTTTCTATGGATGGTGAAGACTCTCTTTACAGGAAAACCTACACACAGTCAAATTGTGGCGTTCAGGATAGAATATCAAAGTTTTAAAAATTCCCTGACAACTCAAAATGAGCTATCGAAGAAGTGCAGGAAATTTTCAATGGACTCAACAAAGAGCAACCAAAAGTAGCCGTTGATTCAACAACCGATTCAGGAGCAACTGTTCTCATAGATTAGAAGTTTTCAAATTCTCATTATGTTATTTCTCAAAATCATGTAAATGTAATAGAACCTTTTTGAGGCATGTGCCTCCATAACAGTCAGTAGTTTAGGCAGTTAGAATTAGTTAGGGTAGTTAGAATCAGTTTTCATTATTGGAAACTGCCTTGTGATACTGTATTTAAAGACAATTTCAAAAAAGAGGAAGGTTCCGAGTTTTGGGAGCCTGAAAGAAAAATTTTGTACTGAAAAATTGCAAATCAATGAAAGAAGTATGCAAGTTTCCATCATTCTGTTTATACTGAAAGTTTATCCAGTTTACATAATGTTTTCATGTCTGTGAATGAAATAGAGTAATTTGAGCAACATGTCTCTTTATGCATTTGCATTTAAGAGTTAAACAAACCTTAATATGCGCTCCTCTATTTTAAATTTATCTTTACATAATTCTTCTTGGTTTTAAAATGGTAGATTCTGTTCTAAACAACATGTCAGTTTAAGATCCTCCTCTCGTTTTCTTCCATTCATTCATTTCAGCATAAGTGGGATATGGCATTGAAAAAACATGTATTGGTTTGATATTTGGAGGTTACAAGATAAATTTTTATGGGTTTTTAATACAGAGACAGAATATAATCATTTGTGACAGAAATAGATAATGTCTTAAGCACAGATTATTTTTCACAGCCAAAGAATTGTTTCTTAAGGTACAACATTAATCGGCGCCATTTCCGGGGACGAAGATTCGAAGATTTTCCCTGGGTTTTGTTTTAAATTTCCTCTGGTTGTTCAGAGAGGAGGGAATAGTAAGCTGTGTTTGTTTGAAAATAGCTCTGGCTCCAAAGAAACCTCACACGAGGTCGGATACCTCTCAGCAAAAAGTTCCTGTTTTGTCTGATCCTGAGAAGCTTGTTTCGAAGAAGGGCCAGAAACCAAAAATAGTTGACACACCAGAAGTTACACTGCTTGCACCAGGCAGCAGTTCACGTACTTTCTCATCCAAGAAAGTTTCCAAGAAACTCATTTTCTCGGAAGGAGAATCATCACCTTCATCCATTCATTTTCAAGAACCTACGTTAGAAGAGAAATCTTTGGAGTTTGTGTCTTTCCCTTTTACAGAAACTCAGCCCCATACAGCTGCCAGCTCTTCTGCAATCGTTCATACTCCAACTCCTATATTAGTTGTTCCACCTCATTCATCCCCACCTACAACTGGTATTCATTTTACCCCCGCTCAAGGAGCAGTTAATCCGGGCATAAACATGGCGGCCCCTGCTTTCTTGATGAATAGATATGCACCATTAAATCTACCCCAACCACTGCATGATATGCCTCGGGAGTATCTCAAGTTACTCCCTAGATTTACTGGTGAAGATGAAATCACTACAGAACAACACTTGCCCCTATTTTGCACATTTGCTGAGAATTTAAATGTTGAACATTTGGACGTTGTAATGAGACTTTTTGTTCAGTCTCTAAGTGGAGAGGCAAGGAAATGGTTTAAAGGATTGCCTAATGGTACCATAAATGATTGGGATACCCTAGAAAGACGTTTCATCGAGAGATGGGGTGAAAAAAGGGACCATGGTTATTCTTTGACAGAATTCAATGCAATAAAGAAGAAATCTGATGAAAACATGAATGATTTTGTGAAAAGATTTAATAAATTGTATAATAGTTTGCCTGTTGAAATGAAACCCCCTCCTATTAGAGCAAGGGTCGTTTTTGCTGGTGCATTTGAACCAGAGTTCAGTTTCACATTGAGAGAAAGAAGGTCTCCTACTTTGGAGCAGATTCAAACTGATGCTTTGGAGATTGAGGCTAATATGTCTGTTGCTGGTAAAGGAAAAGCTAAAGAAGAAGCCTCAGCTCATGACCAGAGAATTGAAGATATGACTAAGGTCATAAAAAATTTGTCTAATAAGTTGGTGAAGTTGGAAATAGACAATAATAAGCCTGCAAGATAGAATAGAGGAGTTTTTAATCTTCAGTTTAAAAAATAGCCCCTGCAGATTCTACAAAGAGAAAGGAAATACCAAGATCAGGTGCAAGCACCTTTGTATATAGAGGCAGCTCCATCTCGTTCAACAGATGATGATGATGATAAAGAAGATGAGGCTAGAATTTCTATAGTCTACATGGAAGATGATGAAACAGAGGAAGAAACTGAGGAAGAAGGGGTGGAAGAAGACGAAGAAACTGATCTCTCATTTAATCAATAAGAGATGGATGATTGCTGCAGACAGTTCACAGACTTCATGCAATCAGAATTACATAAAAAATACGATTTGAGGTCAAATAAGAGGTTAAGAACTCAAGACGATGAGGAAAAAGAACCAGAATCAGTACCTGCTCCAATGGCGACTCCATTACAGAAAAATCAGATTAAGAAATCAGATAAGGGGAAACAACCCATGAATGAAGAAAAAGAGAAGGAAAAACAGCAAGTTGGGGTTTCTCAAACAAATATTAAGGATCCTAATATTTTGGAGAAGGTTGTTACTGTTTCTAATCAAGGTCTAAATTCCAATAAAAATCAAGAAGAACCTGAAAAGTTGACAAAACAAAATCAAACTTTCAGTTTGTCGAAAGAGTTGGAGAAAGTAAAAATTCAAGTACCTCTTCTTGAGTTAATGAAAACACCTGGTTATAAGAAGGAGATTGCAAAATTTATCAATTTATCTCAGTCTGATGAAGTGGGCGTTATAGTAAATCTGCAAGAAGAAAAACTAGTGGTTACCTTTGGGCCTCATGTTGAAGAGGTAGATTCATCTGTTCCTCCTTTCTACATATCACTTCTGTTACATGATTTTGTTTTACATAATTGTATGCTAGATTCTGGTGCATCCCACAATCTGATGCCATTGTGTGTGATGAAAGATTTGAATTTACAAATCACTAATCCATACAGGGATCTTTATTCTTTTGATTCCAAAAGGGTGAAGTGTGTGGGTCTTATTAAGGATATGGTTGTTACATTAGCTCAAATCCCAGCCAAAAGCATTATGATGGATGTTGTAGTGGCAGATATTCCAGCCAGATTTGGTATGTTATTATTTAGATCGTGGGGGGCAAAGCTTGGAGGAGTTTTGAAGCTAGATTTTACATATGCTATCATTCCTATTTTTAATGGGGACGAAAGAAGGCTGTATAGAGAAACTAGATTTCAAAAAACTGCTACTAAGAAGGATGCAGGTAATTCACCTATTTACGGCCAAGAGAAGGATGACCTCTCTTGCTTCATGCTGCATGAAGATGCAGAGTTTGCTGAAGAATCACAAGGGCAGCTCCCTTCAGCTATTGTACATAAGGAGTTGCATTCTAACAGACTCTGGAAGTGTTACTTTGATGGTGCGTATTCTAAAGAAGGCACTGGAGCTGGCTTCATTTTTGTATCTCCGGAAGGTAACCTTGTACCTTTTTTTTTCAAATTGGAGTTTGAGTCCACTAATAATGTAGTGGAATATGAAGCATTAATCATTGGTCTGCAGACAGCTAAGCAAATGGGAATTCAGTCTATGACCGTGTTTGGTGATTCTGAATTAATCATAAGACAAATAAAGAATTTGTGTCAAACCAAACATCCTAGATTAAGGGCATATAGGAATGAGGTTTGGGATTTAATTGAAAACTACTTTGAAGCTTTCAACTTACAATTTGTTCCAAGGGAAGAAAATAGAATGGTTGATTCTTTAGCAGTTGCAGCCAGTACATTCAAGCCTCCGATCAATCCGAGACTAAGATATGAAATTGAGATGAGATATAGAGCTTCAATTCCTGACAATGTCAAACATTGGCAGGTCTTTGAGGATGATGAACAGATTAAGCAATTTTTGTTGATGGTTGAAGATTTTGAAGATCATCAGACTGATTTGGAAACTGATGAAGATGAGTTGGCTGGTAAGACTCTGAAAAGGAAGATTGGTGGTCAGGAGATTATTCAGTTGAAAGACAATGTTTTTCCAAGGGGTTTGGTGCCTCTCGAAAGACTGTTTGATGCAAATGACGTGGCAGTGAATAAGAAGAAAGCAAACCAAGATGAGAATGTGGAAGATTGTAATTTAGGAACTCAACATGAGCCTAAAATGATCAAATTGTTCAAAGGAGTCCCGAAGGAATATAAAGAAAGGTACATAGATATGTTCAAACAATTTGAGGATGTATTTGCCTGGTCATATGATGACCTAAAGACTTATGATAAGAGTATTATTCAGCATAAAATTCCATTGAAAGATGGAGTCAAACCACATAAACAGAAACTTTGGCAAATCAATCCATTACTGTTGGCCCCAATCGAAAAGGAGGTAAAGAAATTGCTGCAGGCTAAAATAATTGTTCCTCTGAGATATTCTGATTGGGTTTCCAATCTTGTACCAGTCAGAAAGAAAAATGGAGAGATAAGGCTATGTGTAGATTTCAGGAACTTGAATAGGGTTTCATTGAAGGATAATTATCCTTTGCCGAAGATGGATTTTGTCTTGCAAAAAGTGACTGGAGCATACAGATTATCTATGGTATACGGTTTTTCAGGGTATAACCAGGTTGTTGTGGAGAAGGAAGATCAAAATAAAACTGCTTTCACTACACCCTGGGGAACATTCATGTATGCCAGGATGCCATTTGGCTTAATGAATGCAAGGGCTACATTCCAAAGAGCAATGGATATTGCATTTGTAGGAGATGAATTTGTGGTGGTTTATCTAGATGATGTCACAATTTTTTCAAATTCTGATGAGGAGCATCTACAGAATTTACAAAAAGCTTTCTTGAAGTGTAGGAAATATGGTTTATCGCTGAATCCTAAAAAATCTTTGTTCGCTCTGGAGGAGGGTAAACTGCTGGGACATATTGTTTCTAAACAAGGAGTGAAGATTGATCCAGTGAGAGTCGAAGCAATACAGTCAATTCCACTGCCCAGAAGTAAGAAAGATATTCAGAGATTTCTTGGGAAAATTAATTTTCTGAGAAGATTTGTTCCTAATTACGCAGAGATTGTCAAGAAAATAACAGACATGTTGAAAAAGGATGCAGAGGTGAAGTGGGACAAAGAAGCAAGAGAATCTTTTCAAATAATTAAAGAAGCTCTGAAGGAAGCACCTGTTCTAATAAGTCCATATTACCTGAAGCCATTTCAAATTTTCTTATTTGCGTCTTCCTCAACAGTTGATGCTGTGTTATTACAGAGAAATGAAGAAAAATGCGAACAACCTGTAGCGTATTTCAGTAAGGTTCTCCGAGATGCAGAATTAAAATATAATATATTGGAGAAACAGGTATATGCTCACGTGAAAGCATTGAAAGCATTCAGAACTTATATCCTTCATTCTCAAATCTTAGCATACGTTCCCAATTCTGCTGTAAAAGATGTTTTAGTACAGAGTGGTGTAGAAGGGAAAAGAGGCAAATGGATTGCTAAAATCCAAGAATACGACCTGGATATTAAACCAACAAAATTGATCAAAGGATTGGGACTGGCCAAATTATTAACAGAATAAAATTTCCAAGCACTGGGAATTAATTTATTAGCACCTGTAGAGGAGGTTGATGGAGAAACGGGTGATATTCAGTCAAAGCCAGCAATTAAATATAAATTCCTCTGCTCAAATTGGTACAAGGATATTGTTCATTATTTATGCTTTCTTTCTTGTCCTCCTTCAATAGACATAACTAAGTACAGAGCTTTGAGACTTAAGGCTCAACCTAATGTCATAATTGAAGCAAACCTATATTGGAAAGATCCTGCTGGTGTGTTATTGTTATGTTTGACAGAGGAGGAAGTTCCAGAAGTAATCAAAGAATATCATGAATGCTTGTGCGGAGGTCACTACAGTTGGAAGGTAACTGCTCATAAAGTATTTAAATCAGGTTTCTATTGGCCATCTGTGTTTGCTGATGTATATAAAGCAGTCAGAAGTTGTCAAAAATGTCAGGTGTTTGCAGAAAAGAAAAAGTTTGCCCCTTTACCTCTTCTCCCTATTTTTATTGAAGAACCTTTCAGACAATGGGGATTGGATTTCATTGGAGAAATCAATCCACCATCTAGTGGGCAGTTTAAGTGGATCCTTACTGCTACAGATTATTTTACAAAGTGGGTGGAGGCAATCCCTACCAGAAAGGCAAATGATTTGGTTGTTATGAAGTTTCTAGAAGAAAACATCTTTAGCAGATTTGGATGTCCAGTAAAGATTGTGACAGATAATGCACAGGTTTTCAACTCAATCAGGTTTATTAATTTCTGTCAGACTTACAATGTGATATTGTCTCATTCTACAGCTTATCATCCACAAGGGAATGGATTGGCAGAATCTTCTAACAAAAAATTGGTGAGACTTCTGAATAAGACAATAAATGAAAACCAAAAGGACTGGGATTCAAAGCTAATTTTTGCGCTATGGGCAATGAGGATGACCACCAGAAGATCCACTGGTAAGTCACCTTATGAGCTAGTATATGGGACTCGAGCATTTGTTTCCCACCCAGTTAGTGAAACCTGTGATTTCCTTCCTTCAAGATGCTCAAGCAGAACCTAATGCCATGATTAGAAGAATGAATAATGTAATGGAGCTAAGTGAAAACAAAAATAAAGTTCGGGCAATTTGCTTGCTTATCAGCAGAAAATGAAGACAATATTTCACAGGAAAGCAAAAGAATTTATGTTTCATAAGGGAGACCTGGTATTGAGGTGGGATACCCGAAGGGAAGACAAAGGGAAACACGACAAATTCGATCCCTTGTGGTATGGTCCATTCAAAATCAATGAAGTCCGAATGAATAATACTTTCATGCTGGAAAATCTTGAAGAAGAAGTACTAGATATGCCTGTGAATGGGCAATATCTAAAGCATTATTTCCGACATTAAGAGCTATTTGACCATCATTGTATATATCCGGTGTGATCATTGTACATTTCCATCAAGCAATGTTTGACTCCATGCCCGAAGTGAAGGCACTGATCTGCAGGTTCTTAGTGTTTCGTGGCAAAAACACTATCCCCAGGTGGAGCTAGATGTTGTGGATCATCTGCATATCCTTTTTAATTTTTATTTTGAATATCACAAAATAACAAAAAATCTGAAATTCGCAAAAAAAAAGTATGTTATGAAGTATATTCAAAGTTCGTAACCAATTAACTTTATTATTAAACTTTATTTGGCTTTGTATTATAAGTTTGACATTTAAGTGTCGAGCAAGTTTTAAAGCAGAAGCGGCAAATGTTGACGATCGTAATTGGGTGATCAACTACGGGGGCACAAAGAGCTCATACATTATTCAATTCGGCGCCTGTGCAGTTGACTCGTTGACCGGGATGTAAACGAAGATCGACGGTGTGGCTGCATTGCGGGGGGGCAACTCAAAATTTGCCGCCGTACTACAGCAGCCCCCCGCAATGATGTCATGTGAAGAGTTTGACAGCTATACTCCATGTCAGCTGCCTGTACACATCACTTTTGGCATTTAATGTGGGTTTAAACCACTGTTTAAAGGGTTTATCTCGTTTTCAAAATCATTTGCTGTCATTTTCTCCTCTCGAGCTATTTCACCACCACCTTTCTGTTCGCCTCCTGTTGTCTGTTACGCCATGGCAAAGCGAGTTTCTCTGTCTGGTTCATCAAACCTCAATTCCCTTATGAACAGTGAAAAAGACGTCCAGGATACCATGTCTTCTATCAACCATTCCTTATTGTATCATCAAGTGACCCTAAACGCTGAAAAATGCCCAATATTTTCCACCATGAAGAATTCCGGTGTCTTGTCCACCTGTATTCCAAAAGCCCACCTCTTTCCCGAGTTTATCTCATGGCTGGTCTCTTCAATGTACCCTGGTAAGTGTTTCATAATGAACTCGCAGGGAGAAAATGTTCTGCAGGTATCGACGCAATTAATTCGTCAAGCATTGTGCTTTCCCGAAAATGAGTCACCACTGCAATTCTCTGAAGATTCATTGGATCGTTATTTTGAGGACCTTCAAAATGAAGAATTTAGTCAATGTATGTCATACTTGAGATCAAATTCAGAGAAAGCTCAACTATAGGGAGAAGAATTTAGTTTGGAAGTGTTTGATGCTGAGTATAGACCAATTCTAAGTTGCATTGCAGAGATTTTGGGTAAAGACAATGTCCATACAGTTGATAAATTAGTCTTGGGAATGTTCGCGCTGATGATGAAACCAGGGGTTGTTCTCGACATTCCATCCTTTTGGCAGGAGATTGTAAATTCTTAGTTGATGGCCTTTCCTCTTACAGGTTTCTTTAAATTCCCGTCATTGATTGTTTACTTATTTTTATATCAGAATGTTGAAGAATTCATGAGTTTGGGATTGAATATAGTTGATGTCAATAAGCAAAAGCAATCAATTTTATTCTGGACTGACATGACTAGAAAAGAAGGAAATGAAGCAGGGCTATTTGAGTTTGCTAGTCATTATATGTCTATTGCTTATAGAATTTTGAATGGAGTTCCTCCTCCATGTTTTCTACCAAAAGCCTGGGAGTTTCTACAGCTAGGACCCAGTTGCAGATTCGGAGATTGGTTTGTGTTTGAAGAGTATTCAGAGATAAGGTTGTATGGAGCTAGCGTCGAGCCCTATAGGCTCCCAAATTTTGTACCCATGCGGCTTTTCGCCTTGGATTTCATAATACAGAGCCTTAATGTGGATCAGGTGCACTTTCTTCCTATGAAGAAAGGTTTTATGTATAAATTGCCTATGAGTGTGGGACCTTTCGTGGTCAATATGAGGCAAGCTTTTGATGAAGTTTCTAAAATGTTGGAAGAGACACATTTTCTATTAGGAGAAAATTGGTCTTATGATCTGAATGGAGTAATTTCCCAAAGAAGAATTGAGAATGGATATTCTGTGTTTTCTCATGTAAGAAGACCTGATCAGGAGAAGCTGGCAAACCCAGGCAAAATAAATACATCAAAAACGAGCATTCAAACACCTGTTATAACTGAAAGGGAAAATAAAAGAGGTAGGGATGATGTTGTTGAAGTAGACGATGACTAGCCTAGAAAGGAAAAGAGAACCAAATTGGCTGAAGATCATTCTTCAAACTCGCCTGGTTTCACCTTCCATATCAATGAAGAACAAAATGTCCCCTCTTCTCCTAGAGGCCACGAACTTTACTCAGAGAAGATGCCTTCAGTCATACAAATATTTACACAGATTGAAGAAATAAATTAGAGAATAAAAGCTAATGTAGAAGCTCAGGCAGAGCATCACATAGCTGTCGATCAGACTAGGTTGTTGACTGTAATGGATCTTGAAAAGGATCAATTCAGAATGGCTCTAACACACCCAGCAGGGATGTCCCTTGGATCTTCCAGCAGTTTTAATGAGGTAAACATAACTATGGATGTTAAAAAGATCCCACTGTGGGATAAAATGAATCTTCATATGCAGACTGGGCAGTTAATTGTAAATGATTTAACCAAGACCAATGCCACGGTGGTTAAAGCTGAAAACGTGCTTGCAAAAGTGATCAAACAATTCAAGATGGAGAAGGCCAATTCAAGGGCCTTAACAGTTCAAAACGAAGAGTTAAAAAAGATTATCATGAAGATTGGTGTGGATCCGAATGACAAGGCTGCAGTGCAGAAGCTCATGAAGAGTGCAGAAATAGAGATATCCACCCTAAGAAGAAAGCTGAAGTTACCTGCTGCAGAACATTCAATGGCTGCAGAAGTAGCAGAGGTGGAAAAAGAGAAAGAAGAATTGCGTCAGCAATTGTTGAAGAAAGATGAAGAATTGACTAAAGTAAAGCAGACTGCTATTTCATTACAAAACCATATTGAAAATCATACTTGTACATTTGTTTTTCCTACAGGTAATGCAGACCCTCAAGCACAGATTTTTCAGCTCAGCACAGAATTGAAGATGGCAGAACGAGATCGAAAGCAGGCTCAATCAGAGTTAGAAACGGCCACCAAGATCATGCGGGCACTAGAAGATAAAGCGGATGAGAATAAGCAGAAATTACAGAAGGCTGAAGATGAAATTAAAGATCTCAAGGAGAAGTTAAAAGGTAATATCTCACTTATAAAAGCTAAAGATATCATTTGGGGTGAGATTATTTCAGAAATGAAATCAAATTGGAATTCCCTGAATATAGTTGCTAAAGAGAAAAGCCTCATCTCAGAACATGAAGAGGAGATATTATCTGAAAAGCAGACGGCCATTAAAAGAGAAAATTGGGCTAGGAAGTTTATAAATTTTATCAATTCCAAATCAGACGAAGAATTAGAAGATATTGGAATACAAGACAGATACTTTTATGCTGAGGAAGTTAATAAAATGATAATTAAGAATGATCTTCGGAAGGTTGCAGAGAAAAGGTTACTGGGAATCAAGGAGATAGTAAAGAAGTTTGATATATCATTTGACAAATTGACAAGAACAGGTTTACCTTCATGCTGGACTGAGAAAGGAAATATCATGTCATGGAAGTTTTATGAAGATCAGTTAACATTAGAAAAAAGTAAGGCAGATAATAGGCACGAAAAGACACAGATCTTAAAAGGAGAAACTGTGTTTAACTTCTTGCATAGGCATTTCAATTTGCTATGGATGGTGAAGACTCTCTTTACAGGAAAACTGACACACAGTCAAATTGTGGCGTTCAGGATAGAATATCAAAGTTTCAGAAATTCCTCGAAAACTCAAAATGAGCTATGGAAGAGGTGCAAGCAATTTTCAATAGATTCAACAAAAGAGGTCCCAGCAGCTCAACCAAAAGTAGCCGTTGATTCAACAACCGCTTCAGGAGCCGTTGTTCTCATAGATTAGAAGTTTTCAAATTCTCATTATGCTATTTCTCAAAATCATGTAAATGTAATAAAACCTTTTTGAGGCATGTGCCTCCGTAACAGTCAGTAGTTCAAGCAGTTAGAATTAGTTAGGGCAGTTAGAATCAGTTTCATTACTGGAAACTGACTTGTAATACTATATTTAAAGAAAATTTCAAGAAAGATGAAGGTTTCGAGTTTTTGAACCTGGAAGCAAAAATTTTGTACTGAGAATTGCAAATCAATGAAAGAAGTATGCAAGTTTCCATTATTCTGTTTATGTTGAAAGTTTATCCAGTTTACATAATGTTTTCATATCTATGAATGAAATAGAGTAATTTGAGCAGCGGGTCTCTTTATACTTGTGTATTTAAGAGTTAAACAAACCTTAATGTGCTCTCCTCTATTTTAACTATATCTTTACATAATTCTTCTGGGTTTTAAAATGGTAGATTCTGTTTTAAACAACATATCAGTTTGAAATCCTCTTCTCATTTTCTTCCATTCATTCACTTCAGCATAAGTGGAATATGTCATTGCAGAAACATGTATGGGTTTGATATTTGAAGATTACAAAATCAATGTTTAAGGGTTTTTAATACAGAGACAGATATATAATAATTTTGTGACATCCAATGAGCACGTTCTTTGGTACTTGGATCTTATGAGCAAGAAAGGAATTGTTTCTCAAGGTGTACAACAAAGCCCATCGGCCCATCGCGGGGACATTTACATCGAAATCTCCATATATTTCTTCTTTCCCAGACCCCTACTCCGCTGATATGCCGATCCTTTGATGAGATTGGGATCGTCCAATCCCCAAGATCTGTCAGCCATCGCACTTCGCCATCGCATTGCACCATCGACACTTAATCGCATTGGCACATCACAGCTTCTGCGTTTCCTCATTCCCATTCCCTTTCCCCCACCGATGCGATCCCTCGAGTGAATCTCCACCGTTAATCTAATCCAGATCGCACGGTTCTCACTCCATCATCGATCCTCGTTTTCTTGTTCCCATTCCTTTTTTCGCCGATGAATCCTTTGCCGATTAGATCCCGATCGTTGATCTCTTCCAGATCTAATGGTCATCCTTCCATCGCCCCTACTTCTCCCATTGGCCATCAGCCATCGCACTTACTCCTCCCATCAATCATCGGCACATCGCAGCTCTAAATTCCTCCTTCCCGCACCCTTCTCTCCGCCGATTTCCAATCTGCCGAAATTAATCTGGGCCGTCGATCCTCCCGATCCAACGGTTCCCACTGATCCCCTTTGCCACTCTTATAAACCCCTTTCCCATGTAAAAAACCCCAAAACCTTTTTATTCTCCCATATTTCTACCCCGCTTCACTTATTCCTCCAAACCATCCTAACCGTTGATTTCATCAATCCAACAGTAGTCAAGCCTTCCTCCCCTTCATTTTCATTTCCTGATCTCCATTTACCCATTCACCCGGATTAAATTCCCACCATTGATCTTGTTAATCTGACGGCCATCCCCCACTTTTACCATTTAACCCCGCCCGAAGAACCTTTTCACCTCACGACAAAAGAGCCCACGTCAGCTCGGCCCCACCGTTCTTCTATCACACATCTTTTACATTTTTCGTGCTCACTTACAGCCGTGGATCTGCCCCCCCCAGATCGGACGGTTAACATTCAATTTCACGTTCATTTCACCAAAATAATTGATCACGTGTTTTCAACGCGAAAATGGTGGTTTTTTTTGGACACGCATCGCCCAGGGACCTGTAGCGCATTCCCTCAAGGAAAAACCATATACCGCCCATCCCTCGCGCGAATACCACTCTAGTTTTCTGTAAAACCACTCATCACCATTTCGCGCCCAAATCACATTTGAAACCCTGGTTCTTGGATTTTCTCCATGAAACCCTCCCTCCACGTATTTTTCCTCCTCTGCACTGCTCTTTCGCCTTTGCCTAACCTCTGAAAGCAGTCAACCACTAAATGCAGGGTTTTATTTAATATTTTGTTTGTTTTTGTAGGTTTTTATGGTGGCTAAGGTGTTAAAAGGTCTCCCACAGCCAAGGAAACAGTGGCACGGGGCCAAGGATCACGATCCTCAAAACTTAATCAAAAGCAGAAAAGGAGATTTCAGGCTATAATTTCGGGGTTTTAATCAATGTTTCATAGACATTGGTTAGCCTGTGAAACCCTCCAGCGCAACAAACCTATACACAAACAGTGAAGTTAAAGATCAGAGAAATTAAAGAATGAAGGTTAAAAAGCCTAAATCTGAAGATTAAAGACTTAAACTGTGCGGATTATGGATATAGCGCAGTAAAAGACAAAAGGATTAAAATTTAAATCAGTCAACACATTGAAAAAAGCCCGAAAGATGATTAAAGAAGGCCTAAAGCAAAGTTAGGCCAAAAGTACTGTTTAGTGATGAAATAAAGGAAAATTAGGCTAAAAGGCCTCGAAAACATCAACAAAGAGAGTACTTATTTCATTTGATAAATCAAACTGACACCTTTGGCCCACCCTTTATCTGTAAAGCAAATCAGCAGTTATTACACAAAAAAAGACATTTTAAAGCTGTCAGATAGTTATTGTAAATAAAGATGAGGATAAAGCCTCAAAGTCAACTTTTTCTCCTACAGTTAAGACAGAGTTATTAGCAGAGAATTAGTTGCACACATGTTCCTACCTTAGGCCTTGCATGGTTTTCAAGGCTAGGAATGTATTTACTTTGTCATTAATAAAATCTTGAACCCTATAAGAGTTCCACCTCCTCATTTGCAGTATAAATACTACATTGGAAATCATTGTAAATGTTGGATTTTGATGATTGATGCTAGAATAATACATAGTCCTTTGAAGCTCTTGAAGAGAAATTGATGTCTTGGAACTCATGCTTGATCTGATTTGCTTGTTGATGGAGAAGGATTGCTTGTAGGATCCATAGGCTTAGTTGATGGTGAAGTTTTCTTTTGTTTATGTTTTCTAGCTTTCATTATGTTTTCCATCTTGCTATGTTGCAGTAGGACAAAGAATTTAGATTAAGAAATGTTTTCTAATGGCACCTTAAATCTGTTTATCCTTCACAGCCTTAATGTTTTCTTCTACTTAGATACATTAGAAAAATCATTCATTTTCTCTCTAACAAGTTCTTAGCTAGTCCATTTCCTGAATAATTTAGATTAGTTAGCATCAATTATGATTTATGGTTAGCCCTGCATATTGTTGCCGCTAAAATATTTAGTTCTTGGAATCATCTCTTTAAAAGCAGATTTGTCTAGGTTTGTCAAAGAAGTCTGTTTAAAATCATGCTCTTTGCCTTTACTTAGTTAAATTTGTTTTAAGGAAACCTTATAGCTGTAGCTTTGGATGTTAGATTTTTCTCTCCTTCTACGGTTATAGTTACTTGTGTATCTTAAATGTTTTTCTGCTCTAGATGATAAAAGCTCTGAAAGTTCGATAAGTTTCTTACCTTTTTTGTGTTTTTATCTGAATGTTTGTCTTGGTTAATTATCTGTTTTCATTCTAAAATCAAATGTATTAGGTTCTTCTTATGCCTTTGATTCTCTTGTTTTTCTTATCAATTTTCTAACTCCCTCAGTTTACAAGTATATAAAGGATTCGGTTTCAACCCTTTATTAGTTTTTTGTTCTCAACCTTTAATGTCCATTTCTTAAATCCATCATAACCTTAAAAGATCCACCAACCAAGTAAACATGCCCTGTAAATGCTCTTAACACCATTGATAAACTTATCTAGACCTTGTTTGACTCCATTGCCCAATGACTTAACAATCTTCCATGTTTCCTATCTAAAATCTATCAAAGTATCATACCCAAACAAAAAACAATCAAAATACCTTGCACTTAACATCTAGCCTAAAATCAACCTCTTAAAAGCATCAAGCTATATCCTTACAAACATATTGAGAGATCCCTCTCTGAGACTAGGAGGGTTAGATCCTAGAGCTCTAAAGCTTGGTTTGATGTTACCGTTGTCAATTTGTATCTCAATCAATCTAGAAAATTACGGGGAGCTAACATAGTGGCGATCACGGTGGGACAGAGTTCATAGTAGCCTGACAAACTCTTATAGACTCATATACATCCCTAGTTTGACTTAAAAACCAACCCATAGCCAGAGTAGAAACTAATTACTTCATCATCCTAGCAAGATAATGACTTAGTTAGGGAATACTCATTAACCTTAAGGCTGCATAAAGAAACTAAAAACCCAAAAGCACTCCCTAGATTGATTTTTTATCAAGAATTTGGTGGTGGACCATTGTATACATATCTTTAAAATTTCAAAAAAAAATCCACCTGGCGACTCTACTAACCTCCAGTAGGCCTTCCTCATTCCACTAGTCCCATAGGTTGTTCTAGGATTGTGTCAAATCAATTCGAAACAGTTTTTAAGGCCTAGTTATACCTTGTGTGAATAAACAGATCTGGCTTCACGAAGGATCTATACCAGATCACACCCGGACCCAAATCCTCCTACCGTATTTGATAACCCAGAAATGTTTTTGTGGCAAAATCCTAAAGCTGGAAACTCACCCACTGTTAGGACCATCCATAGAGAAAGTTCTGCACCAGAACACCTTACAGTTTCACAAGATCCTCTGTTTGATTTGCACCATACCAAGAACCTATTCAGGACCAAGTCACAAAGTAGGGTTGACCAAGCTGACTTTGAGCCCATAGAGTTGCAGCAAAGCTCCAATAGAGAAGCTTCTCCTTCCACTCCACCTAATTTTCAGCTTCTACATCACTTCATCCCTTTTCATCTCAAATCTACTCAGAATCCGTCTTCCGGTCCAAGTACCTCAGCTACACCCATCCATACCACCAGTGTGCAAACCACCTCACTCCATCCTCCTCCACCTCTCACAAATCCTCCCCTTGTAAATCAGCATTTGTTTCCTTTCCCTCCCATCATGGCAGCCTGGTATGCTCCACTAGCTCTACAACAACCACTATTACCTTTGCCAAATGACTATCAGTCCAAAATCCCTCACTTCTTAGGGACTAAATCCATTACTGCTAAAAAACATGTAGATAGAATTAATGATGCTTTTGACTATATGGAGATAGAAGAAGAAACCATAAAAATGAGGATTTTTGCTCAGAGCCTAGGGGGAGAACCCAAGAAATGGTTTAAAGACTTACCTCCCAACAATATTCGTGATCTCCCTACTCTATACCAAACCTTTGTGAACAAATGGGAAATCAAGAAGAAACCCCTCCAAATTATGTCCGAGTATAACAATATTAAGAGAAATCCGAGAGAAAGTGTTCATGACTACTCCACTAGGTTTAACAGTGTTTACAATGCTCTCCCACCAGACATAAAACCTCCACAAGGCTTGGCCTTAGTAAAATATCTTGAAGGCTTTGACGCTGATATGGCCTATCAACTAAGGGAGAGAGATTACCTAACTCTAGAAGACATGCAAAAGGGGGCTATGAGTGTAGAGACCAATTTGATTGAGAAAAGGGCAAGGGTGAGATCAGAAAAAAGGGTGACTTATAGAGATGACAAAACACCTAAACCATTCTCTTTCGAAACCAAACTTGACTCCATAGTTAGGACAATGGAGAGGATGATGGAAAAATTCAGTTGGAATGACAGAACACCTCCTAGGGAAAATCAAGCCAATCTTCAAAACAAAAATAGAAACCAGAATTTTAAAAGAGACCCTCCTCAAATCAGACAAAGAGAGAGTGACCAACAAATTAGACCCCCCTTCCAAGACAACTATGTAGATGAAGAAGAAAGAGGGCCTGAACAGTTGGAAGAATACCGTGTAAATGTCATAAGTTCGGATGATGAGGATAATACATTCCTTACTGAAGAAGAACAAAGGATTTTTTCTTCAAAACCAAATGAGAAATCATATGAAGATTCGAAGACTATAGATTAGGTTTTGAGAATGACATAATGGAAGTCCATAAGCTGTATAACCTTAGGAGCAAGAAGAGTCAAGATGTTCTTAAAACAGATCAGACAAACATTGATGTTAGAAAAACCTCTAAACCTATTCCTAAAAAGACAACAGAAATCACAAATACTACGGCTAAGAAGATTTAACTAAACAAGAAAAAGACTAGCCAACCTAGTAATGATTCAAGCTTCCCTAGTACTTCAAATAGTGGCCCTGAAAAAAAACTTACTGTCCAAACCATCAAATCAGAATCAGCAAATTAAAAATATAGAAAATTTCATGGTTGATAAAACTGATGTAAATGCAGTAAAGACACCTGCGCCTTTTAGTTTTGAGGGAGAGATTGCCAAAATCAAGATCACTATACCCCTCACTGAATTGGTAACCCAAGAGGTATATAGATCCCAAATCTTCAAACTGTTAAACATAGGCAAGGATACCAATACCTTAAACTTAACTGATGATAAACCAGAATTGTTGTTTGGTCCTGAAGAAGAGGTAAGATATAAAGAAGGAGTAGTCCCTCCTTTCTATGTAAGTCTGAACATACATGACAAAATTTTGCATAATGCTATGCTAGACTTCGGCGCCTCACACAATCTCATGCCAAAGGTTGTGATGGAGAGATTGGGCTTAGAAATCACGAAGCCCTACAAAGACTTGTATTCTTTTGATTCTAGTAGGGTTAAGTGTCTGGGCCTAATCAAGGATCTGTGTGTCAATCTCCCCGCTAAGAGTCTATTCATGGATATAGTTGTGGCTGACATCTCCCCAAAATATGGCATGATTTTATCTAGATCATGGGGGGCTAAACTTCAGGGCAGCCTTCAAATGGATATGACCTATGCCACCATCCCAGTCTTCAATCAAACAAGAATATTATACTGAGAATCCCACATGAAATACATGGTGAGTAACATAGATAGGCCAAATAACACACCATTTTATTCCATTCACTCAGACCTTGAATTCTTCATCCTATACAATGAAAATGACATAAATGAATAAGTGAATGACAATGAGAGAGAACTAATTCCCCCAAAACAATCAAACCAGCTTTCTAATCAAGAAAATGACTCCCAAAACTCTAGCAGCCTCGAAGTACAAAACATTGACAAAACTAAAATTGACACCCTTTGGCATATGAGCTTTAATGTTTCTTATGGTAAGGCTAGATTAGGGGCTGGTGTTTGGATCCACAACACAAATGAAGGCCATTCCTATAGGTTATATTTTCAATGCACCAATAATGTTGCAGAGTATGACGCTCTCCTTATTGGTCTGTACTTGCTTAAAAATCTCAAAGCCAAGAAAATCTTGATCCAATGATATTCTGAACTAATCATAAATCAAATTAAGGGATAATATTCAACCAAAAACCCTAGGGTAATGGAATATAGAAATTCTTCCCTAGACCTTCTCAAAACCTTTGAGAAATATGAGCTTACTTTCATCCCTAGGGCCCAAAACTGCCTTGCCAATGAGCTTGCCTTTGCTGCTAGCAATTGCTCTTTACCTTATGAAAATAATCAATGCCTTATCAAAATAAAGAAAAAGCCTACAGTACTGGACAACTTGAACCATTGGAAAGTGTTTGACAATGATGACCAAATAGATGATTTTCTGAAATCCAGAAATGACTTTGCAAGCATAAAACAAAGTTTGAGATTTGAAAGAAATAATTCTGCTGAAAAAGAAACTCCCAAAACAGAGCTGACCTTTTATGATGATATAAACCACCTTCAAAACCCTTGTGTTGCAGAAGTATTTGATAAATCAGATCAAAGAGAACTTGAAATTCTACAGTAGAAATATGACACTTTTCCAAGAGGCCTTACACCACTAGAAGAGTTGTTTGATTTTAATGATGTAGCTAAAAAACCCAAGATGGAACCCACTGAAAAAAATGTAGAAGAGTGTAAAATTGGAGGGATGAAAGAGCCCAAAATAATCAAGTTTTCCAAAACTCTCCCATCTCACAAGAAATACATTGAGCTGTTTAGAGAATTTAAAGATGTGTTTTCTTTGGGGTATGAAGACTTGAAATCCTATGACACCAAAATCATCCAACATAAAATTCCTCTCAAAGAATATCAGAAACCATTTAAACAAAATTTGAGAAGAATAAACCCCCTCTTGTTACCCTCAGTTGAAAAAGAAATAAAAAATATGTACGATTTTCGGGATCATAGTCCCTATCCGATACTCAGAATGGGTGTCCAACCTTGTGTCAGTTAGGAAGAAGACCGGAGAAATTAGGCTTTGTATTGACTTCAAAAATTTGAACAAAGCCTCCTTTAAAGACAATTACGCTTGCCTAAAATGGATCACATACTCCAAAAGGTAGTTGGTTCACAAAGAATCTCATTACTAGATGGCTTCTTAGGTTATAACCAAGTTTTAGTCTTTCCAAGTGACCAACTTAAAACTTCTTTCACTACACCTTGGGGTACGTTCATGTATGTTAAAATTCCATTTGGTTTAATGAATTCCAAGGCTACTTTCCAAAGGGCAATGGACATAGCGTTTTCAGAAGACATAGTTTACTTCATAGTCATATACCTTGATGACATCACTGTCTACTCTAAGACTGATGAGGAGCACTTAGTCCACTTGAGAAAAGTCTTTGAAAAATGTAGAAAGTATGGCCTATCCCTAAATCCTAAGAGAACTTTGTTTGGCCTTCAGGAAGGAAAACTCTTAGGTCACATCATCTCTGAGGAAGGAATCAAGATAGATCCCAAAATAATATAAAGCATCTTACAAATCAGCCATCCTAGGAACATTAAAGAGCTGCAATCTTTCATTGGAAAGATTAAATTCCTAAGAAGATCCATCCCTAACCTTGCTGAGCTCCTAAGAAGTGTCACGAATATTTAGAAAAATGAATTAGGAGTGAAGTGGAATATGGAAGCAAAACAATCTTTTGAGATGGTAAAACAAACACTCACACAAACACCAGTCTTAATCTGCCCTGACTTCACCAAGAACTTTTACATTTTCTCCTTTGCCTCTGAACATATTGTGGCAATAGTATTGTTGCAAAAGAATATCATGGGGCAAAATCAGCCCATAGCTTTCTTTAGAAAAGCCTTAATGGATGCCCCTCTAAAGTATAACATTATGGAGATACAAGCCTTTGCTTTAATCAAAGCTTTGAAGGATTTTAGAGTTTATATTTTGCATTCACATATCATAGCCTTTGTCCCAAACACGGTTGTCAAAGATATACTTAATCAAGATCCTGATGGTAAAAGGGGAAAGTGGATTGCTACCATTTTAGAATATGATTTGGAAATAAAACCCACTAAATTTATTAAAGGACAAGGACTTGCAAAACTCATGGCTGAGTCAAACTTCCAAGACTTAGATATGAACATGGTTGATATTTTGGAAGAGATGAAAGAATGCACATCACCATTCATTAAAGAAACATTCATGAACTCTCCCTGGTATGCTGACATCATATATGTGTTTCTTTATCTGAATGCTCCTCCTTCTTTGTCAAAAACAAAAGCTAGATTTTTGAAACAGAAGGCTTTAAATTATTGTATATTAGATGGAGTTTTGTATCGGAAAAATGTTGTGGGGATTATACTTAAATGTTTGCTTGAGATTGGTGTAGGAAAAATCATTCATGAGATGCATGAGGGATAATGTGGAGGACATATTTACTGGAAGACTACAGCAAATTAAATCCTAAGATCTGGTTACTATTGGCCCACCCTTTTCCTAGATACTCAGAAGATTTTCATGTCTTGCCATAAGTGTCAAATTTTTTATGGCAAGAGAAAACTCCTACCTTTACCCTTACATCCCATGAGTGTTGAGGCTTCCTTTCAACAATGAGGTTTGGACTTCATTGGGGAAATTCACCCATCTTCTTTAGCCCAACATAAGTGGATCATCACTGCCACTGATTATTTTACCTAGTGGATAGAAGTCATACCTTCTAGGAATGCTACTAACTCTGTCATTATTAGGTTCCTTGAAACCAACATACTATCCAGATTTGGTTGTATTACAAAAATTATCATAGATAATGCTGCTACTTTAAATTCTAAAAAAATGGTTGAATTCTACTGTAAATATCATATCACATTGGGTCATTCTACTGCCTACTATCCCCAAGGGAATGGATTAGCTGAATCCTCCAACAAAAGAACTGTCAATATTATCAAAAAACTATTGGAGCAGAATCATAAATCATGGCATAGTAAGCTTATTCATGCTTTATGGGCTGATATATTAACCACCAAAAAGTCAATAAATATGTCTCCTTATTAGTGATTTTATGGTATGGATGCAGTCTTCCCAACATCCTTAGGAGTTCTAGTCATGAAAATTCTTCAAGAAGTACAAAATAAAGAGAATTATATGCAGAAAAGGATCAATCAAACCATTCATTTATAGTAGTCAAGAGAGGAAGTGTACAACAAAACATAAATAGTCCAAGAGAACATCAAGAAAATATTTGACAAAAGGACTAAAGAAAATGATTTCCAAGTTGGAAATATAGTTCTAAAGTGGGATTCTAGAAGGGAAGAGAAAGGAAAACATGGTAAGTTTGAAAATCTATGGAAAGGCCCCTATATCATTCATTCAGTGAGAGGCAACAATGCTTTCTTTTTTAAGGAACTTGATGGAATTGAAATGTTTGGAGGTCCGGTCAATGGCAGAATTCTCAAACACTATTTCTGTCAAGATTCTTAGTTTCAAAGTTTTATTCATTGTACATAATGCAGTTAAAAGGAAATTATGAAAAAAAAAAAAAAACAGAAATTGAAAAGAGGGAATATTAGTAAAAGAATAAAGGTACAACCCCATACCCAAAAAGAGAGTTTCTGAAAGTGAGCTAGTCTAAATGCCACTACCGATTCAAAATGATATCTCGTTCAGTCATCTAGCCTAATCATGGCTGAACATGCTTTAAATTTATGTTGATAAGTTAGTAGAAACTTTGATTGATAAAAAATTATTCCAGACTTAGTTTATTCAAAGATAGATTAGGAGATTGTGAAAGATACTTGTTCCAAATGCTTAAAAACGAACCAAAGAGATAGATAAAGATGCCTCTGACAAATACAAATCATGGCCTTATCTTGCTGATTTATTTTATGCAAAATAATGTTGTGTGCAAGCTCAAATGCCACTACTTGACCTTGTTCGATCATACGACCTAAACATGACTGTACAAATTTGAATTTCATCTTTGATAGGTTAGTGAAGAAGATTTTCCAAACTATATAAACTTGGCTTATCAGTAGAATAGATTAGGATAGAAAAGAATGGTTCAAACAAACTCAAAATCCAAACCAAGAAAAGGAAAAAGATAGCTCTAAATAGATCAAAACTAGAGCTGGAAAAAGAATAGAAGGATGTTTATAATTTTCAGATCTTAAGCCTTCACAATTTTGTTTTATTTTTCTACAAATAAAGTCTATGTGCAGCTTGTACATAAAGCCATAGACACCATAGAAAATGAGACTACTTAATCCTGATTTGACTATGTTTTAAATTTTTGTTTCAGAATATAGAGAATGCAGATTTGTCAAAACAGCTTAATCTTGACAGATAGTAGCTTAGGTAGAGAATTGTTGAGTTCAACTGTTTAATCTGAACTCATGGAGGTTATAAGGGTAGAAATAGATCAGTTCTTCCTATTTTTGAAAAGAATAAAATGTTGATGTAAAATGGTTTGCAAGTCCAAGTGCACCCACTGAAGGAAAAATGCTAGGACAAGTAGGATTGGGTAGGTAATGACGCTGCTTTGAAGAATTTTCCCTCAAAATCCCCTTTGAACTTGATAAAATCCCTTTTTTCTGGTTTAAAACCCTTTTTTCCCCTTATCGAAAACTCCACAAATCCTCAAAAACCTTCATTTTCTGTCCAAATCCTTCATTTTTAAGTATAAGGCCTTAAGCCCCTTTCGCTTAAGCCCGAGCCCCTTTTTCCGCCATAAGATCATGGTTTGTTCCCAAGCGCATCGACCCATCAGCTCATCAGCACATCGCAATTCCTATTTCTTCTTTCCCAGACCCCTACTCTGTCGATATGCCGATCCTTCGATGAGATCAGGACCATCCAATCCCCAAGATCTGACGGCCATCGCACTTCGCCATCGCATCGCACAATCGGCACTTCATCGCATCAGCACGTCGCAACTTCCGCATTTCCTCATTCCCATTCTCTTTTCCCCCGCCGATGCGATCCCCTGAGTGAATCTCCGTCGTTGATCTAATCCAGATCGGACGGTTCTCGCTCCATCGGCGATCCCCATTTTCTTGTTCCAATTCCTTTTTTCGCCAATGAATCCTCCGCTGATTAGATCCTGACCGTTGATCTCTCCCAGATCTAACGGTCCTCCTTCCATCGCCCCTACTTCTCCCATCGGCCATCAGCCATCGCACTTACTCCTCCCATCGGTCATCGGCACATCGCAGCTCTAAATTCCTCCTTCCCGCACCCTTCTATCTATCGATTGCTGATCCGCTGAAGTTAATCTGGGCCGTTGATCCTCCCGTCCCAACGGTTCCCACTGATCCCCTCCGCCGCTCTTATAAACCCCTTTCCCATGTAAACAACCCCAAAACCTTTGTATTCTCTCATATTTCTACCCCGCTTCACTTATTCCTCCAAACCATCCTGACCTTTGATCTCATCAATCCAACGGTAGTCAGGCCTTCCTCCCCTTCATTTTCATTTCTTGATCTCCATTTACCCATTCATCCGGATTAAATTCCAACCATTGATCTTGTTAATCTGACAGCCATCCCCCACTTTCACCATTTAACCCCGCCCAAAGAACCTTTTCACCTCACGACAAAAGAGCCCACGTCAACTCAGCCCCACCATTCTTCTACCGCACATCTTTTCCATTTGTCGCGCTCGCTTATAGCCATGGATCTGCCCCCCCCAGATAGGACAGTTAACAATCAATTTCGCGTTCATTTCATCAAAAGAATTTATCACTCGTTTTCAACGCGAAAACGATGGTTTTTGTTAGACATGCGTTGCCCAGGGACCTGTATCGCGTTCACCCGGGGAAAAACCATTTACCGCCCATCCCTCGTGCGAATACCATTGGTGGTATTCCCAAAACCGCTTTCCTCACATTTCGCGCCAACTCACATTTGAAACCCTGGTTCTTGGATTTTCTCCATGAAACCCTCCCTCCACAAATTTTTCTTCCTTTGCACTGCTCCAACACCCATCCTGAAGCCTCTGATCACAGTTTATCCAAAAGACGCAGGGTTTTATAAAGTGTTTAATGTTTTTGCAGGTGTAATAGTGGCTGAATAAACAGACCCTCTCACAGTCATCTGCGTAGCATGAAACCTCAGGATGATGATCCTCAAGGCAAGATATAGGAAAAGGAGAGAGCTAAGGGTGTGATCTCAGGGTTTTAATCAATGTTTCATAGACATTGGTTAGCCATTGCACCCTCCAGCGTGGTAAGGAGCCACCTGCACACAAAGTAGGAGAACAACGAAGAACAGAGATTAAAGATAAAAGGATTAAGCATAAATTTGAAGGTTAAAGGCTTATTCCATAGTTTATGGATAAAGCGCAGTGAAAGATAAAGGATTAAAAGCTAAATCAGTCAACACAGTGAAAAAATCACGAAAGATGATTAAAGAAGGCCTAAAGCAGAGTTAGGCCAAAAGTACTGTTTAGTGATGAAATGAAGGAAAATTAGGCTAAAAATCCTCGAAAACATCAAAAAAAGGAGCAGTTATTACACCAAAGAATATATTTTAAACTGTCAGGACAGTTATTATAAAGATGACAAAAAAGCCTCAAAGTCAACTTTTTCTCCTACAGTTAAGACAGAGTTATTAGCAGAGAAGTAGTTGCACACATGTTCCTACCTTAGGCCTTGTATGGTTTTCAAGGCTAGGAACGTATTTACTCTGTCATTAATAACATTTTGAACCCTAGAAGAGTTCCACCTCCTCATTTGCAGTATAAATACTGCATTGGAACTCATTGTAAATGTTGGATTTTGATGACTGATGCTGGAATAATACATAGTCCTTTGAAGCTCTTGAAGAGAAATTGATGTCTTGGAACTCATGCATGATCTGATTTGCTTGTTGATGGAGAAGGATTGCTTGCAGGATCCATAGGCTTGGTTGATGGTGAAGTTTTCTTTTGTTTATGTTTTCTAGTTTTCCATTATGTTTTCCATCTTGCTATGTTGTAGTAGGACAAAGAATTTAGATTAAGAAATGTTTTCTAATGGCACCTTAAATCTGTTTGTCCTTCACTGCCTTAATGTTTTCTTCTGCTAAGATACATTAGAGAAATAATTTATTTTCTCTCTAACAAGTTCTTAGCTTGTCCATTTCTTGAATAATTTAGATCAGTTAGCATCAATTACGATTTATGGTTAGCCCTGCATATTGTTGCCACTGAAATATTATGTTCTTGGAATCATCTCTTTAAAGCAGCTTTGTCTAGGTTTGTCAAAGAAGTCTGTTTAAAATCATGATCTTTGCCTTTACTTAGTTAAATTTGTTTTAAGGAAACCTTATAGCTGTAGCTTTGGATGTTAGATTTTTCTCTCCTTCTATGGTTATAGTTATTTTTGTATCTTAAATGTTTTTTTGCTCTAGATGATAAAAGCTCTGAAAGTTGGATAAGTTTCTTACCTTTTCTGTTTTTTTATCTGAATGTTTGTCTTGGTTAATTATCTGTTTTTACTCTGAAATCAAATGGATAAGGTTCTGCTTATGCCTTTGATTCTCTTGTTGTTCTTATCAATTTTCTAACTCCCTCAGTTTACAAGTATATAAAGGATTCGGTTTCAGCCCTTTATTAGTTTGTTGTTCTCAATCTTTAATGTCCATCTCATGATCCTTCACAACTTTAAAGATCCACCAACCAAGTTAAATTGCCCTGCAAATACTCTTGACACCATTGATGAACTCATTCATGACCTTGTTTGACTCCATTGCCCAATGACTTAATAGTCTTCCATGTTTCCTATCTAAAATCTATCAAAGTATCATACCCAACCAAAAAACAACCAAAATACCTTGCACTTAATAACTAGCCTAAAATCAACCTCTTAAAAGCATCAAGCTATATCCTTACAAACATATTGAGAGATCCCTCTCTGAGACTAGGAGGGCTAGATCGTAGAACTCTAAAGCTTGGTTTGATGTTACCCTTGTCAACTTGTATCTCAATCATTATAGAAAATTACGGGGAGCTAACACCATGAAAGATGAAGATTGTGAAAAATTGAAAGGAGAAATTGCCTCTCTTAAAAAGGAAGTTGATCTGCTGAATAAGAACTCGAAGAGTTCTCAAACCCTATATGAAATCCTAAGTCATCAAAGATACCCCCTTGATAAATCAGGTCTTGGCTAGGCAGGTGAACGCTCAAGAAAGAATGATAATGCTTCAAACAAAAAGGATGTGAGGAAGCCAGGAAGAAATGATACTCCCAGTTCCAGCAAAGGCAACAGTCAAGATGACAATAGAAGAAACCCTACTCCAACGATATTTACAGATGATGTCAAGAATACAAAAGGAAATCATCAAACAACTCCAAGGCAAAAAGACTTCAGAAGTACTTCAAGGAACTCTTCATCTCCTAGGTACCAAAGTATATTTCTTGGATATTGCTATTCTTGTACAAAATTTGGGCACATGGTAAAAGACTGTAGGGCATATCACAAAGACAACTATAATGGTCCCCGTCAATATACTAGAAGCAATTTTTCAAGAAGAAGTCATGATTTCTTATTCATGAACAAGATAGAGTGCTTCAAGTGCCAAAACATTGGACATATGGCACGTTATTGTAGCTTGACTTGGGCCCCTGCACAAGCTAGAACCATGCCAAAGAATAAAGTTACACAAGTATGGAGAAGGAAACAAGTTGAATCTGGAAGTCTCTTGAACACTCCATCCAACAACCCATGTTGTTGATTCGATGAAGAAATCCTTGATATTCCAAATGGTTGATGATGAGACTCTGCTAAAAGAGAAGACCATGCATACTATTAGGGGGAACCTATGATTCTTAAGAAATTTTGTAGAAGTTATTCGTGATTGGACCCTATGAAATCCTTGATGAGTCACAGATGGACAATCATTTTTTGATAGATCATCTCTCTGTAGAAACTCCATTGAAGAACATAATCCCTTACTCATTTGATGGACCATTGTTGAAGATGTCTCCCACTTTATCACAACACAACCAATCTTTCTTAAAAAGCTAAAGGAGTTTATGAAGGCAAGGGGAGTTGGTTCATCACATCGAGAAATGCAATCTATCATGGACCACATTTCCAAAAGGAAGAGCACCATGACAGGGGGAGCAACATACTTATGAAGAATTATTATTGATGAAGAAAATATGATGAAGTGAAGCAGCTTGATAGGGGGACTACTTGGGCACCCCATTGCCATTGATGTCAAAGGGAGAGAGAATGTTGGAAGGGCAAGAATATTGCCATCAATGACAAAGGAGGATATTGGTGGTCAATGTTGTCATTGATGTCAATATGGCATTAACTGAGATGTCAATATTCTTGAGATGTCTGGTTCAAGATGATGATGTCATGCGATCAATGAAGATGTCAAATCACGAAGAAGCTAAACCACTTATGAAAGAAGCCCTAAGAAGTCCTTGATCTAATATTGCATGCACTTGTTGATCTAGATCTTAACCCGTGATGTCATGTGATGATGTCATACACTTTGATACTTGATGATGACATATGATGATCATGGTTGGAGATCATTTGAGGGTTGGAAGACTATTTTGGAGTTCTCCAAATAATGTTGCACTATAACATATCTCTCCACCATTATGTGATGACATGGGTGATGCACTCATTGTTGGATACTATCATGATGACATGGATGTCCTACATGTTCCTATGATGATGAAGAAGCCAAATAATGGAGAAGACAAACAATGGAGAAGCTAAACAAAAAAGCCATATTGTCCTAATCATTTTCTGCCACTAAATTATTCAAGGGCAGTCACAAAGAAAAATGTTTTTCACCACCTTAGAGGAAACCTATAAAAATGGATACTATACCATCTTGTAGCACATATTTTCACCTTTCTAACGAGCCTTTACTTGCCCTGAAACTCCCAACGGTTTGTGAGAAAATGATTTTTTAAGTTTAAAAATAATATTTTCTTAAGGCTAGCCAACCTACACTCAGAAATTCATGTCGGCCTCCCTCCAAGAGACGTGTCTCTTTATTAAAGGTCGAAATCTAGTATAAATTGACGTCCAACACTTCATTTCACCATAAAAAATTCGGTGATCATTTCAGAGAGAAATCACAGGAGTAGGACAGAGGTCGAGGAGGACTAAAAATTACAATTTGGGGCAAAGATTCCTCTATTCTTCCAGCTCAAAAACAATATATAGTTACAATCCTTAAATAAGTGGACCGAAGGGTAAAGATTTTAGAGTCTAGGAACAGGAGGCCGAAGATAATTAGAAGAGGGTTACATTGAGTTAATTTTGGCTCCTGTGTTGATCTCGGATTGCAGAACTGTGACAACTTTAAGACCACAGATTTGAGGGGCTGCAATACATCTTAGACCTGATATTACTGTGGAGAAGCTCGGACAGATGTTGGACTTTTTGCTGGAAGACAAAATTTCAGATTGCAGTCTCAAGCTACAACACTGGTATTTTTTGTGGTGAAAATCTATCTCTTGTGGTTACGTCTTAACCCTCAGACATGTTCTTTTTCTATGGGTACATCTGCAGTGGTAAAAACTGTGATATATACAACTGTGGAGATATATCATTAATACATCAAATAATCAAGACTTCTTTAAGCTCGATTTTATTATTATAATGCAGTTCGGATTGCAGTGATACCTCAGTGCTTCGGATAACAAACTTGGTCGAAGACTTAAGGATTGTGGTTAACCTTCTGTGGCTTGACTGTTGGAGAAAGAGTGACAAGCTTAGATCATGGTGGAAGGTCCATTGAAGTTTTTAAACTAAGATCTGTCACTTTTAAAAGAACTCAGTAAGTAAGGCTTGAAGCGGCTTCAACAATACTTTGAAATGTGTTAAAGGATAGTATAGAGAAAATTGGAAGGCAGTTTGAAGAAGTGTTTGCTGAAAACATGAGGTAGCTTCAAAAGCAGATTTGGAAGACATCCTAGAGAAATTTTTTGAAGACCCCTTGAAGACTTGTTGAACCTGACGAAGAGGAGCTGTTGAAAAAAACTTGTGTGGTGTAGACTTGGAGTAACCTATTGAAGATATTTCTTGGGACAACTGATTGAAGATACCTTGTGGCCTCACCAAGTATTTATTGAAGTCTTGGAGACACTTTTGGAGATCATGATGCATTGAAACCATCACGAGGTAACCTTGGAGAAAGTGTTTGGGTGACATGAAGAGTTCTGGAGACACCTTCATGATATGACAAGGTTGTCATTGATAAAATTACGTGGATACTAAGTGATTAAATTGCAGAAGACTGATAGGGCTTGTTGAAGAAGACATTGGGAGCCATTAAGAATAACCAAAACATATTTTGACGAAGTGAAGTTGAGGGTTGGTGCCCAAGAGGTTGGAGCCTCATAGAGACAAGGCCGGTGCCTTGGAAGATAAGGTTGGAGCCCTAGAGGATTGGAGTACCCAAGAAACCGGGTTGGAGCTTGTACTAGAGATAGGGTTGGAGCCCTAGAGATTGGTGCCTCAAATTTACAAGGTTGGAGCCTTGGAAAGTCCAAGTCAGTGCTTGGCACAATACAGGTTGGAGCCTGGAAGATTGGAGTCTTTATCTAGGGTTGGAGCCCTATACTATTATTGTACTTGATTTATTGTAAAGAATAAATTAATAAAAGTATTTATTCCATCATTATCCATTTTGTGTTCTAAATATAAGTGATAAACTTGTAAAACTAACAATTGAAAAGAAATACCGATTCACCCCCCTCTTATTATTTCCAACAACCTTTAGAATTCTCATGGACTCATCCTGAGGATGTATGTGATGCACCAACAACGAAAGTGGGAATATTATATCCCATTGGAAGAGTTCGCTTATAATAATGGGTACTAGGAGTCCTTGAGGATGACCCCGTTTGACGCACTCTATGGTCGTAGTTGTAATAATCCTATTAGTTGGAGTGATCCAGTTAACAAGGTATTGATAAGACCAGATATGTTGGCAGAGATGGAATAAGAAATGTAGGTAATGAATAAGAACCTAAAGGCAACATAAGATATACTGAAAATTTATGTGGATCATAATAGGTTGTTGAAGGAGTTTCAGGTTGGGGAACAGGTGTACTTGCGCATCAAGCCCAATAAAATATCCTTGTGGATTGGATCATGTACCAAGCTGGTGCCTCGGTTTTTTGGACCTTTAAATATTATTTAAAGGATTTGACCAACAACAACCTCTCGACTTGCACTGCCTCCGAAAGTGAAATTCCATGAAGTTTTCCATGTGTCATTGCTTAAGAAGTATGCTAAAGATGTTGATCATGTGATTGAATGGTCTTTATTGTAGGGGAACCCAGAAGGAGAATTCCAGCAAAAACCTCAGTGCATTTTGCAGAGAAAGATGCTCATCCTCCAGAACCGAGCAATCGAGTAGGTTAAAGTGCAGTGGAAGTACACTGGGCCTGATGAAGATACATGAGATATGGTAGATCAGATGTGGGCTATGTATCCTTCTCTATTTGTTGGTTGAGTGAATGTTTTGATATATGTTTTTGGTATGTACTTTGGTATTATATTTTGGTATATGTACATATGTATATGGATGTAATACCACCACGAGCTATGTTATAAAGCTCCAATAAGAAATATGGTGTCATGTCATGGTTGTCATGTTCATATTTTTCTATGTTGGTTTGCTTCTCAGCAGGTTGGTCATTGTAAATACTGCAACAAGCTAATTTATAAAGCTCTATGGGCAGTATGTTTTGTTTTCAACAGTCTTGTTGGTTGTAGATGTCATTGAACACCAAGGACGATTTCCCCCCAAGGGGGAGGGTTCTGTAATGGCCTTGCTGAAAACTCCATGTAAATAAAGTTAATAAAGGAAAAATAATAACCATGGTCATGGGACACTTATTCCAAGTTGAATTTTGGGAAAAACATCCTGATGTGGGTGTTCATTTGGTTTATTAATGTCTATGGAAATGGCAAACGTAATGGAAGGGTTTTTGGAAAGACAAAGTGAAATTTATATGCATTTATATATGAAAATAATGGAAAATTAGGAGAAAAGGAAGGTGAAAGGTCACTGCAAGTTGCATGTGAGAAGCAAAATGAAGGAAAATAATGGAAAATGATGAAAATAGAGGTCTCATTAATGAAAAGTCTTATGAGGATCAGTTCATGGTTTTTGTCAATTTTTTATTTTGATCAGTTCAGTTTTGGAGCTCTCATTTTCTCTCTCTCTCTCGCTCTGTCATACTCTTGGATACTTAGAGTTTTCTTGTAGCACCCTTGGAGGAGTGTGGCATACTTTGGATGGAGTAAGAAGTAAAAGGAAAATCAAGAAAGCGTAAGAGGACATCGGGGTCAGCGACTACAAAAAAAAAATTCTTGTAGGTATCAAGTTGCATGTATAATTCTCTTACTAGTTTTGGCATGCATGGCATATGCATGTGGTTTATGGTTATGATCTTTCATTGACATGGAGGATTTTCTCGATTGTCAATGGTTTTTCCTAGCCTTTCCATTTACTAGATAGCCGTGGTGTTGTGGATTTTAATTTTGTTTTCTCGATGGTTTTCTTATTCCTTTGGCTATGGGTTGAGTTAATAGTTCCTAGAAGCCTTGGTTGGACAAACTATCTAGAAGCATTATAACAACTTGGGTTGAGTTACTAGTCCTAGAAACCTTGGTTGGAAAAATGCTTTGGAAGCCCTTGGTGGGTTGAGTCACTAGTCTCGGAAGCCTTGGTTGGAAAAATGTTCTAGAAGATAAAAAAACAACTATAGGTTGAGTCACTAGTCGTGGAAGCCCTGGTTGGAAAAAACGCTCTGGAGCCTTAGACAACTTGGGTAGAGACTGATCTTGTTATAGTTAGTGATGTCCGACAGTGAGGTGGAATCACTGGTTGAGGGTTAAGGTGATTTGGCCTCTGGAAACCATGGTTTGATTGTGATTTCTGTGTTTCATGAGATCCCACATTCATGCCTGGAATATGGCACGGGGGTGATTGAATGAAGAGATATTTGGCTCACTCAATCTATGTTCGAGTGGAACGTGGTAGTCCAGAAACTGGTTGGCCTTTGCATTCATTATTAAGATCCCTTCTACTTAAAATTTTATGGGTAAATATGCTTGTCTGTATGTGGTTTATATGGATGTCATATCCTTGATATTTTTGTTGGTTATATGTTGGTTACGAGCGATATTTATGGCAGTAATAATGTATTGATATCATCATATTTTGTTTCATATACTAATCTACAGCAGGTATGGAAGGATCATGTTCAACATGTTGACAGGGTGCTCAAAATATTGCAGGAGAAACAATTATATGCAAAAACATCCAAATGTTTCTTTGGAGTACAAGAGGTGGAATATCTAGGTCAAATCGTATCTCATGAGGGTGTTAATGTAGACCCTAACAAAATTAAATCCATTAAGGAATGGAAAGTTCCCACAACCATAAAGCAGTTGCGAGGATTTCTCGGGTTAACAGGGTATTATCGCAAGTTTGTTAAGAATTATGGGTGAATAGCAATACCTCTAACAACATTATTGAAGAAAGATGCATTTTCATGGACTCCTGAAGCAACTAAGGCCTTTGAACATCTTAAAGAGGCAATGTGCCTAGCACCGGTCTTAACTACGCCAGACTTCACAAAAACGTTTATTGTGGAATGTGATGCCTCAGAAAATGGAATTGGTGTTGTCTTAATGCAAGAAGGAAGACCCATTACTTTTGAAAGTCATCCAATCAAAGCAAAGTATTTACAGAAAGCTATTTATGAGAAGGAAATGTTAACTAGTCAATGAGCTAAAAATAGACCCAACCATGCGTGGAATTCGAATTGCCTAGTTGAGTGTATGTAAAAGGAACATTTGTAATTTTAATTGTTTATTTTTTAGTGTGCAGTTCTTTTGCACTGAGCAGGTGATATTTTCCCCTTGGATTTGCACAGGAAAATATGGAATTTCCCTAATATTTGGGAGCTTAATTCCTCCAGGATTGTGCATGGAAATAGGAGGTTGAACGAGGCTTGAATTTGATTAGCAGTAGAAATTTTTTTGTAATTTCTATAATGGAGGAGAGAGTAGAGGTGTTTGGGGATTTTTTCTAACCACCAATGGATAGGGAATTTACAATAATGGGAGTCATTCTAAATCTTTGTGAGAATGGATATGATGATTTGAAGTCTCCTTCAGTAGTGAGGTTCAAATAATTATTTTGAGAAGACCACCGAAATTTCATCCAAGACCTTCAACCATAAGGATGAAGATGAAGGAGGATGGGGAGCCTCCTTGGACGAGGCGACAAGGGGGGGAGGGGGGAGGAGGCGACAAGGGGGGGAGGTAGAAGAGATTAGAGTGATGGTAGAATTTACCTAAGAGGGATGGAATCTAAAAAGATGAGACAATGGAATGGTTGAATTACCAAATGAGTTTATTGAATTATTTGGACATATCTACCTTCATTATCATTCCTAGATAATTGAGAGATATGCAAAAGTGAAATACTTAATGGGATAAAATTATATTTTCGCAAATTAGGCAGCCTTCCACGACATTTATTGCTCTAGAGACCCAATGATGGTAATTCAAGGATTTAGGCAAGACGATGTTACTTTGGAGATAATTTTATCAATGAAATTATAAATGGAAATAGGCCTAGATTTGATGGGGTTGATGATTGTTTTCATGGTGTGTGAGAGAAATGAAATTGGCATTGAGAGAAGGGAGGATTCACGATATTCATCTATATTCTAGTGCAAAGTTTAGTTTTTCTATATGTTTTCCATCAGAATAGGAACACTTGTGCATTTAAATTATCAAATTGGGATTCTAAACACCATTCTTAACCATGGCGATTCACTTACACTTTACTATGGAGATTCTTAATGTCTAAATAGGATTTGTTACAATACCATTGGCCAATATCATGGCTTATGGATACGATATGCCCAAAAAAACCATAACTCATTCATATGCCATTTTTTTAATTAACCAATTTAATTGAAGAGGGAAAAGAACATAACTACTTTGGAGATACATTCCAGTAGTTTATACAATGTTAAAGTTATTAGCTATTTTGTTCTATTTTAGTGATCTATATACTAATAAAGTTATTATTTATTTTATTTTAGTAATGTATATAATGTTAAATATAAGAATATTTTTCTCAATTAATATTAGAAAATGTGTCAAAATACACAATAAAGGGAGGAAAATGATGGGAAGAGGTATAGTGAGCTGAAAAGGAGGGGAAAAAAATCTTTAAATTCTTTTCTAAGTTATTGAAAAAGAAAACAAAATAAAAAACCAATTCGAATTAGAATTAGAATTTATAATTGGGAATAGAAATTAGAAACTTGTTAGGAAAGACCATGTATATATAAAGTGTGAATGTTAATAATAAAATTAGGAAAATAATAAAAAAATTAATATAAAATGTTAATGTTTCCATAAGGTAACATGTAGTTTTCATACATAATTAACTAATGTGTTGGGCTTTCCAAACATTAGAAATGTATAAAATAACATTTTAAAGGAATAAATTTTATTTAGTGCTTTTCAGAGTATCATTAAAAAATTATTACCACTTAAATTTTAAAAAGAAAGCCTTCTTAACAAATTTCAAATTTCTTCTACTTCCCATAACTAAAAAGAAAGACCCAAAATTTGTATTACTTTTTCACTACATTTGGTGAAAAGAAAGACAAAGACTCAAAACTTTTGTTGCTCTTTCATCTTATTTGGTTAAAAAAAAGACAAAGACAAAGACTCAAAACTTTTATTGCATTATTGGTGAAAAGTAAGAGATCTTCAATTACACTTGCAGTCACTTACATATCTCATATGAATATGAATAGTATATGAGAATGTTAAAGCAGAGAAAACAATGAATAAGTGTAATGAGTCTAAGACAAATGAATCCAATTAGCAAGGCTGAGTATGCTTTCTTATCTTGGTTAAAAGTTGATGAGACTGGAGCCGCCTTAACAAATTTCAAATTTCTTCTACTTGCCGTAACTAAAAAGAAAGACCCAAATTTTTTATTTTTTTTTCACTGCATACAAAAACAAAAACTCAAAACTTTTATTGCTTTTTCACTGCATTTAGTGAAAAGAAGACCGAAGACTCGAAACTTTTATTACATTGGTGAAAAGTAAAAGACCTTCAGCAGTCACTATGAATAGAATAGCATGTGAGAATGTTAAAGCAGAGCAGATAAAACAATGAATGAGTCTAAGACAAATGAATCCAATTGGCAGCACTGGGTATTCCACGGTTGAGCACGAATAACATGTAGTACCCAGGCGGTGCTGCAACAGGGGTGGGAGGTGCCGTGACCAGGGCACTATAAATATTCCCCCCTCCTCCTACTACTTCTAATTGTGGGGTGGCAAATGCGAGCAGAAGCAATCTCTGATGCATGGAAAAAGAGTGAGTAGTGAAGGTTGGAGGATAAATGTTGAAGTGAATATTGTCGTTGGAAATGGAAATGTTGTTGTTATTATTTGCATTGGTAGGAACAGAGAAGTGAACCTTGAAGGTACCGCCATAAGTGAGAGAGGAAGGCAGCACAGAAATGATGGTGGGCATCAGGGAAGAATCGTCTAAGTAATAAGGACTGTATGCTTGCAGACGAAGCTCTGTGGGAAACATAGTGATAGTGGAGAAATTATAATTACCGTGGGTGTTGGAACCTCCCACAAAAATCCTACCATCAGGCAATACAATTGCAGTGGAATAATACATTCTTGGAATAGTGGAATTTGCCAGTACTGAGAAGCGCTGCCCTGGCAATGCATTAGGCCTGTATAAATAAGGAACAAGAGCTGGATTGGTTGCTTGCCCATAACCTCCACATCCCTTCTCCGCTCCATTGATAATCAGAATTTCACCGGTGGGAAGAAGCAGCATATCTGCCATAACTCTGGGAGCAGGCATGTTCTCCATTGCCCAATCGGCATTGGGATCATCTGTGATAACGATTCTTCCACAACTCTGGAGCGCGTCAATGTAAATCCCTGCAATTGTCAAATTGTAACTGTCAAGAGGAGCACCACCGCAGATCATAATTTCTGTCCTCCGAAATGCATCAGATGCGGAGAGTGGCAACATGACAGATGAGGAGGAGGCGGGGTAATTTCTTGGGCCATCTGGGATTCTTGGAAAACGCCTGACCACAACATTTCTTTGGTAATCAAGCAAGATAGAATCACGGTTGGCGAAGATGAAGAGATTTCCATCGGATGAGAGATGAAGAAAAGGATAGAGATTGTTGATGGTGAAGGGGTAGGGGGTGCCGGGCATAGAGGTGTCTTGTAGAAACGTCAGATTGTAAAATCCCTCACCAGGCTTCCTTGGCACGAATTCGTAGGTAAAAGTGTAGTTGCCCCCCACAACAATACTTCTACCGTCAGGAAGGATCTGGTTGGAAGCATACCATCGACTGTTCAAAAGTCCAGATCCAGGTCCAGGTGATGGATCAACCCAATCACATGTTCCAGTTGAACAAGGTACAAATTTACGAACGCTCAAGTATCCATCCATCCATCCACCAGTGCTAACCAAAGTACCGTCCGCAGCAAAGGCTCCCGATGAACACCAAGTATCACTACTCAGCATCAACGGTCTCACTTTGTTTGTAGCAATGTTGTATTCTATGGAGTGAGCTGAGCAATCATGACCAACGCCATATGATGTAGCTCTGCAAATTCCATTTGCGAGGCTTATATTAGAATCACCAAAATGTAAGTAATCGTACATCACCACTGTACCCATAATGGTGGCCGCCATATGCATCGCCGACACACCTCCATTTTCAATCACCACTTCCCATCTCCCAGGGCCAGGGCTATCCCCTGCGCCCCTGCAACTGCAACTGCAAATCATAATAATATACACCAAAAATTGAATCCAAATGCAAGGCTGCTTAATGGACTCCATGATATGATATCCACAAATTGGTATTGCTATTGGTACGCTCTCTGCAAAGTCCAGGTCATGAGCTGAGCTTTTATAGAGGAGAAGTGATTATGTCAAATGCATAGTTGTAATTAGTGGTCAGAGCCATAGCTGCCAGAGTCGATGTATTGTATTGATTTTTTTGTGCCCCTTCAACTTCAACGTGGCCAACCTCAATTAAAACTCACTCTTATTTCATTTCTGGCTGGATCACAGATGACAATAAACATGACCAACTTGGAATGGAAAATATACACAAATAATAGCATTTCCAAAAATCTGTCTGTCCCAACGACATCTGTCCTGTTCCATGGATATGGATTTTTACTTTTATGCCCAACACAGATTTTTACAACCCTCAACTTCTCATCTCAAACTTAAACTAGACTAATCTGTAATTAGATCGAGAGCATTAGAGCACTAAGAGATTGAGTACTCAAAAGAGTTCATGGGTCTCACAACTTTACCTATTCAAGCGAACAAGATCTGAAATGAAATGAAAGCAATGCCATTGCGTCTTTCCCTATCATTACCGGTGTGAAAAAGTTCCAAAATTGGCACCAACCCAACAACTGATCCAGGAGCATTAATCAACCTTCTGCATCTTCCTGCATTTGCTTTGCTTGAATACAGTAAAGAAGAACAGAAAGTGCAAAAAGCCTCACTTTAATGTTTTTACATTTCAAGCTCTTGATGAGAGCAGGAAGCCCGTCCATAGAAATAACAGTAACAGCATTCAACAATCTGCTGCGCTCATCTCCACCTCCAAACATCCTTTCCAACATCATTATGGCAGCCTGAAAATTAATGTGTCTCTTTTTTTTTCAATATTTGTGTCAATAATTACATGGACTAGAGATAGAACAAGGTCATGAAATGAAATGAAAGTTGTATGGAAGATGGTTTCAACTGATCATACCAGACTCAACAACTCCTTTCTTTAAAAGAGCAACCAGAGTACACTCAAAATCTGAGTGTGCCTTGGAAAGAATTTGAGCCACAATATCACTTACTTGCAGATACAAGTTCCGAAAGAAAGAATGTACACAGTTGCTTTTAGTATCTGCACATCAACAGAATTAGAGAGTATTATTGCTGGTCTAACTAGGAGTGATTGAATGGTTGGCTCTCCCTCCTTTACAGGCTTTCCATACTCTTGCAATGGTTTCCTTTACAGGCTTTCCATACTCTTGCAATGGTCAAAACAGTTGATTCACAATCCTGCAAATCCTTGGAAGTAGAAACCATTGAAACAGATGGTACTAGTTCGCAAGGAGAGTTTGACTGATTACACTGGTTGGGGAAGAAACTGGGGTCACTCTGCTTATAAATCCCCCGTGACATTTTACTCTCGTACATTTTACTAATTATGTTTAGCTATTTCATATGTAGCACTTAATAACATTGTAGGCAACCATCCAGGGATTCTAGGCTGAGTGAACTCGTTACTGCAAGTATCCAACTGCACTGCATAACAACTGGCAATGGAAAGACGAGAACCTGGAAATGCAGAAAGGACTATATTGTCACCAAGGCTGCTGCAACTGTATTGCAAGCAGAAAGGACTATTGGGGTATGCCTTTGCAATCAGCCTTGAAAAGTATATATTTATACTTGATTTCTGTTGGATGGAGAGAATTTTTGAGTTTTACAGCTCGAATATAGGGTGCTCGAATATAGAGTGCTGTTTTAAGGCAATTTCGATTCTTGTAGGTTTTTTTTTCCATCCGTTCTTCACACTGATATTGTGCCAAAATAATATTGTGATTTGGAACTAGTAAATTGGTCTACATTCCAAACTGATGTAACCAATATCACCTTGCCTCCCTAAGATAACAAGAAGTGACATCAACATGAGAATCTTACTTCAATTTTCTTTACAGGGCACAACCAATTTTTACATTTAAATTTGGCTGTCTTTAAGTGGGAACCATGTATTTTAATCCATCCATGGATATGTAGATCATAACCACTGTTGATTTTTTTCCACTTTTAATTGAATGAACACCTTCCTATGTAGTCTATGTTGCATCATGTATCCCTGCTATCTATCTACTAAATAGGAAACCAAATTGTTCTATTGAGATGACTTTTGATAATATATATTTCCATTATATTTGCAATAACTTTCACTAATGTTCAAAGGAAGCACGATCATTCTTCTTTGATTAAGTGTAGTGAAAGTTGAGCCTAAGGCACCTAAATAATATTTACTTGATTTCTATGGGATGGAGAGAATTTTTGAGTTTTATAGCTCGAATATAGGGTGTTGTTTTAAGGCAGTTTCTATTTTTGTAAGTTTTTTTTCCATCCGTTCTTCACACTGATATTGTGCCAAAATAATATTGTGATTTGGAACTAGTAAATTGGTCTACATTCCAAACTGATGTAATCAATATCATCTTGCCTCCTTAAGATAACAAGAAGTGATATCAACATGAGAATTTTACTTCAATTTTCTTTACAAGGCACAACCAATCTTTATATTTAAATTTGACTGTCTTTAAGTGGAAACCATGTATTTTAATCCATCCATGGATATGTAGATCATAACCACTGTTGATTTTTTTCCACTTTTAATTGAATGAACACCTTCCTATGTTGCATCATGTATCCCTGCTATCTATCTACTGAGTAGGAAACCAAATTGTTCTATTGAAATGACCTTTGATAATATATATTTCCATTATATTTGCAATAACTTTCACTAATGTTCGAAGGAAGCACGATCATTCTTCTTTGATTAAGTGTAGTGAAGGTTGAGCCTAAGGCACCTAAAACTCTTCCATAACTTCTTGATTCTTATATCACTCTAACAACCTAAATTTATTATAAAAAATATTTTTTTCAAACCAAAGTACAGTTTTGCCAATTTAGCATTCATATATGTGTCTCTTTGCACCTTTTGGGGGCAATTGCTAGTTATATATATATTTTTTTAAAGTGACAACAAACTTGTGGGTGAGATTGTGATATTTCATTGTTTAAACTCGTGTTTTTTTACTACATAAATGGATTCAACCCTCTTGAATACTCTTCAAGCACCTAAATTCTGCATATTATACAACTCAAACTTCTAAATTTTAACAAATATATGCCCTAATACAAAAAAATATTGGCAGAAAAAATATACCTATGAAATCTCCAAAACTTAAAAAAAGCTAATGCACTCCATATTATTTCATTATTTTAATTATCTTAGAAATATTTCAATAATTTTTTTATTAGATATTAATTTTATTTCAAATTCTAAAACTTTGATTTATCTTAAAATTCAAAAAATAAATCCATATTGTTTACATATATGTTTAATTAGAGTATATAATTTGGGGTTTTATCTAACTATTCTACTTTTTTGGTTTTTTTGTTCCATACAACACAATTGTGAGCCGATTGTCATATTTAGTTGTTTAAAATGTGCATTTGACTACATAAATGAATTCAACACCTTGAAAACCCTTCCATCACCTAAATTGTGCAGGTTATGCAACTCAAACTTCTAAATATTAACAAATATCTTCCCTAATACAACCAAAATTGGCAAAAAAAAAACTATGCCTATAAAACTCCAAAACTTACAATAGCTAAACTTCAACTATATTTGTTACTTGAATGTTCCAACATAAATTCGAGAATTGTGGCATATAAATTAAATAACTTCATCTTCCTTCTACAAAGACAAGGTTTCCGAAAATGGCAATTGGTAAAGTGAAGAGGGATGCGGTGAAAACAAAGATCATTCTTAAAATCCAAAGCCAAACCCATACAGAGTTAACTGTGGCAAGAAGTAGTTTATAAAATTATGTAACCTATATAACAAGTTTTCCTTTTCGTGTGAATGTTTTAGCACCAAGGAAATGGAGCAGGCAAAGTTTAAATGACAAGCCCAAGCCATAACCACCTACTTGTTTTACAGATATATCTTCTAAATGTTAAATACAAGTGCATGTTTAGTGTCTTTGACAGAAAATAGTGACATGTTATTATAGAATATTATAAAATCTATTGTATTCGTACTTATTTTCGACCATATCAATTATTGAATTTAGATTATGATTTTTTATCCTTGAACTGTTTTTATTGAGGTTCCTAATAAGAAGACATTTTTCATTACCAATAACTAAACCAATGTTTAATGGATGTGTTGGATGTCTATTGATATGTATAATCTAAAAATAATGTCTTGCCTTTAATTTGTTAATGGTGTTCTATGAAATGAAGTTGACCCATCTATTAAGTTGTTAATTCTCATGTGGTAATTCCATTGACAATTAGAATTTGTGCATCCTTTATAGATAGGAATGATAAGCCAAGAATAGTTCCAAATCAAGAGCTTATCTTTGGAGGGTGAATTTTGCATTCTATCAAGGGTACTAAGAATTGCATGCTAGGAGGATTAGAGAAGAGGCTTGGGATTTCATAAAAATTATGTCTCCTCCTCAGCAACAATTAATGAACTATTGAAAGTAAGGGATAAATCATTTGCATTGATTGCACTTTATGTTTTTGAAAAAGGTTACTCGAATGTATTTTCCTTGTTGCTTCGAATGGATGTGTTTCCAATGTGTGAATAAGGTATTTTGTTTAGATACTTTTGATTACAAAAGACTACAATAACTAAAATATTGTCATATAACTAAAATGCTTAAAGAAAACTAGTTGCTTAATTAACATCTTATACGTTGACCTTAATTATGAACATCTATCAAGAAGCAACACTTTCCAACTTGAGCATGCTCAAATTTATTGCATATTTAAACATGAAGACTTGCATTGACTTTGGTTATCTTGAAGTTTGGAAACCGAAATAAAAATAAAGGCATGTATAAGGTTGTGATATAAGGAAAACATTTATGCAATGTTTAAGAGCTTGTTGAGTCTGCATGGAGCTCATTCCTTGAAATGGAAAATCCCATTTATGTGAAGAATTAGTTTGGTTGGTTGTTGTGTGTGAATTTTCCTTCTCCAAAGGAGCAAAATGTCCAATGTGGTTATGCTGATATCTAGTTAGAAATTATAATTTTTTAGAATGTAGTTATCTATATATTTAATGGTTGTTATAGGCATCATTTCTTGTTGAAGAATGCACAAAACAATATTTCTGTAAAGTATGATAGAACCATGTCGCCGTATGAAGTTGGCTTTGTAAGTATCAATGATAATCCCAAAACCATGAAAAGGTTGTGATCATCCCCGTGCAAGTAATGATTTTATCCGTATTTTTTTATGTGCTCCTTTGTATTTGAGAACAATGTAATTGCGCTTAAGAGTATTTATTTATTGTGTCCACTCTGCAGCATGTTCACGCCTGAACTCCACGACCTCAACCGATTTCTTTAGCCCCACCCTTTAGATATTCCACTGTCATTACTTTTCCCCACAAACCCTCATTGAAAATAATTTCCCATAGTAAATGTTCTTTAGGCTCCAACCACTCGCCTCCTTTGGTTTAGCTATCTCTTACCATTTTACAAGTGGAATACCTTCAACTGGAATAATCAAGCTATCCAAAACTCTCTCATTTCACTCAAAACAGAAATACATTGAGCTTTTTAGAGAATTTAAAGATGTGTTTGCTTGGGGGTATGAAGACTTGAAATCCTATGACACCAAAATCATCCAACATAAAATTCCTCTCAAAGAAAATCGGAAACCATTTAAACAAAAGTTGAGAAGAATAAACCCCCTCTTGTTACTCTCAGCTGAGAAAGAAATCAAAAAAGATGTACAATGTCGAGATCATAGTCCCTATCCGATACTCGTAATGGGTGTCCAACCTTGTGTCGGTTTAGGAAGAATACCGTGGGAAATTAGGCTTTGTATTGACTTCGTAAATTTGAACAAAGCCTCCTTGAAAGACAATTACCCCTTGCCTAAAATGGATCACATACTCCAAAAAGTAGTTGGTTCACAAAAATATCTCATTACTAGATGGCTTCTCAGAGTTATAGCCAAGTTCTAGTCTTTCCAAGTGACCAACTTAAAACTTCTTTCACTACACCTTGGGGTACGCTCATGTATGTTAAAATGCCATTCGGTTTAATGAATACAGGGGCTACTTTCCAAAGGGAAATGGACATAGCTTTTTCGAAGACATAGTTTACTTCATAGTCATATACCTTGATGACATCACCGTCTACTCTAAGACCGATGAGGAGCACTTAGTCCACTTAAGAAAAGTCTTTGAAAAATGTAGAAAGTACTGGCTTGTCCCTAAATCCTAAGAAAACTTTGTTTGGCCTTCAGAAGGAAAACTCTTAGGTCACATCATCTCCGAGGAAGGAATCAAGATAGATCCCAAAAGAATAGAAGGCATCTTACAAATCAACAATCCTAGGAACATTAAAGAGCCGCAATCTTTCATTGGAAAGATTAACTTCCTAAGAAGATTCATCCCTAACCTTGCTGAGCTCCTAAGAAATATCACGAATATGTTGAAAAAAGGAAGTAGGAGTGAAGTGGAATATGGAAGCAAAAACAATCTTTTGAGCTGGTAAAACAAGCACTCACACAAACACCCAGTCTTAATTAGCCCCGACTTCACCAAGGAATTTTACATTTTCTCCTTTGCCTTTGAAACATATCGTGGCAGCAAAGTATTGTTGCAAAAGAACATCATGGGGCAAGAGCATCCATAGCTTTCTTCAGCAAAGCCTTAAGGGATGCCCCTCTAAAGTATAACATTATGGAGAAACAAGCCTTTGCCTTAATCAAAGCTTTGAAGGATTTTAGAGTTATATTTTGCATTCACATATCATAGCCTTTGTCCCAAACACGGTTGTCAAAGATATACTTAATCAAGACCCTGATGGCAAAAGAGGCAAGTGGATTGCTACCATTTTAGAATATGACTTAGAGATCAGGCCCACCAAACTCATCAAAGGGCAGGGATTAGCAAAACTCATGGCCGAGTCAAACTTCCAAGCTTTAGATATGAACATGGTTGACATTTTGGAAGAGATAGAAGAATGCACAACACCATTCATTGAAGAAACATTCATGAACTCTCCTTAGTATGTTGACATCATATATGTGTTTCTTTATCTGAATGCTCCTCCTTATTTGTCAAAAAACAAAAAGCTAGATTTTTTCAAACATGAAGGCTTTAAATTATTGTATATTAGATGGAGTTTTGTATTGGAAAAGTGCTATGGGGTTTTTACTTAGATGTTTACTTGAGGTTGATGCAGAAAAAATCATGCATGAGCTACATGAGGGAGAATGTGGAGGACATCTTAACTGGAAGACCACAACAAACAAGATCCTCAAGTCTAGATACTATTGGCCCACCCTCTTCCCAGACACCCATAAGTTAGTCATGTCCTCGCCACAAGTGCCAAACCTTTGATGGCAGGGGAGAAAACTCTTACCACTACCTTTGCGTACCCTATCGTTGTTAAGGCTCCCTTTTCAACAATGGGGTTTGGACTTCATTGGGGAAATTCACCCATCTTCTTCAGCCCAAAATAAGTGGATCCTCACCGCCGTTGATTATTTTAGCAAGTGGATAGAAGCCATACCTTCTAGGAATGCTAACGACTCGTCATTATCAAGTTCCTTGAAACTAACATACTATCCAGATTTGGTTGTCCTAGAAAAACTATCATAGATAATGTCTGCTTTCAAGTCTAAAAAGATGGTTGACTTCGCTATAAATATCATATCACATTGGGTCATTCTACTGCCTACTATCCCACAAGGAAATGGATTAGCTAAATCCTCCAACAAAAGCCTTGTCAATATTATCAAAAAACTATTGGAGCGAATTAGAAATCATGGCATAGTAAGCTTATTCATGCTTTATGGGCTGATAGATTAACTACCAAAGAAAATCTATAAATATGTCTCCCTATCAGCTGGTTTATGGCATGGATGCAATTTTCCCAACATCATTAGGAGTTCCAGTCATGAAACTCCTTTAAGAAGTGCAAACTGAAGAGAATGATATGCAGAGAAGAATCAACCAGACTATTCATTTACAGCAATCCAGAGAGGAAGTATATAAGAGAACACAAACAGTCCAAGAAAGCATCAAGAAGTTATTTGACTAGAGGACTAAAGAAAATGATTTCCATGTTGGAAAAGTTGTTCTAAAGTGGGATTATAGAAGGGAAGAAAAGGGAAAACATGGCAAATTTGAGAATCCGTGGAAAGGGCCCTACATCATTCATTCTATCAGAGTTCATAATGCATTTTTTCTGCAAGAATTGAATGGAGAAGATTTAGTTGGAGGTCCTGTCAATTAGCGAGGATGCTCAAGCACTATTTTTTTGCCAAGAGTCCTAGTTTTAAAGTTTTTGTTTTTCATTGTACATAACATAGTTTACAAAAGGAGATCATAGGAAATACAAAAAACAATAGAAAAAAGGAAAAAGAGGGTAGATTCAAAAACAAGGTACAATCCCCATGCCCAAAAAATAGTGGTACTGAAAGTGAGCAAGTCTAAATGCCACTGCTGATCCAAAATGATATCTTGTTCAGTCATCTAGCCTAATCATGGCTGAACATGCTTTAAATTTATGTTGATAAGTAAGTAGAAACTTTGATTGATAAAACGTTATTTCGTACTTAACTTATTCAAAGAAAGATAGATTAGGAGATTGAAAAGATACTGGGTTCCAAATGCTTAAAAAGCAACCAAAGAGATAGATAAAGATGCCTCACAAAATGACAAAATCATGGCCTTATCTTTCCGATTTGATTTTATGCAAAATAATGTTGTGTGCAAGCTCAAATGCCACTACTTGTAATTATTCAATCATACAAACTCTAAACATGATTGAGTAAATTTGAATTTCATGCTGATAGGTTAGTGAAGAAGATTTTCCAAACTATATAAACTTGGCTTATCAGTAGAATAGATTAGGATAGAAAAGAATGGTTCAAACAAACTCAAAATCCAAACCAAGAAAAGGAAAAAGATAGATCTAAATAGATCAAAACTAGAGCTGGAAAAAGAATAGAAGGATGTATTTTCAGATCTTAAGCCTTCACAATTTTGTTTTATTTTTCTACAAATAAAGTCTATGTGCAGCTTGTACATAAAGTCATAGACACCATAGAAAATGAGACTACTTAATCCCGATTTGACTATGTTTTAAATTTTTGTTTCGTGAATATAGAGAATGCAGTATTTGTCAAAACGACGTAATCTTGACGAGATAGTAGCTTAGGTAGAGAATTGTTGAGTTCAACCGCTTTAATGTGAACTCATGGAGGTTATAAGGGTAGAAATCGATCAGTTCTTCCTATTTTTTAAAAGAATAAAATGTTGATGTAAAATGGTTTGCAAGTCCAAGTGCACCCACCGAAGGAAAAATGCTAGGACAAGTAGGATTGGGTAGGTAATGATGCTGCTTTGAAGAATGTCATATGCTATAGATTGCTAAAATGTTCTCAAATCCATAGATAGCCAACAAAATAAAGAAAAGAATGTTGCTCAATGGATCAAGGCACTGGTCTTCTTTCCATAGATTTATTCTCTGAGGTTCTTGACACCTCCAAGGAGCTGCCTTCCCCAAGTGGAGCCATTGTTAGCCATCAATAAAATTTTGTCATAACTGATGATGGCTAAAACAGGTCTTTTAGTCTTCAAGAAACAAGTTTTAAGCAAAATTGTGAGTTCTTGAAGCCTTGTTGTGTACCTTGGCCAAAGAACCTTTCCACTGATATCTTCATCAAAATCCTTCAAAAACCATGCTGTTATCATGAAGGAGATTGTTTTTAGACCCATTTTCCATCATTTTTTCCTTTGAAAAAACCCTCTGAAAACCCCTTCATTTCACCCATTTTTCCCATCTTTACCCTTTATTTTCCCTCAAAATCCCCTTTGAACTTGATAAAATCCCTTTATTCTCGTTTAAAACCCTTTTTTCCCCTTATCGAAAACTCCAAAAATCCTCAAAAACCTTCATTTTCTGTCCAAATCCTTCATTTTTAAGAATAAGGCCTTAAGCCCCTTTCTCTTAAGCCCGAGCCCCTTTTTCCGCCATAAGATCGTGGTTTGTGCCCAAGCGCATCGACCCATCGGCTCATCAGCACATCGCAATTCCTATTTCTTCTATCCCAGACCCTTACGCTGTCGATATGCCAATCCTCCGATGAGATCGAGACCATCCAATCCCCAAGATCTGACGGCCATCACACTTCGCCATCGCATCAGCACGTCGCAACTTCCGCATTTTCTCATTCCTGTTCTCTTTTCCCCCGCCGATGCGATCCCCCGAGTGAATCTCCGTCGTTGATCTAATCCAAATCGGACGGTTCTCGCTCCATCAACGATCCCCATTTTCTCGTTCCAATTCCTTTTTTCGCCGATGAATCCTCCGCCGATTAGATCCTAACCGTTGATCTCTCCCGCATCTAACCCGGGTCCTCCTTCCATCGCCCCTACTTCTCCCATCGGCCATCGGCCCATCGCACTTACTCCTCCCATCGGTCATCGGCACATCGCAGCTCTAAATTCCTCCTTCCCGCACCCTTCTATCTACCGATTGCTGATCCGCCGAAGTTAATCTGGGCCGTTGATCCTCCCGTCCCAACGGTTCCCATCGATCCCCCTCCGCCGCTCTTATAAACCCCTTTCCCATGTAAACAACCCCAAAACCTTTGTATTCTCTCATATTTCTACCCCGCTTCACTTATTCCTCCAAACCATCCCGACCCGTTGATCTCATCAATCCAACGGTAGTCGAGCCTTCCTCCCCTTCATTTTCATTTCTTGATCTCCATTTACCCATTCATCCGGATTAAATTCCAACCGTTGATCTTGTTAATCCGACGACCCATCCCCCACTTTCACCATTTAACCCCGCCCAAAGAACCTTTTCACCTCACGACAAAAAGAGCCCACGTCAACTCAGCCCCACCATTCTTCTACCGCACATCTTTTCCATTTGTCGCGCTCGCTTATAGCCATGGATCCGCCCCCGGATAGGACAGCTTAACATTCAATTTTGCGTTCATTTCACCAAAAGAATGGATCGCTCGTTTTCAACGCGAAAACGGTGGTTTTTGTTGGACACGCATTGCCTAGGGACTTGTATCGTGTTCACCTAGGGAAAAACCATTTACCGCCCATCCCTCGTGCAAATACCATTGGTGGTATTCCCAAAACCGCTTTCCTCCCATTTCGCACCAACTCACATTTGAAACCCTGGTTCTTGGATTTTCTCCATGAAACCCTCCCTCCACACATTTTTCCTCCTTGTACATCGCTCCAACACCCATCCCTGAAGCCTCGATCACGCTTTATCCAAAAGACGTGGGGTTTTATAAAGTGTTTAATGTTTTTGCGAGTGTAATAGTGGTCGAATAAAATCAGACCCTCTCACAAACTCATCGCGTAGCATGAAACCTCGGGATGATGATCCTCAAGGCAAGATATAGCGAAAAGGAGAGAGCTAAGGGTGTGATCTCGTGGTTTTAATCAATGTTTCATAGACATTGGTTAGCCATTGCACCCTCCAAATAGTGGTAAGGAGCCACCCGCACACAAAGTAGAAGAACAACGAAGAACAGAGATTAAAGATAAAAGGATTAAGCATAAATTTGAAGGTTAAAGGCTTATTCCATAGTTTATGGATAAAGCGAAGTGAAAGATAAAGGATTAAAAGCTAAATCAGTCAACACAAAGGAAAAAATCCCGAAAGATGATTAAAGAAGGCCTAAAGCAGAGTTAGGCCAAAAAGTATCTGTTTAGTGATGAAATGAAGGAAAATTAGGCTAAAAAGCCTCGAAAACATCAAAAAAAGGAGCAATTATTACACCAAAGAATATATTTTAAACTGTCAGACAGCTATTATAAAGATGACAAAAAAAGCCTCAAAGTCAACTTTTTCTCCTACAGATAAACAGAGTTATTAGCAGAGAAGTAGTTGCACACATGTTCCTACCTTAGGCCTTGTATGGTTTTCAAGGCTAGGAACGTATTTACTCCGTCATTAATAACATTTTGAACCCTAGAAGAGTTCCACCTCCTCATTTGCAGTATAAATACCGCATTGGAACTCATTGTAAATGTTGGATTTTGATGACTCGATGCTGGAATAATACATAGTCCTTTGAAGCTCTTGAAGAGAAATTGATGTCTTGGGAACTCATGCATGATCTGATTTGCTTGTTGATGGAGAAGGATTGCTTGCGGGATCCATAGGCTTGGTTGATGGTGAAGTTTTCTTTTGTTTATGTTTTCTAGTTTTTCATTATGTTTTTCCATCTTGCTATGTTGCAGTAGGACAAAGAATTTAGATTAAGAAATGTTTTCTAATGGCACCTTAAATCTGCTTTTGTCCTTCATCGCCTTAATGTTTTCTTCTGCTAAGATACATTAGAGAAATCATTTATTTTCTCTCTAAACAAGTTCTTAGCTTGTCCATTTCTTGAATAATTTAGATCAGTTAGCATCAATTACGATTTATGGGTTAGCTCCCGCATATTGTTGCCACTCGAAATATTATGTTCTTGGAATCATCTCTTTAAAGCGACTTTGTCTAGGTTTGTCAAAGAAGTCTGTTTAAAATCATGCTCTTTGCCTTTACTTAGTTAAATTTGTTTTAAGGAAACCTTATAGCTGTAGCTTTGGATGTTAGAGTTTTTCTCTCCTTCTATGGTTATAGTTACTTTTTGTATCTTAAATGTTTTTTTGTCTCTAGATGATAAAAGCTCCGAAAGTTGGATAAGTTTCTTACCTTTTCTCTGTTTTTTATCCGAATGTTTGTCTTGGTTAATTATCTGTTTTTAGTCCGAAATCAAATGGATAAGGTTCTCGCTTATGCCTTTGATTCTCTTGTTGTTCTTATCAATTTTCTAACTCCCTCGGTTTACAAGTATATAAAGGATTCGGTTTCAACTCTTTATTAGTTTGTTGTTCTCAATCTTTAATGTCCATCTCATGATCCTTCACAACTTTAAAGATCCACCAACCAAGTTAAATTGCCCCCGCAAATACTCTTGACACCATTGATGAACTCATTCATGACCTTGTTTGACTCCATTGCCCAATGACTTAACAGTCTTCCATGTTTCCTATCTAAAATCTATCAAAGTATCATACCCAACCAAAAAAACAACCAAAATACCTTGCACTTAATAACTAGCCTAAAATCAACCTCTTAAAAGGCATCAAGCTATATCCTTACAAACATATTGAGAGATCCCTCTCTCGAGACTAGGAGGGCTAGATCGTAGAACTCTAAAGCTTGGTTTGATGTTACCCTTGTCAACTTGTATCTCAATCATTATAGAAAATTACGGGGAGCTAACACCATGAAAGATGAAGATTGTGAAAAATTGAAAGGAGAAATTGTCTCTCTTAAAAAGGAAGTTGATCTCGTTGAATAAGAACTCGAAGAGTTCTCAAACCCTATATGAAATCCTAAGTCATCAAAGATACCCCCTTGATAAATCAAGTCTTGGCTAGGCAGGGTGAACCCTCAAGAAAGAATGATAATGCTTCAAACAAAAAAGGATGTGAGGAAGCCAGGAAAGAAATGATACTCCCGAGCTCAAAGAAAGGCAACGATCAAGATGACATTAGAAGAAACCCTACTCCAACGAGATTTACGAGATGATGTCAAGAATACAAAAGGAAATCATCAAACAATTCCAAGGCAAAAAGACTTCGAAGTACTTCAAGGAACTCTTCATCTCCTAGGTACCAAAGTATATTTCTTGGATATTGCTATTCTTGTACAAAATTTGGGCACATGGTAAAAAGACTCGTAGGGCATATCACAAAGACAACTATAATGGTCCCTCGTCAATATACTAGAAGCAATTTTTCAAGAAGAAGTCATGATTTCTTATTCATGAACAAGATAGAGTGCTTCAAGTGCCAAAACATTGGACATATGGCACGTTATTGTAGCTTGACTTGGGCCCCTCGCACAAGCTAGGACCATGCCAAAGAATAAAGTTACACAAGTATGGAGAAGGAAACAAGTTGAATCTGGAATTCTCTTGAACACTCCATCCAACAACCCATGTTGTTGATTCGTTGAAGAAATCCTTGATATTTCAAATGGTTGATGATGAGACTCTGCTAAAAGAGAAGACCATGCATACTATTAGGGGGAACCTATGATTCTTAAGAAATTTTGTAGAAGTTATTCGTGATTGGACCCTATGAAATCCTTGATAAGTCACAGATGGACAATCATTTTTTTGATAGATCATCTCTCTGGAGAAACTCCATTGAAGAACATAATCCCTTACTCATTTGATGGACCATTGTTGAAGATGTCTCCCACTTGATCACAACACAACCAATCTTTCTTAAAAATCTAAAGGAGTTTATGAAGGCAAGGGGAGTTGGTTCATCACATCGAGAAATGCAATCTATCATGGACCACATTTCCAAAAGGAAGAGCACCGTGACAGGGGGAGCAACATACTTATGAAGAAGTATTATTGATGAAGAAAATATGATGAAGTGAAGCAGCTTGATAGGGGGACTACTTGGGCACCCCATTGCCATTGATGTCAAAGGGAGAGAGAATGTTGGAAGGGCAAGAATATTGCCATCAATGACAGAGGAGGATATTGTTGGTCAAGGTTGTCATTGATGTCAATATGGCATTAACCGAGATGTCAACATTCTTGAGATGTCTGGTTCAAGATGATGATGTCATGCGATCAATGAAGATGTCAAATCACGAAGAAGCTAAACCACTTATGAAAGAAGCCCTAAGAAGTCCTTGATCTAATATTGCATGCACTTGTTGATCTAGATCTTAACCCCTGATGTCGATGATGTCATACACTTTGATACTTGATGATGACATATGATGATCATGGTTGGAGATCATTTGAGGGTTGGAAGACTATTTAGGAGTTCTCCAAATAATGTTGCACTATAACATATCACTCCACCATTATGTGATGACATGGGTGATGCACTCATTGTTGGATATTTTCATGATGACATGGATGTCCTACATGTTCCTATGATGATGAAGAAGCCAAATAATGGAGAAGACAAACAATGGAGAAGCTAAACAAAAAAGCCATATTGTCCTAATCATTTTCTGCCACTAAATTATTCAAGGGCGATCACAAAGAAAAAATGTTTTTCACCACCTTAGAGGAAACCTATAAAAATGGATACTATACCATCTTGTAGCACATATTTTTCCCTTTCTAACGAGCCTTTACTTGCCCCGAAACTCCCCAACGGTTTGTGAGAAAATGATTTTTTAATTTTAAAAATAATATTTTTTTAAGGCTAGCCAACGTACACTCAGAAATTCATGTCGGCCTCCCTCCAAGAGACGTGTCTCTTTATTAAAGGTTGAAATCTAGTATAAATTGACGTCCAACACTTCATTTCACCATAAAAAATTTGGTGATCATTTCAGAGAGAAATCACAGGAGTAGGACAGAGGTCGAGGAGGACTAAAAATTTACAATTTGGGGCAAAGATTCCTCTATTCTTCCAGCTCAAAAAACAATATATAGTTACAATCCTTAAATAAGTGGACCGAAGGGTAAAGATTTTAGAGTCTAGGAACAGGAGGCCGAGGATAATTAGAAGAGGGTTACATTGAGTTAATTTTGGCTCCCTGTGTTGATCTCGGATTGCGTAATCGTGACAACTTTAAGACCGCAGATTTGAGGGGGCTGCAATACATCTCGGACCCGATATTACCTGTGGAGAAGCTTGGACGAGATGTTGGACTTTTTGTCGGAAGACAAAAATTTCAGATTGCAGTCTCAAGCTACAACACTCGGGTATTTTTTTGTGGTGAAACATCTATCTCTTGTGGTTACGTCTTAACCCTCGGACATGTTCTTTTTCTATGGGTACATCTGCAGTGGTAAAAAGCCCGTGATATATACAATCTGTGGAGATATATCATTAATACATCAAATAATCAAGACTTCTTTAAGCTCGATTTTATTATTATAATGCAGTTCGGATTGCGATGATACCTCGATTGCTTCGGATAACAAACTTGGTCGAAGACTTAAGGATTGTGGTTAACCTTCACGTGGCTTGATTTCGTTGGAGAAAGAGTGACAAGCTTAGATCATGGTGGAAGGTCCATTGAAGTTTTTAAACTAAGATCTCACTTTTAAAAGAACTCAGTAAGTAAGGCTTGAAGTGGCTTCAACAATACTTTGAAATGTGTTAAAGGATAGTATAGAGCAAATTTGAAGGCAGTTTGAAGAAATGTTTACTGAAAACATGAGGCAGCTTCAAAAGCGGATTTGGAAGACATCCTAGAGAAATTTTTTGAAGACCCCTTGAAGACTTGTTGAACTCCGACGAAGAGGAGGTCATTGAAAAAAACTTGTGTGGTGTAGACTTGGAGTAACCTATTGAAGATATTTCTTGGGACAACTGATTGAAGATACCTTGTGGCCTCACCAAGTATTTATTGAAGTCTTGGAGACACTCTTTGGAGATCATGATGCATTGAAACCATCACGAGGTAACCTTGGAGAAAGTGTTTGGGTGACATGAAGAGTTCGGAGACACCTTCATGATATGACAAGGTTGTCATTGATAAAATTACGTGGATACTAAGTGATTAAATTGCGGAAGACTGATAGGGCTTGTTGAAGAAGACATTGGGAGCCATTAAGAATAACCAAAACATATTTTGACGAAGTGAAGTTGAGGGTTGGTGCCCAAGAGGTTGGAGCCTCATAGAGACAAGGCCGGTGCCTTGGAAGATAAGGTTGGAGCCCTAGAGGGATTGGTGTCCTCAAGAAACCAGAGTTGGAGCTTGTACGAGAGATAGGGTTGGAGCCCTAGAGATTGGTGCCTCAAATTTACAAGGTTGGAGCCTTGGAAAGTCCAAGTCGTTGCTTGGCACAATACGAGGTTGGAGCCTGGAAGATTGGAGTCTTTCATCTAGGGTTGGAGCCCTATACTATTATTGTACTTGATTTATTGTAAAGAATAAATTAATAAAAGTATTTATTCCATCATTATCCATTTTATGTTCTAAATATAAGTGATCTAACTGGTAAAACTAACAATTGAAAAGAAATACCGATTCACCCCCCTCTCATTATTTCCAACAACCTTTAGAATTCTCATGGACTCATCCCGAGGATGTATGTGATGCACCAACAACGAAAGTGGGAATATTATATCCCATTGGAAGAGTTCGCTTATAATAATGGGTACTAGGAGTCCTTGAGGATGACCCCGATTGATGCACTCTATGGTCGTAGTTGTAATAATCCTATTAGTTGGAGTGATCCAGTTAACAAGGTATTGATAGGACCAGATATGTTGGCAGAGATGGAATAAGAAATGTAGGTAATCAATAAGAACCTAAAGGCAACACAAGATATACTGAAAATTTATGTGGATCAGAACAGGTTGTTGAAGGAGTTTCAGGTTGGGGAACAGGTGTACTTGCGCATCAAGCCCAATAAAATATCCTTGTGGATTGGATCATGTACCTTGTTGGTGCCTCGGTTTTTTGGACCTTTAAATATTATTTAAAGGATTTGACCAACAGCCTATCGACTTGCACTGCCTCCGAAAGTGAAATTCCATGAAGTTTTCCATGTGTCATTTCTTAAGAAGTATGCTAAAGATGTTGATCATGTGATTGAATGGTCTTTATTGCAGGGGAAACCAGAAAGAGAATTCCAGCCAAAACCTCAGTGCATTTTGCAGAGAAAGATGCTCATCCTCCAGAACCGAGAAATCGAGTAGGTTAAAGTGCAATGGAAGTACACTGGGCCTGATGAAGATACATGAGATATGGTAGATCAGATGTGGGCTATGTATCCTTCTCTATTTGTTGGCTGAGTGAATGTTTTGATATATGTTTTTGGTATGTACTTTGGTATTATTTTTTGGAATATGTACATATGTATATGGATGTAATACCACCACGGGCTATGTTATAAAGCTCCAATAAGAAATATGGTGTCATGTCATGGTTGTCATGTTCATATTTTTCTATGTTGGTTTGCTTCTCGACGAGGTTGGTCATTGTAAATACTGCAACAAGCTAATTTATAAAGCTCTATGGGCAGTATGTTTTGTTTTCAACGAGTCTTGTTGGTTGTAGATGTCATTGAACACCAAGGACGATTTCCCCCAAGGGGGGAGGGTTACGTAATGGCCTTGCTGAAAACTCCATGTAAATAAAGTTAATAAAGGAAAAATAATAACCATGGTCATGGGACACTTATTCCAAGTTGAATTTTGGGAAAAACATCCCTGATGTGGGTGTTCATTTGGTTTATTAATGTCTATGGAAATTGGCAAACGTAATGGAAGGGTTTTTGGAAAGACAAAGTGAAATTTATATGCATTTATTTATGAAAATAATGGAAAATTAGGAGAAAAAGAAGGTGAAAGGTCACTGCAAGTTGCATGTGAGAAGGAAAATGAAGGAAAATAATGGAAAATGATGAAAATAGAGGTCTCATTAATGAAAAGTCTTATGAGGATCAGTTCATGGTTTTTGTCAATTTTTTATTTTGATCAGCTTTCGCTTTTGGAGCTCTCATTTTTCTCTCTCTCTCATACTCTTGGATACTTAGAGTTTTCTTTTAGCACCCTTGGAGGAGTGTGGCATACTTTGGATGGAGTAAGAAGTAAAAGGAAAATCAAGAAAGCGTAAGAGGACATCGGGGGTCGCAACTACAAAAAAGAAATTCTTGCAGGTATCAAGTTGCATGTATGATTCTCTTACTAGTTTTGGCATGCATGGCATATGCATGTGGTTTATGGTTATGATCTTTCATTGACATGGAGGATTTTCTCGATTGTCAATGGTTTTTCCTAGCCTTGCCATTTACTAGATAGCCATGGTGTTGTGGATTTTAATTTTGTTTTCTCGATGGTTTTCTTATTCCTTTGGCTATGGGTTGAGTTAATAGTTCCTAGAAGCCTTGGTTGGACAAACTATCTAGAAGCATTATAACAACTTGGGTTGAGTTACTAGTCCTAGAAACCTTGGTTGGAAAAAATGCTTTGGAAGCCCTTGGTGGGTTGAGTCACTAGTCTCGGAAGCCTTGGTTGGAAAAATGTTCTAGAAGATAAAAAAACAACTATAGGTTGAGTCACTAGTCGTGGAAGCCCCGGTTGGAAAAAACGCTCCGGAGCCTTAGACAACTTGGGTAGAGACCGATCTTGTTATAGTTAGTGATGTCCGACGGTGAGGTGGAATCACCGGTTGAGGGTTAAGGTGATTTGGCCTCCGGAAACCATGGTTTGATTGTGATTTCCGTGTCTCATGAGATCCCACATTCATGCCCTGGAATATGGCACGGGGGTGATTGAATGAAGAGATATTTGGCTCACTCAATCTATGTTCGAGTGGAACGTGGTAGTCCCGTAAAGCTGGTTTGCCTTTGCATTCATTATTAAGATCCCTTCTACTTAAAATTTTATGGGTAAATGTGCTTGTGTGTATGTGGTTTATATGGATGTCATATCCTTGATATTTTTGTTGGTTATATGTTGGTTACGAGCGATATTTATGGCAGTAATATTGTATGGATATCATTATATTTTGTTTCATATACTAATCTACAGCAGGTATGGAAGGATCATGTTCAACATGTTGACAGGGTGCTCAAAATATTGCAGGAGAAACAATTATATGAAAAAACATCCAAATGTTTCTTTGGAGTACAAGAGGTGGAATATCTAGGTCAAATCGTATCTCATGAGGGTGTTAATGTAGACCCTAACAAAATTAAATCCATTAAGGAATGAAAGTCCCCACAACCATAAAGCGATTTACGTAGGATTTCTCAGGGTTAACGAGGGTATTATCGCAAGTTTGTTAAGAATTATGGGTGAATAACAATACCTCTAACAACGTTATTGAAGAAAGATGCATTTTCATGGACTCTGAAGCAACTAAGGCCTTTGAACATCTTAAAGAGGCAATGTGCCTAGCACCGGTCTTAACTACGCTGGACTTCACAAAAACGTTTATTGTGGAATGTGATGCCTCAGAAAATGGAATTGGTGCTGTCTTAATGCAAGAAGGAAGACCCATTACTTTTGAAAGTCATCCAATCAAAGGAAAGTATTTACAGAAAGCTATTTATGAGAAGGAAATGTTAACTAGTCAATGAGCTAAAAATAGACCCAACCATGCATGGAATTCGAATCGCCTAGTTGAGTGTATGTAAAAGGAACATTTGTAATTTTAATTGTTTATTTTTTAGTGTGCAGTTCTTTTGCTTTTGAGCAGGTGATATTTTCCCCTTGGATTTGCACAGGGAAAAATATGGAATTTCCTAATATTTGGGAGCTTAATTCCTCCAGGATTGTGCATGGAAATAGGAGGTTGAACGAGGCTTGAATTTGATTAGCAGTGAGAATTTTTTTGTAATTTCTATAATGGAGGAGAGAGTAGAGGTGTTTGGGGATTTTTTTCTAACCACCAATTGATAGGGAATTTACAATAATGGGAGTCATTCTAAATCTTTGTGAGAATGGATATGATGATTTGAAGTCTCCTTCAGTAGTGAGGTTCAAATAATTATTTTGAGAAGACCACCGAAATTTCATCTAAGACCTTCAACCATAAGGATGAAGATGAAGGAGGACGGGGAGCCTCCTTGGAGGAGGCGACAAGGGGGGGAGGTAGAAGAGATTAGAGTGATGATAGAATTTACCTAAGAGGGATGGAATCTAAAAAGATGAGACAATGGAATGGTTGAATTACCAAATGAGTTTATTGAATTATTTGGACATATCTACCTTCATTATCATTCCTAGATAATTGAGAGATATGCAAAAGTGAAATACTTAATGGGATAAAATTATATTTTAGCAAATTAGCAAAGCCTTCCACGGCATTTATTGCTCTAGAGACCCAATGATGGGAATTGAAGGATTTAGGCAAGACGACGTTACTTTGGTGATAATTTTATCAATGAAATTATAAATGGAAATAGGCCTAGATTTGATGGGGTTGATGATTGTTTTCATGGCGTGTGAGAGAAATGAAATTGGCATTGAGAGAAGGGAGGATTCACGATATTCATCTATATTCTAGTGCAAAGTTTAGTTTTTCTATATGTTTTCCATTAGAATAGGAACACTTGTGCATTTAAATTATCAACTTGGGATTCTAAACACGATTCTTAACCATGGCAATTCACTTACACTTTACTATGGAGATTCTTAATGTCTAAATAGGATTTGTTGCAATAGCATTGGCCAATATCATGGCTTATGGATAGGATATGCCCAAAAAAACCATAACTCATTCATATGCCATTTTTTTAATTAACCAATTTAATTGAAGAGGGAAAAGAACATAACTACTTTGGAGATACATTCCAGTAGTTTATACAATGTTAAAGTTATTAGCTATTTTATTCTATTTTAGTGATCTATATACTAATAAAGTTATTATTTATTTTATTTTAGTAATGTATATAATGTTAAATATAAGAATATTTTTCTCAATTAATACTAGAAAATGTGTCAAAATACGAAAATGATGGGAAGAGGTATAGTGAGCTGAAAAAGGAGGGGAAAAAAATCTTAAAATTCTTTTCTAAGTTATTGAAAAAGAAAACAAAATAAAAAAACCAATTATGAATTATAATTATAATTTATGAAATTAGGAATAGGAAAGACCATGTATATATAAAGTGTGAATGCTAATAATAAAATTAGGAAAATGATATAAAATAATAATATAAAATGTTAATGTTTCCATAACGTAACATGTAGTTTTCATACATAATTAACTAATGTGTTGGGGTTCCAAACATTAGAAATGTATAATTAACATTTTAAAGGAACAAATTTTATTTAGTACTTTTAGGAGTATCATTAAAAAATTATTACCACTTAAATTTTAAAAAGAAATCCTTCTTAACAAATTTTAAATTTCTTCTACTTCCCATAATTAAAAGAAAGACCCAAAAATTTTATTACTTTTTCACTACATTTGGTGAAAAGAAAGACAAAGACTCAAAACTTTTGTTGCTCTTTCATCCTATTTGGTTAAGAAAAAGACAAAGACAAAGACTGAAAACTTTTATTGCATTATTGGTGAAAAGTAAGAGATCTTCAATTACACTTGCAGTCACTTACATATCTCATATGAATATGAATAGTATATGAGAATGTTAAAGCAGAGAAAACAATGAATAAGTGTAATGAGTCTAAGACAAATGAATCCAATTAGCAAGGCTGAGTATGCTTTCTTATCTTGATTAAAAGTTGATGAGGCTGGAGCCTTTTTAACAAATTTCAAATTTCTTCTACTTGCCGTAACTAAAAAGAAAGACCCAAAATTTTTATTGTTTTTTCACTGCATTTAATAAAAAGAAAGACAAAAACAAAAACTCAAAACTTTTATTGCTTTTTCACTGCATTTAGTGAAAAGAAAGACGAAGACTCGAAACTTTTATTACATTGGTGAAAAGTAAAAGACCTTCAGCAGTCACTACATTGGTGAAAAGTAAAAGACCTTCAAAGAAATACCCACGAACGCAGCATGCTACGCAGGAATGTTAAAGCGCATCAGTATAAAACAATGAAATCCAGTCTAAGACAAACAGAATCCAAGGCGAGCCAACGTACGCTCGTAAATCTCATGTCGCCTCTCCCTCCCAAGAGACGTGTCTCTTTATTAAAGGTCGAAATCTAGTATAAATTGACGTCCAATACTTCATTTCACCATAAAAAATTCGGTGATCATTTCAGAGAGAAATCACAGGAGTAGGACGGAGGTCGAGGAGGACTAAAAATTACAATTTGGGGCAAAGATTCCTCTATTCTTCCAGCTCAAAAACAATATATAGTTACAATCCTTAAATAAGTGGACCGGAGGGTAAAGATTTTAGAGTCTAGGAACAGGAGGCCGAGGATAATTAGAAGAGGGTTACATTGAGTTAATTTTGGCTCCTGTGTTGATCTCGGATTGCAGAACTGTGACAACTTTAAGACCGCAGATTTGAGGGGCTGCAATACATCTCAGACCTGATATTACTGTGGAGAAGCTCGGACAGATGTTGGACTTTTTGCTGGAAGACAAAATTTCAGATTGCAGTCTCAAGCTACAACACTGGTATTTTTTGTGGTGAACATCTATCTCTTGTGGTTACGTCTTAACCCTCAGACATGTTCTTTTTCTATGGGTACATCTGCAGTGGTAAAAACTGTGATATATACAACTGTGGAGATATATCATTAATACTTCAAATAATCAAGACTTCTTTAAGCTCGATTTTATTATTATAATGCAGTTCGGATTGCAGTGATACCTCAGTGCTTCGGATAACAAACTTGGTCGAAGACTTAAGGATTGTGGTTAACCTTATGTGGCTTGACTGTTGGAGAAAGAGTGACAAGCTTAGATCATGGTGGAAGGTCCATTGAAGTTTCTAAACTAAGATCTGTCACTTATAAAAGAAATCTGTAAGTAAGGCTTGAAGTGGCTTCAACAATACTTTGAAATGTGTTAAAGGATAGTATAGAGCAAATTGGAAGGCAGTTTGAAGAAATGTTTACTGAAAACATGAGGCAGCTTCAAAAGTAGATTTGGAAGACATCCTAGAGAATTTTTTTTTGAAGACCCCTTGAAGACTTGTTGAACCTGACCAAGAGGAGCTGTTGAAAAAAACTTGTGTGGTGTAGACTTGGAGTAACCTATTGAAGATATTTCTTGGGACAACTGATTGAAGATACCTTGTGGCCTCACCAAGTATTTATTGAAGTCTTGGAGACACTCTTGGAGATCATGATGCATTGAAACCATCACGAGGTGACCTTGGAGAAAGTGTTTGGGTGACATGAAGAGTTCTGGAGACACCTTCATGATATGAGAAGGTTGTCATTGATAAAATTACGTGGATACTAAGTGATGAAATTGCAGAAGACTGATAGGGCTTGTTGAAGAAGACATTGGGAGCCATTAAGAATAACCAAAACGTATTTTGACGAAGTGAAGTTGAGGGTTGGTGCCCAAGAGGTTGGAGCCTCATAGAGACAAGGCCGGTGCCTTGGAAGATAAGTTTGGAGCCCTAGAGGATTGGAGTCCTCAAGAAACCAGGTTGGAGCTTGTACTAGAGATAGGGTTGGAGACCTAGAGGTTGGTGCCTCAAATTTACAAGGTTGGAGCCTTGGAAAGTCCAAGTCAGTGCTTGGCACAATACAGGTTGGAGCCTTGAAGATTGGAGTCTTCATCTAGGGTTGGAGCCCTATACTATTATTGTACTTGATTTATTGTAAAGAATAAATTAATAAAAGTATTTATTCCATCATTATCCATTTTGTGTTCTAAATATAAGTGATCTAACTGGTAAAACTAACAATTGAAAAGAAATACCGACTCACCCC